>PUFA01000276.1:1200000-1788418 GCA_003508835.1 Eonycteris spelaea
TGCACTAGAGCAGTTAACTGTCCCTCTGGCTGTCTTCTCTTATTAACTAAGTTGGTTGTTCCTGCCAATCTAATGAATGAGCAGTGCTCTAGATATGGGCTGCCTCTGTGGAAGATTGCCCACATCTATCAGCCCTTCTGTACTAATTCCTCGGGGGCTGGAGAGTGTTTCTGGGGAGGAGCTGGGTCCTTCTGATAAGAAAGTAACTGTAATAAGGTATAGGAATAGATAAGTTACTAATCATTACTGTAATTCACAAAGGACAAACCCACTACCTTTTAGTGACGTTCCATTTACCTAAGTAACTCATGCCAAGCAATGTACAAATTTCACTTGAAGACCAGAAAGATTATTCCAACAACTCTAACGAGAATACTCAGAAGGAGCATTTATGACTTCCTGAAACAGATACATTCCCATAAATGACATGAGCCACTCACTGCCACAATCAAGGTCAAAGCTTTGTGTGTAACTTGTGAGGGTCACTTTTTAGACACTTCGGGAAAAAAATAAATAATATTATTGATGGCATCCCAACAGATAACGATGATAGAGTTCACATGTATTAAGTCCTTATTATACATTAACCCTCTGCTGAACCCTTTCATTCCTTAGTATCATAACCAGCTAATACTTACCTGATGCTTATTATGCCCTGTCCTCAGTACTTGTTTTATGTTAACTCATTCAGTCCTCACAATGGTGAATGGGTTCAATGGTTACCTCTCATTTAAATATGGAGAAACTGAGGCACGTGTGCCCAAGATCCCATAGCTAATAAACGGCACCATGAAACCCAATCTGGCTCCTGGGTGAACGCTTTTAACCTGCTCACCTCCATATTCCTTACAACAGCCCTGCGAGCAAGTACTGATTGTTGTACCCAAATTACGGAGTGGAAATTGAGGCTGAGAGAGGTTGAAATCTTTGCTCAACCTCAGCACTTGCTCAAGGCAAGGAGGGAGGTGTACAGTGGGAGTAAAAGAAAGCCAATACAGATTACTGGTGGTCCAAAGGGGACAGACCGAGCTATCTGGCATATCAAGTCCTTACTTGATCAGCCCAGAAAACAGCAGAGCTGCAATTGAGCTCTAGAACCTGGGTTTCAGCATCCACACCCCACAGACACTTTCGTTCTTAGCTCATACCCAAATAGCCTATCTCCTCTCCCAGGTTTGCAAAGCAGTTGCCTAGATCTTGCTAGGAAGTGCTCAGGGCTACCTGCTTGTTGCAGTCAATGGAGACTGGCAAGTTTAATAAGAGCAAAAGAAACCATTTAGAAGGGACCCATCTAAAATTAGATTTCAGCTCATCTGTCTTTTCATCAGTCCCTCTTCATCAGAATTATGATGGAAAGTCAAGTCAGATCATGTTCCAGGGCTACTGTGTCTGCAAGAGAATATATTAAGAAGGTCACCTTCCTGTCTAATTTCAGCTGGGCTTAGATACATAATGGTGCCGCTCAGTAAAATAACAAAGCAAAGACCATCTACCAAGCATCCGGCACATAAAATATGCATGATGATGTATGATATATAAGGCCTTATTATAGTAAGACCAGCAAGCAATTTCAGTGAAGAAAAAAAACACACACAAAAGAACAGCCCTTGGTATGCTGACACTACAAATTGTGGTCTCACCTAATACACTCGCAGTGTCCACGTTTTCTGACAATTGCAAATTACAGAGCCTGGGGAGAAAGAGGTCAGCGATTCTAGAAAATGTAATGTGTGGGAAACATTCTAATAAGAATAAAATTGAAAAGGAGATTTGAGTCCATTGTTCAAAAAGGGTATAATGACATATAATGGTGGAAATTAATAAGAAAAATGGCTTCACCCAGATTATTTTAATGTCCCTTAGATTTTGTTAATGACCCACTTTCATTAAATCTCTCATTACTATAGATGCTTTTATGCAACTCACGTATGGAAAATAACTGTTGAAGATTAAAGGACCAGAAAAAATTTTAAACTAGGGCAAGTTTTCAGTGATCTCATATCGTTGACACTACTGAATGTCTTAACGTCTTACTTGTATAAGAAAAACATGGAAGGAGATCACCATTGGCTTTATGCCATATTCTATTAAACCTTTAGAACTACAAATTTATAAATTATTTCATGCCCTTTCTATAAGTAACTGAAAAGACCTTCCAAAAAAATCTTTTTGAGCCTGTGATCAGAACATGCCCAGGACTAAAGTAGACGTCTCCTTTCCCAGAGGTCCCAGAAGGGACTCAGGAGCTCAAAGGCAGAGTGTACCTTTACAGACAACACGGTGGGTGTGGTGGGCAAGAATCTCAGGCCACACACTCAGATGTGTACGTATATCATTATTTATCTATTAACTGTAATAATCCACATTTTATTCCAAATCCCTTTCTAATGTATGGTCAGTTCATCCCATTTTCCATAGTACTGGGTCTAAATTTAGGGAGAATGGCTTAATGAGAAGAAGTGTTGGGCGAGGTGGTGTATATCCACCTTAGGCCACATCATCAATCTCTCTAGAATTCCCTGAGGTATCTTTGTACCCATCTGGTTCACCTTTGATCACTCACCTAGGCAGGGAGCTACTTTGTCATCCTTTGTTCACCACTGTCAGCCCTTCCTTAGCCACTTCTCTGTCATCTTGGGTGCACGTGCCCTTCCTTAGCTGTACTGCGACGTAGGATCATTTCTAGGGCTAATTCTCTTTGGAATCTTGTGACCTTCCCAGGGTTTTAACTAGGAAAGAAAGCACAGGTCATTGCACCCTTTAATCCCACGATGCTATTTGGGTGTTCCCAACTGATTCTTTCTGAAGGAGCAGCTTCTGTAACGGGGAGCATGCCTGTTCTTTCTCATGTATCCACAAGTCAGTGTTCTTCTGTTTGCCCTAAGCTTCACTCCATCTCCCCATCCCCCTGCCAAGCCCCCGTTCTGGCGCAGAGGAAGCTTTACTTTGATTTATTGAATATCTTTCTTAGCCTGTAGTTTTTCCTCTTTGTTCCTAGAACCTAGCCATTTCTCTCTTCTGTAACAACTCTGTCTCGAGGTGATGAGTGTTACGTGGTCTGCTTGAACAAATGGCAAAGAAATAAACCTGATCAGAGCAAAGAAATGGAGGTGTAGAGAGGGGGGCAACATGGGTAAATATTTCAAAATATTATCTACTACCGATTTAAAAAAAAAATGTCACCTAGAAATCAGAAAAATATTAATTCAAATCCTACCTCTGCAATGGTTAGCTGTGTGTGACCTTAGGCAAAGACTTCTTCAATTTATATAATCCTCATTTCTTGACCTATAAAATGAAGACCTACCTCATACCATTGCAAGAATTAGATAAAGTATAGTGGGTAAAGCCCTTAGCAGAGTAGAACATCGATGGTCTTAATAAGTTTGAGTTGTTGTCTTCATCAGTCTCATCAGCATCGTCACCGTAGCTGAATGATTGTGTAAGTCGCTTAAGCTTCAGTTCTTGGTCTCCTAAGTCTTTAAATGTAGGTAAGAATTTGCATTTCTAGCCTTTATCTAAGGATCCAATGAGATAATGCATGTGAGAGCACTTTGTGACTTGTAATCCATTGGGTCACGGCGTCAGATGTTGTCATCATCACTCTCGAAGTTGCAGAGTAGAGAACTGGAGCACAAACCCTGGTATTCAGTCAAAACCAGCGAGGACCTAGGTAGAAATCTAGTCTTTTAGGATGACAACAACTTGAGAAATGATTTTTTTTTTAAAACCCTGAAAGTCAGGGTTTGCAAAGACAGCCAGGGTTCACCCCAGGGATGCCAGAATCCAGCAGTAATTGTCAGTGAACTTGACTTAGGGGACCACATAGGTATTCAGCAGTGTGATAAGGCAGTGGCTGGAAGAAGAGTGATTTCAGTGTTGTCATATGGGTGAAGGGGTTGTGGAATGATTTAGGGGCTATTGGCATGTACCCAGCTGAGGTTGAGATTAAGTGAGGAATGACATAAATCAGGGGTCCGAAAACTTTCTGCAAAGGACCAGATAAGTAAGTATTTGAGGCTTTGCAGGCTGTATGCTCTCTGTTACAACTCAGTGCTGCCATTAGAGCGCTTAGTAGCCATAATAATATGTAAGCCAATGGGTGTGCTGCATTCCAATAAAACTTTATTTACAGAAGCAGAGACTGGGCCAAATTTAGCCCACAGGCTGTCATTGGCCACCACTGACTTCAACCAATGAAACTTAAAGAGATCCGATCTGAAGATAATGGGACATAGAGGAAGAGAAAGGAAGCAGAGGGTGCTGGGCTTTTTTTTTTTTTTTTTACTAGCAATAATAATAAAGATAAAAGCAGATATGATGAACTCTGGCCACCTAAAATTCTTTGTGGAAAGTGGAGAGATGGAGGGGGGAACATCACAGATTTTTGTGATGCTTTTCATATTTCTCCCTAAACATCCCCCAAAGTTAATAACTCCCATATCTTGACCCCCTGAAATATATATACATCTTTATTATAATCTGTACCACACAATGTTCTCATTATTTGTGAATTTGTCTTTCTTTGTCACAAGTCTGTATGGTTCTTAATTACAGGATCCAGGGTTAGGATCACACCAGCTGCCGTAACAAACCCACAGTAGGCATTTATCAGTGACATCACGTCCATAGTGGGTGCTCCTGAGTGGTTGACAGCTCTCCGTCAGGACGGAATCCAGGGACCCAACCAGATGCTGCCCCTTTCACAGCTCTGCCATCTTCGGCACCTAGCTTCTAGTTTGTCCCTGTCAAGCTGCAGAAGGGGAAGGGGATGGAAAGGCATGTGGAAGGTTTTCTGGGCCAGACCTCGAAGGGGGAGTATACAGCACTTCCACTCCCCTTCATCCGCGGGAAAGCAGCCACAGGGATGAATCCATTTGCACCAGAAGCTAAATGGAGTCCAGCTGTGCAGCCAGGCTGTGGAGGGACCGGTTCGCAGAGCGTGTCGCCAATCCCCGCACAGATCCTATTTTATTCATCAGGCCTTCATGCCTAGGGCGGTGCTGAGCACGAATGAAAAGAAAGAAATGTTTGCAGAAAGAACCCTAGACGTAAATGTGACACTCCCCACCTGTAAAGAGATTACATACAATTTATTATTTTTTAATCCAATCTAAATGAGCTGATAAGCTTTTCAGCCATCAGGGCACAAGCAGGTCCATGGCTTGTCTTGTGCTCTTGGATATGTGTTGATTTTAGCCTTGACACATCATACGTTCCAAATATCTTCGTTGCTCCATCAGTATCGTTCACCGTGTTATCTCTGTCTGCCTCACTTCTACTGACTTCACAGTTCTCAGCCTCTTCACATCACCATGGACTCCGCTCACAGATTGTAAGTGAGGTATTTGGTACATGGCTTAAACTCCCATCCTGGAATGAACCTGCCCCTATGCATTGATGCAGAGTCACGTCATAGACTCAGCACAACCAGAGCTGCGTTTATGCCACACTAAAGATGACCTCTCGTTGGACATTAAATTCAATAACCTGTCTTTCCTCTGTGAAAACGCAGTGTTTATTGCCCTTTTGTGTGGGGTTTTAAGGGCCATATTTATGCCTCATGAACATCATTTCCATGTGCACTTGCAGGTAAATATCTTCCTTCTTTTCTAACTGGATCAGCATCCAAGCTATGTAATCTCCCCGCTCCCTTCTCTTCAGTAAGAGGCAGAGTGTGATAGTGAGACCCACATCGGGGGTGTGGGGGGAAAGAAGGTCATGGATCTACACCAGGCATCGCCCCACCTGCTCTATCAGTGTGGGTACATGACAGCTTTGATGACCTCCCGACCCACCACAAGGTTGGGATGGGGGACTCCAGGCACTCAATGTGAGACCATTCTTCACTGTATAGGTCTGTCCTTATACAGAAGGACATTTAGCATCTGTGACCCCATCCTCTAAAATCTGGTGGTGGCTCGCCATACCGCTGTGGCCCACTGGAGATGATTTGTCCGAAACCTGTCCAGCTCGAGCATACTATTATAAGTGGTAGATGCAGAGGAGGTAGTTTTCAAATTCCTGCAGATGAATGATTCCCTAGTGGGTGGGGATGTTCCAAGATGGCAGAATATCCATGAGATGTTGAGAGGAGAGGAAGGAGGTAATGAGGCAAGGGCTGTCCCTGTTCACAGACACGGGAGCAGGGGGCAGGGAGGTGGCAGTTATCAAGGCCTGCCCCCTCCCTGCTGGGAGCCCAGATGGTGTGGCAGCAGAGACCTCCATGTTCATAGCTAAATGGTAAGAGTGAAGTCCAGGATGAGGCAGAAAAGGATGCTGTGAACAAGCAAGATGCAGAGATTCTGTACTCCCTTGCCACTCTTGCTACCTTCTTTTTTTCTTGTAAATAGAAGCTGCTGGAAGAGGCACTTGATCTGAATTTTGACTAAAGAAAAAGGAAAAGGGAAGCAGCTACCACTTACCAAGCCCTCTGGGCCACATAGACCAAATCCTAGCGCATCTCTATGATTGGGGGCATTGGACTCATTTACAGTTAAGGAAACAGGATCAGACAAGTGCTAACTGCCTGGGAGGCTCTATACTGCGGTAGTGAGTTCCGTAATTGGCTCAAGGTCAGTTGAGCAACACTTGATGAAGCCAGGAAGTCAACCCAGTGTCCGTCTGTGGTGTGGACTTTCTCTTACACCATGTCACCACTTCATGTCTTAGGGACCCTTAGACACTGAGTGGGACAGTCTGCAATGGCTGGAGTGACTTAACCACCACAGGATTTTTCCTGAATGGTGAGAGCTGAGTAAAATCCCTAGGAACCTTGGCTGACCTTGGCAAAGAGGGGATCCCTCTCGAGACATACCTGAGGATGTGTCTCCCACCAGCTGACTGGGCCGGCAAGAGTTCTGTGTAGACACAGATGTTACTTAGAAATATAAAGAAACAGGATATTTCTCACAACTAATGTTATGGAGTAAAAATTTGGTGCACACTACATAGTTTTTTATTTTTTTAATGTGCACAAAATGCAGAAGCAAAGAAAATGGGGGCTTTCTTTAGTGTCATTTGTCCACTCTGAGATATTTTTTGATTCCACATACAAACACATAAGCACATGTCTATCAAATCAGTCTTGGTCCAAATAAGATTTCGCTTTTGTTTAATGTCTTTGCTTATTAGCATTCGGCATATTTTAAATCAGTCCTTATTAAGTGTGCCAAATTATATACCACCACATAGTAGACATTAAAAATCAGTTAATAGGCCATTAGATAACAACTTAAAAGATTAAATATAGATTCATTTCTTCCATGTGGTACATATGTTTAGACAGAAAGGTACAAAAAAAATTGTAGCTCTTGTCATTCATGCAGAAGCATTTGTAATATGTTATTATTCCAAATAAGATTTCACTTTTATTTCAACACCTTTGCTTTTTTGTATTCTGAATATTTCCACCTTAAACGACCAAGGCAAAATTCCTTACCAATTCTAGATCAAACAGTAAAGGATCCAGAAAACAAGATTCAGTATTTTTCCACCAGATGATAACTTGTTGCTGTTTAACATCCTTCTCTCCCTTTTAACTCCTTGCTGCTGGTCCGTTTATATTTTTATGCACAAAGTAGTCTACATCTCTATGTCTAACAAATGGGATTGCTTTGTGCACTGAGCTTTCTTGGAGTTTTACAAGAGGCATGTCAATGCCGAATTTTCGTCACACGCTCTGAAACTCCCGGGTGTTTTCATTTATATTTAATGTTAAATCAAGGATATTAGAGGTAGAACCGACTGTTCTTCATTGAACCCAGTCAACAGTATCAGCTCTCTCTGAATTCCAGAAATAGCATTTGGAATGTTCTTTCTGATGAACACTTCAGGGTAGCTAGGTAACTTTGAGCTTGGTGATTTCAAAACTGAATAGCCAAACATGGTAACAAAGGAAACCTCTCTTGGGGTTTATAATAAAAAATATCAGGTTTGGAGAAAGCTTCTAAAACTGTGAAGATGAAACACACACACACATACACACATACATACACAATTTCTCACCCTTTAATTTCCTGCATGTATTATGTTTCCTAAGCACAGTGAAGTATAGTTTCCATTATTTGACAAAGTAATACAGCGTGTGGGAGGCCCTTCAAAGTAGCCTTCCCCTGTAATTTGTTTCTTTTCTCTATGAAGAAAGTCCCTCCCCTGGGCCCTCAATATACAGTGTGTCTTAAAAATGGCATAGCTGTGATTAGTAAGAACCTTTCAGACAGAAGTGAAACATAGTTCAAACGGCTTGTTAATCAAGAAAGCGAGTCTCCTGAACCATGGGACTCCATAGGCGGTGGGCAGAGCTTGTCAGGCACGGTGGGGGCTGGGCGTTGAGCCTGGACAGTACCTGGAATGCTTCGCCCTCCATCTCAGCTTGCCCGCTGTTCCGTGTTGACTTCTTTCTCGGGAGAGCTCTGTCCACGTAGTGTTAAGACTAAACCAGAGTTCTTGGTTTGTATGCTACCAGCTTAACAACCTGAGTGGGCGAAAGATCCCCATTTCCCAGTAAATCCAGCCAGACTTCCCAGACAGGGCTTTCGCTGGCCCAGGGTATGGACTGTGCTGGGGGTGGGGAGGCAGGGCCAGGTCCATGTCATGTGACAGGGGATCAGCCCTGTCTGGCCAGCTGCTTCTGCAAAGGAAATCTGCCGGTCGTTGCTAAAAAAAATGGTCAAACCGTTCCGAAGGACAGAGCTGCCACTACAAACTGATCAGTCATGGCTGCTGGTTGTTTTGGAAGCATTTTATCATGGAAGATTTGGGACAGGTCGCTAGTGTAGAGAACAGCATAGTTAACCTGTGTTCCTGCCACCCAGCTTCAGCAGTCATCAAGTTGTAGTTGATCAAGGTACTTCTCCAGCCCTCGATGACATTGAAGCTAACCTCAGACATCACATCACTTTATCTATAATAATTCGGTGTGTATCTCTAAGGAATAAACATTCTTTATAAAAAGTAAAATTCCACCACATAGCATTATCACACCTTACAAATCAACAGTATTTTCTGAGTATTATTAAATATTGAGTCATTATTCAGATATCTTCCATGGTTTCATGAAATAATTTCCTGTTGCAGTATATATGAACCAAGATCCATATAAGTCCATGTACTGTGATTCGTTATTACATCTTTTAAGATTGTTTTAATCTATAGTTTCTCCTTCCATCTCTTTTTTATTATCTGCCAGAACTTTTTATTTCTATTTAGAGAAGCAAATTATTTGTTCTGTAGAGCAGCGGTTCCCAACCTTTTGGGCACCAGGGACCGGTGCTTCTATGAGAATCTGGTGCCTGATGATTTGAGGTAGAGTTGAGGCGGTGACGCTAGCGCTGGGGAGTGGCTGCAAATGCAGACGAAGCTTCACTAGCCGGCCCGCTGCTCACTCCCTGCTATGCGAACAGGTTCCTAACAGGCCGTGGAGCAGTACCAGTCAGCTGGCCTGGGGGTGGGGACCCCTGCACAGGTTCCCAGAGCCTGGATTTTGCTGACCGCATCTCTGGATGTCACATCACATGATCTGTCCTGTTGTTTTTTCATATGAGGCTGATCCACTTTTAAGGAGAGTGCTGTGTACTTTCATCCTCTAGACGCGCATGATTCCTGATTGTGTCTCTTTCTGTGATGTAAGCAACTACTGATCATCTTTGCCAATATCTATCAGTTCATCATTAATGATTCCAGAGAGGTGATACTCTAATTCCATCATTTTTTCTTTAGTTATTAGCTGGATGCCTTTGCAAAGAGAAACAGTTTGATTGCCCCGAGGAGCAACAGTTCTTGTGAAAGGCAGGACAAACACTTGATTCTCTCCTTTATTTACCATTTTTCAAAACCAGTTTTCAAAACAATGAGTTGTTTCATTGGCATTCCCAAAAAACAGGTTCTTTTTAAGTATCATCATGAACTCATAGATTTAAATATGTTCGATGATTTAAATCCATTGATATTATTATTCATGTTGCAGCTCAATCTGTCTCATCTTTGGGAAGTGGGAACTGATTCTGGAGGGCTGCTGAGTCCTCTTCATGTGACGCTAATAATCTCTGTTAGTGTCCTGACTTTCTGATAAGACATGATATTAAAGGTTTGGCTTGTATGTTTGGTATTCTACATCTGGAATCAATCATTTCTCTAAGGAGCTGTGCTCCCTTCTAGCAGAAAATGGTATTTGGTCATTGGAATGCTAGTGTGTTGATCGATAAGGATAGAGCTAAGACGTTTGTGCTCATTTTTTAAACATAAAATACGTCATGAGATCACACCAATATGTCTGATTCGAATTTAGGACAAAAAGTTTTTATGTAACCTTTTATGTAGTCTTAAATCTTTATTTCCTTTGACTCAAACTGTATATCCCAATTCCCAGTGATCCCGTCATTATTTCTCAACTTTATCCCGCACTACACACACACCGGCCTCAGAATAACAACACTACACAAATGACTTGATTAGAAAACACATTTTAAAATATTTTTATTGCAGTTCTATTTGTCTTTATGGCATATCCTACAAGGATGTTCAAAATACTGTTTTGAAGTCCCTTGGGACAGTTCCTCTCTGTGGCATTCGGCCTCTGGATTCACAAGTTCAGTTATTTTAGTTTACTTACAATTGTTAGGGATGGCTTTTTTGTTTAATTTTGTTTTAAAATCACGTGTAATTATAACTATGTCACCGACTGGATTCACAGGTTCTTTATTTCACTTTACAAGCAATTTTTCGGGATTTTATTTAACTGTGTTTTAAAATTATGTATATTTACATGATTCCCAAGTCAAATCTACAAACTGTATATTCAGAGAAGTATAAATTTCGTCCCTCTCTTCCCTATTTCCTCCCACATATGTAGCACTTATATTTTATTTTCTGGCTCGTTCTTTCATTGTTTAACACGAGCACATATTCCAGTGCCTCTCCATTCTTAGAAACAGTAGTAAACCAGACACCCTTTTATTTGCTTTGCATTTTTCACGTAGCTCTGTACCCTTCTGATCCCCGCATCGTATCATTTTTTCACTCACACACACACATACACACGTTGTAATTAGGAAGATAGACATTTTTGTTCTAGTGGTTGTCATTAGACTAATGTCTGTGTGATCTCTCCGTCCCCACCCCCTGCTCACCTGCCTTTTTAAAATTTCTGCCTGGTTTCCTCCTATGAACATTATTGAAATTAGCTAAGTAACCTCTTTGTCCTTTTTGCTCTCTCCCTGAACATTTGACTTGGACTAATATCTTTATACTCACACTGCATATTAATACCCACAAGGCAAGCGGCAACCTACCTCTGCTCTCCATAGACTTTCCTCATTTTGGGACAGACGTGCTGCATCCACCTTCTCAGAATAGAGCCAATATGGATGCTACCTGTCGCCCCTTTTAGGAGCAGAGTGGCAGTTACCCAGGGAAGTATGCACGGGTGCCCGACCACTCCACCTCAGCACTGATCACTCACTTATGATGGATATCTGCAGCTTCTTCTCCCTGGATGAGATTCTCCCACTTCCTGTGAGAACCTGTGGACAGTAGCAGGGTCTTTCTGGTTTCTAAGCCATCAGAGCCCCTTTCTCCTCCTCTTCCCTCCGTTTCCTCCCACATAGTTGCTATGGGCAGTTTGTCTACACCAGCCCCAATTTTGGTATTTATGGGGCTATGTGACCACCTAGTTTTGCTGGGGACGTTGTCCATGGGGTTTTAGTTTTGCTGTCCCAGATACTTTCTCCTATGTTTTTGAAGAACTCAAAGATATTCAAAAACTATTTTACCAACTCCACACAATCCTCTAATGACTACAGATCTTATCAAAAAGTTTTAAATCTAAAGGACTATTTATAAATATTCAGTATCTTTTATGGTCATATAGTGCTTTCATTTGAGTAATTCTCTATCAGTCCTAGAAGACAAACCTAAACAAATAGGTGAAATCCTGCTTTTTTAAAAGAAAGACAAAATAGTCATATGTTATGGAAAAATAAGACAAAGCCAGTCTGTTAAAACAAAACATTCTCTTTTTTCCTTATGTGGCTAGCAGACCATGTGTAATTTGCTATATGAATTTTAAACACTGAGAATTTTACATTTGTGGACATCAAATAAAGCCTAGATTTGAAAAGTTGACTTCCTACACAAAGTAAAGTTATCTATGTATAAAGTTGCATGGGAAATATTTGGGCCACTGAAGGCCAGCATTATTTTCATGCTATATGTTCTTCTATGCTTAATATATATGAGTAAAGGATACCATTCACCTTCGCAAAAGTGTAGCCTGACAGAAAAGATTTTCTTTATTTTATAAACGAGGTTGTAGAGGCTCAAAGAACTATAGTATTTTCCCAGAGTTACACAGCCAGTGAATTGCAGAGCCCAGAGTCAAACATGGACGCCACATGAAACAGCAGTTAATAACCATTGTAGCGGACCACACTGAAACCAGGCGGCACCCCTGTCAACACAAAGAGGTTCTAACTGTTACCGTTGAAGAAGGAAACTTAAACTTTTCATTTGCTTAAAGGATAGTGAGGAGAGGAGGGGGAAGGAAGAGACAGTTGCCAAGCTTGTATAGTCTAAACATTGCGATTCGATAGATCTAATTTTTTTCTTCCAAGTTTTATAAGCTATAATTCAGAGAGGCACTAGGATGGTATCTGCCACCTCTGGATCGAAAAAGAAACAGAATCGAGGCTATTTTAGTCATCTGTCAGGCTGTAATTACCTCTTTGCTCAGAAGAATCTTTATGTAAGACTAATGCAGATTGGCATTTTTCATTTTAAAAGAACATTTCCAATCATCCTTTTAAAAGAATGATCCTTATTAATGATGGTTATTTCATTACATTTTGATAAAGAAAAAATATTCCCGGTATGGCCTTAATATGGGAGATTTTACTTTTAGTCTGGTCTGTTTTTATTTAATTGCAATGAGTTTTCTTCTCCCACTCTTTCTAGTTCAGAAATTGTTGAATGGCATTTATTTAAATGTTTTAAATAAGCTGTATGTGTCTATGTATCTTTTCCACAAAAAGTTTCCCCAAATTATGACCACTAGGACGTGTGATAGAAATGACCATTTATAGAGAGAATACCGATTTTTCCTCCTTAAGCACTTGTTCGGTGTCTCAGGTTGAAGTCCAGAAGTTGACCCTGAGATAAGGATCCACGTGCAAGTGGCTTAGTAGGAAGAGTTCCCAAGGAAAATGTCTAAGGGGGTACGGAGGTGGGACCTGGAAGGAAAGTTGATGAAACAGAGATGTCACCTCAGGCAGTCCCAGGTGGGTACATTCGACACAATCCACAGGAGAGTTCTGGATACCTTCTAGGTATCCTAACGCTTGTCCCATCCAAGGCAGGGAGATGGAGCATTTATAGGCCTCCTTCACCTCAGGACACACTCACTGGTTAGGACTGCCCCCTGGGGAATGTAAATTCCCAAGGACTTCTAGCTCACCATGCCCCCCTCCCTTTTAGGCAATGACCAACTCAGTAGCCTGAAGGTATTTTTTGAACAGAGTCGAATACTCGTGCTGGACAATGTGAGCAGAAGTCCCTGGGATCCACGTGTGCCCTGTGTCCTGAGCATCTCTGGTGCTTTCACTGCTCCTTGCACTTGCTTTCTTCCTGCTACTTCCGTCAACACATCTTAGAATTCCTGAGGACGTCTAAGGCAGACAAAGGCACATAAGAAGTTCAAGTCCTGTTGTGTTTTCTAAAAACACATCAAATCGAATGTCAGAGACCACCTGTACATAATCTAATGTTTGTTTCTAAGCCAGCATTCCACATTCGCTGACAATTATCTCTAGGAAAAGGACTTGAGAGTGAATTAATTTAGCTAGAAAACAACATCTGCTTTAAAAAGAAAACCATGCTTTTCTAATCTTTAATTTGGATTATTAATATGCAACTAATGTAGCCTGAGTGTTCTGACTGGGGTGATAGATCACCAACCACTTTGTTGCCATTTGAAAGAGTGGATGGCTTTTTAAAGAAATGATCCCATTAGTTTAGGCTATATCTATGCAGACGAGAACCAAATGCAAGGAAAGTGATCTGAGTCCAGCACTTTCCTGGGTGCTTGAAATATTTAACCAACACAGCAATCCTCTCAGACAAGTCTGGTTACTGCCATTTTAAAGATGAGGAAACAAAGACTCAGGGAAATGAAATGTATTTATTCCATAAATATTTATCGGGCATCCGCTATGTGCTAGGCATGGTGGTAGATGCTGGTTATGGAGTGGTGAACAACACAGACCTGATCTCTTCCCTCATCGAGCGTGCAGTCTAGTGAGGAAGACAGGCAGTAAGAGGAGAAATAAACAAATAAATTATGGTAAATGCAGTAAAGAAAAAGAACCGGGCACTGTAAGGGAGAATGATGGCGTAGGAGTAGGAGACTCAGGGAAATCTTCAAGAAGGAGATGACATTAAAGTTGTGACCAAGAGGATAGGAAAAGTCAACCAGGCAAAATATGGAGGGAGGGAAAGAATTTAGTGTTTGGGGAGGAGAAAGAAGGGCCATGTGGCTGTCCGTGGCCAGCAAAGGAGAAAGAGGTGTGAAAAGACTAGGGAAAGAGACAGGAACTGGGTAATTGAGGGTCTCCTAAAGTAGGAGGTGGCAAATTGTGGCCTACTACCGAATCTGTCCCATTACCTGTTTTTGTAAGTCAAGTTCTGGAACATAGCCAGGCCCAGGCATGTACATATTGTCAGTGGCTACTTTTGTGCTCTGACTACACAGTAGAATAGTAACAAGAGACAGGCCCACAAAGCCTAAAATATTTGCTATCTGGTCTGTTACAGAAAAAAAATAAATGTCCCAGGTACCTGAATGTTTATGCAATGAAAAACAAAATGAATGAACGAATGAATATATGCATTAATGAGATGCAGATTTGACTGGCTGGTTTTGAAAACTTTTATTATCGTGTCTGGCTTCCTTCTGAAAAAAATTAATGGTTTTCTTCTAAATTCTAATAGTAGCAAGAGGGAGTCCAGAGCTTACCTTGCTGTGTGACACCCTCTAAAAACACAAATCGCACTCATACATTTCAGCTTTCACCTGGAACTCCACTTGGCTTTCTTTGGGCAGGATCATTTCTGCGGCTCTTACCTAGTGACAGGACGCTCTCCTTCTGTAATGACTCCACCACTGTTCCCAGCCTTCTCTCTCTCTCTCTCTCTCTCTCTCTCTCTCTCTCTCTCTCTCTCTCTCTCTCTCTCTCTCTCTCTCAAGAGCAGCCACCTATCTCGTGTCCTAGTTACACCTGGAAATGCACTATTCACTAACCAGACCCAAGACATTCCTGCCTGTAGAACTGCTATCACATCAGTGCTCCTGGAAACCCCTTTCCTTTGCAAGCTCTTACCCAGCCATCGAGATCCAGCTCAAAAGACACTTTCTCTGTCATTCTCCACCAAGGGCTCTCCTATGTCCCACAGGCTGGAGCTGTCCTCTTCCCATTTTGTGTTTCTAAGATGTCCGCAGTAGCTCTGCCTCACAGCTGCCACATCCCACCTTGCTGAGTGAAGTGGATGGATTGCTTAGCCTCTCCGCACCACGGTTCAGTCAACTACCTAATGGAGAAAGTGACACTTGCCTGTCAGTGGCATTATGGACATTAAAAAAATGCTATGGGAATGTGCTTGGAGCCAGTAAAGGAGAACACAGTGTGTATCTTTGTTGGGTAGCTTTAATGAGCCAACAGAGAAAGGCAACCCTTTGGGATGTGGGCACTCGGAATACTGACCAACTGACCATGACTTTGTTGAGAACAGAGGTAGAGAACGCTCGTGCACATGGCCTGAGCCTCAGGTGAGCAGTGTGGCCTCTTAGAGAAAGCCTATTTTCTTACAGGTAAATGGGACCTAATGAAAACCACCTTGCAGAGTTCTTTTACAGATTAGAAATGATGAGGGTCAAGCAAGCCAGCCCAGGCTGGCTGCAGGCAGGGATGGATAGTGACTGTGAGCTGACCCGGCTCTGATGACTTGAACTGGAATGGTTTTCAGTGTTTCCTTTTCGTCTCTCACATGGACCATGCACCCCAGGCAAGAGATAGTGTTCTGTGACTTGACAAGGTCTGAGAGAGTGGCTATCAGACCTGTGAGACTGAATTCCGTCCTGGGAGGCTGCCGACCTGAGCAGGTGTCAAGATCCCGCTTTAGAACCCTGCTCTGCAAACCGGCACGCCCCCGGGCCTTTCGGAGTCACGGCTGAGAGCGGTCTAGAGCAGCACATCAGCTCCTGCGGGAGTTATTCTGAGAATCTTCGCTTTGTCGAGCTCCGACAGAAGCTCCCAGAATGTGTGCAGCATGTGTGGTCGGTGGAGAGAGCAGTTCCTTACATGACAGTGAAATGAGCCACCTCCATCACTGAGCCGGACTCTCCTCTGTATCTTCAAGAATACCCTCCCTTGGGGCTCCGGGGACAGGAATTCATAATAATAAAATGAAAATGCTTTAATGACAACGACAGCAGGCATCACCATTTATGAAGATGTATGGGTCAGGGCAGAGCGCAGTGCATCTCATACGTTATCCGACTTCAGCCACTCACCACCCAGACTCTGTGGCGGGGTCGTGCCTGTGACTGACTCTCTGGGGAGGACCCACCTGCCGCTGCAGCAGAAATGGGTCTGCTTTGTTAAATGCGGATTCGTTTTTGCGCTTCTGGCAGCTGGGCTCGAATATTTTAATTTCCAGAGCCTTGGTATCGTCATCTCGAAATGGGACTGATAATACCTAATGTCTAACATACTTGAAGGAGTGCACGAAAAATATTGGGCGTGAAGAGCTTTACACAGTCCCTAGCATGCAGTAGGTGTGAAATAAATGATCACGTAGACCTGCAGCTCCTCTGAGAACGCTGGTGTGCCTACATCCATCCTGGCTAGCCCTCCAAGTTCCTGTTCCTATTGAAACTTATGCAAAGTAGCTTTCTGACAAAAAAAAAAAAAATCCAAGCCATGTGACTTTAGGTAGCCAAGCAGGCTGTTTCTCACTTTTTTCAAGTTGTTCCCTCTTTTGAGAGGCAGAGTCTTTCCCCCACCTTCCCCTGTAGAGCCATCTCTGCTCGTTGAGAGATTGCCATGGATACCAGTAGGCCTGGAGGCAGATGGAGTAATCTGGGAAGGCTTCCTGGAATGATTGCTGGAGAGTGTTCTGAAAAAAACGGGGTTGTTGAAGAAAAGGTCGCAGGAAGTTTTAGGTGAATGACCTTGAGCAAAACAGCTCGATTAATGCAGGAGGCTCATCAGCTAAAAGGACGAGCAGCTTTGGGTCCCTAGGAGACATCCACATAGTTTGAAATCTGGTCCAGATTCTGTGTCTTCTGGATGAGAATACAGATGGCTGGAGGGTGGAAGGGGCTGCCCAGGCCCACTCGCGGCCAGCTAGGGCATCTTCTGTCCAAATGCCCGAGTGAGTCCCATGTGATTCACAGAGTGGCAGCCCCAGATGGCAGGGCTTATTTTCTGTTTTGTTCACTGTCGTATCCTTACGTAGTCTTTGATACATAGTAGGGCTTGTCAGACATTTGTGGAATGAATTCCATTGGTCTTTAAAGTTGACGTGTAAGTTAAGGTAAATGGAAAGCCGCCGGCGGAAGCAAAAGATGCGGAATCTTCCTGAAACCTGAGGTCCAGTTGGAAATCGGCATAGGATTTTGGGAATGGAAGTGGTAAGCTCAGCATGATACCTCAGTAAGACGGTTCACATTGCTCCCAAATAGACCACAGAGAAAGGAGACAGGAGGCAGATATTTTCCCCAAATATGGTTATTGAGTGAATTAATTTGAAAAACAATTCGCATGTTGGTTGTCGTGAAAGCCATCAGCTTCTCATTGTCATCTCACCTGACAAATGCAGACATACCCATGGAGTCCAAGATAGGAACTTAACTCTTCTCACTGCAAAGAGCAACAAGCTGCTGATCAGCCTTGCTTTCTGAAATGCTCAAAACAGTGGTTGCACCAACTGACCTTTGCATGCTAACTCTCCCAGAGCACGGAGTATCGGTGTCTGCCCAGGGGACCAGGCACTCACAATTCATTGCCTGGGGAGAATATTCTCAGTGGCCGCTACAAACAAAGAGCACAGTGATAGGAGTGAAGGCTATAGCCATGTCAGCGAGATGGAGAGGATGCTCTTAGCACAACTGACATAAAATCTATATATTTCCTGGACAAGAGCAGGGAAGAGAAATCACTCCACCGCTTACATAGCCGTGTGGCTAGGTAGATAAATTTATTAAAGCAAATGCAATGGCCAGGAAGTTCTATCACTGGCTTCTTTGAATTATTTTCTCTCCGTTTCCTCCCTCCATCCCTGTTCTCATCCACCCACTAGGATCTTTTTTTTTTTTTTTGGCAGTCTTCAAGGAAAAATAATGAAAAGGAACTGGAATTTACATAATACATTTCTTCCAAGATCCTGAAAGCAGTTCACCCATCTATAATTTGTTCTCACAACAATCCTCTAAGCAAGACTGTTATTATTATCATTATTATTATTTCCATTTTGCAGCCACATCGCTTGCTGCTGAGACTTTTAGCTAACACCTCATTTCTTGAACAATTTTAGCCCCTCAACATATGTACAAAAAGACTTCGACTGCCACCTCCCATTTGTGATTGTGCCGCATATTCCATTACAGTCTCTGGCCCTCTGTTTAATTTTATCGTTTAAAAATATATTAAGTCCCTATATTGTGAGAACACCACAGGACTGGCGAACAGGGGTGAAGAAAGAGCTGAAAGAGAGCAGAATCAGTCATAAATATCTTCTAAACTAAGAGGAAAATGGAAGGCAACTGTCAGGGCAAATTGATTTGAATTGCATAAGAATGTGATGATTTTTTTTTTTCCCTAAGAATTGACTCAGGATATGAAGTATTCTTTCTAACAGCTTCAACTTGGCAGATGACACTACCTGTCTCTTCCTAATCTCTTTCAGTCTCTCAGGCTCCAAATTTGTATTGGCTTCACATTTTTTAATGTTTCGAAAATGTTTTCAGCTCACTGAATTCCTCTAGTCATCTCGCATACCCCCTGACAGCACTACCCCCATGAGAATGACCCTGAAATGGCATGAGCCACTTGCAAATGGTCTCTTTTAATTGCTGTAACAATCAGTTCCTTCCTTGGCCCACCACCTAATTTATTTTTAACCTGGAGAGATTGCATTCAGCAGACCACATCTCGAATCTGACATTTCCTCCCCTTCTTACTCATACTGGATGTTAACACTGAATTCTTATTCTTCTTTCTCTGTGATGTCTGCCCTATTCTTAGATGTACCTGTGTCGGTCAGCTACTGCTTCAGAACAAATAACCACAAGATCTCAGTGGCTTTACACAACAGCGTGTCTTTTTTATTATTATGGTAAAATATATATATAACATAAAATTTGCCATTTTAACCACTTTTAGGTGTATGATTCAAAAGCATTAGTTGCACTCAGTGTTGTAAAACCGTTACCATTACCTGCTTCCAAAAGTTTTTCAGCGCCCCCCAAATGAAAACTCTATATCTATTGAGAAAACTTCCCACCCTCCTTCCCCCACCCCTAGTAACCTCTAATCTACTATCTGTCTCTGCAGATCTGCCTATTCCTGATATTTCATGTAATTGGAATCATGTAATATGTGTCCTTTTGTATCTGGAAGTAATCATTTCTTACTCATGTATCTGAAAACTTTGCGATGGCTTCGCTGATCTGTCTGGGCTTGCCTGAGAGCTACAGATTAGGTTCACGTCCATATCCCAGGTCTCTCATCCTCTTTGGACCAGGGCACTAGCTAGGGTATGATACGCACATGGTGATGCAGAGCAGGAGTGGGCAAGCAGGAACACACAGGGCCTCTCAAAGAGTAGGCTCTGATCTGGTAAACTGTCACTTCTGTATCTCTTCCGTTGGCCAAAGGAAGTCCTTGGCCAAGCCCAAAGTCTAGGGTCAGGCAAGTGGCTGCCACCACTTTCTAGACATGCAACTTTGTTAAAAGTGCCGTAACCTCTCCAAGCCTGTTTCCTTATCAGTAAAATTGAGATAATAGTGTTACCTTTCTCTTCTAGGGTGTTGTGATTATTACTGAGATGCTCTACTTTTGCAGTATGAAACAGCAGACAATATTATTGTCACTCTCAAAATGCAAAGAATAGAAAAGCAACCAAATCCAGTAAAACTGTTATCTTTGCTTTTCATTGAACAAAAGAAGTTTAAGTTAGAGGAGGGTGCTGGACACTTTCACAGAAATTCAGAACGGAATTTAGAATTGCTGATGGAAGCCGTTTGGAATTTGATGGACCATCATTTAGCCCCTGAATTTTCCTATTGCTTTTAGCACCAGCGTCTTCAGCAGGAACCTAACCACAGTCGCAGTGCATAAAGCAGTGGAGGGTTTCTGGTTGAAAAGACACAGGGGTGTCCAGGGTCCTTCCCACTGGCATGTGTCACCCTCTCAGAAGGGTTGCATGGAGCACAGTTTGAAAACCACTAATTTAGTACAAGCTTCCTCCTCTTCCATTTGAGAAAAGCGAAGCCCAGTGGGGTGATGTGATTTGCCCCAAATATATACGAGAAACAGAAGTTCCTTTTAAGCACTAATAACGCTCACACGCTGGGAAGTGTTAGCAGGGTGGCCACAAGGCCACTCTGGCGCCTTCTAAGTTCTGTGCTTCTAGACCCATATCTGAATTTCTAGGACAACTTAACACAGACACAGGCTTTGAAGTCACAAAGCACAGGTCTGTGCTCTGGTTCTGTCACTTACTGAATATGTAAACTGGGGCCATTTAATTGATCTCTCTGAACCTCAGTTGCCTCATCTCCAAAATGGACCTGACAGTACCGTCTTTACTGGGATATCGACAGGCTTGAAATTATGCAACACAGGTAATGTCTGCGGTACAATGTCTGGCACATGGTAATCATTGAGAACAAATTAGCTATTAATCTACATTTTAATTTGTCATCGTTGCTGTTCAAAGTTTTTTCCAGTTTTGTGTGCACTCGGGCACAGGGGAACATATTAGGAAATATTGAAACAGTATTAGTTGAAATCTTTAGAAATCATCGTATTATTTTAGAAAAATATATTATTTCTTAATTTTACAGATAAACTATTAAATTTTTTTTCCAAGAGAATAGGCTGCTGCAAGGTTTATTCAGTGTGAAGTCCCCAAGCGTCATTTCTGTCTCTGTGTGCCTTCTCATAATCAGATCTAGCTGGCTAGACTGCCTGCCCCCTCCTTTAGAATAAAAAGAGATGGTGCTAAAATTTTGGAGGAGGATCGTCTTGGTGTTTCTTGGGGAAGTATCTTTAGATGAGCATCTAGAACAGCATTGTCTAACAAATCATTCTGCAGTGATGGATTATGAAAGCCTCTAATTACTTGTGGCTGTTTAATACTTAAACTGTGGCTGGCACAACAGGGAAACTAGATTTTAATGTTATTTGATTGAGTGAATTTGAATTGAAATAGCCGGAGGTCTAGAGGGTTCTTTGGATGTTCTGAGCCTACTGCAATGCTCTTGGAAATTTTTCCATTTAACTCTTCAAATAGCACATCCTTGAAGATACAGACAGGCAAAAAGATGATGGAAAGATGGCTTTCATACTAGAAGCAAGTAAAAGCAGCCAGAGATGAATGAGATGATGTGAATTAAACCTGTCCTTTCCCAACGCGTCCTGATGAGCTTGTACTATTACCAACTGCTCACCAGGGCTTTGGCGCTCCCAATAATTTTGGTACAGTTTGTGCTGTTTAGTTTAGGTGAGCTGAATGTTATGTACTCATATCTTCTTGCAATCCTCACTCAGCCAATAGATTTTACTTCCTAAGCAACTTTCAGACATTCTTCTCCAACCTCTCCTTTGTGAGATGTAAATCAGTTGTTTATGCAACACAGTGTCTTTCAGTCATAATAGTACTAATCTCCGCATGTACTCAAGAATGTGCTTTTAGATGACAGTATGCATCGATGGACTACAACTTGTTTCATTAGCCGGCAGACAAAGGGGCGCAGTCAGACACTAAGAAGTACAAGAATACGGTAAAGCAGGCTATTAGAGTTTGTAGAATTAAAGAGATGTACATGCCGCAAGATCAGGAGGGAATGATATAGTGAAATGTAACAGGATCTCTGCTTGAACTCATGCATACCCAATGACCTAGAACTTCCAATCCTGAGTATATACTAAACACAAATGAATACATATAGTCACCAAAAGAATATTTATAGCAATTCTATTCTTTCTAACTCCAAATTGAAAACCACTCGAATATCCATCGGTGGTAGAATGGATGAAGGAATCATGGTACATTCATACAATGGCACGTGACAGTTTGGATGAATCTCAAACACAATGCTGAGTGAAAGAAGAAGTGAAAATAAGTAGTTTATGCTATGTGATTATATTGATATAATGTTCCAGATAGGGTCAAACTATTCTTTGGTGTTGCAAGTCAAGAGAGTGATTTTCTTTTGGGGGGGGAAGGTGGGTATCTGATATGATAGCCTGAGGTTTCTCAACCTTGACACCATTGACATTTTGAGCTGAAAATTTTTTGCTTTGAGGAGACTATCCTGTATGCTATAAGATGTTTAGCAGTGTACCTGACTTGTACTCACTAAATGCCAGTAGTAACCCCATTGTTGTGACAGCCATCAGTGTCTCCAGACATTGCCAAATGCCCTCTGTGGGGCAACATTATTCCCCACAGGGAATCACTAATGGATCCCAAATGCCTAAAACCCCCTAGATATTCAATAAATACTTATTGAAAGAATGAATGAGGTGAGAGCTATTTAGTATCATATATCTATATAAAATAATTTTTATCTCAAGAAGTCCTTCTGCCCTTTACAAATTATAAAGATAATACCAGTTTCTTCCACAAGTTAAAGGTAAGCAGTTCAAAGGCCAAACACAATATTCATTCAGCAAAAAATAAAGGGACAAAAACATTTAGGTCAAACCAAAAACCAATATCGTATGCAAATAAAACTCTTTGCAGCAGTTTTAAATTCAGAATCCCTAACCTGAAATTTTACTGCAAAGTTTTAAAAACTACAATAAGACAAAGGGCTTTAAATGAGACCATTTCGTTAAAATGTTAATTTTGATAATCACAGCATCATTTATTTGGATTTTTAACGTAATGGCCTAATAGTCTTCACAAAGAAGAGCACAGCGTAAGCCTTAAATACATTCAGTGAAATGTGAATGAGACTTTGCCAAGAAATCTGGTTTCTCCTAGGTTTATATTCAAGAGGTTGGTTGTATGTAAGCTGCTTAATTCTAAACCTAAAATTTCAGTGTGCTTTTAATCCTTTCTCTGCATAGGTCAAATACAGACCTCAGAATACACTGGCAGTTGTGTCCTCTCTTCTTTGTAGTGAAGGATTTTTAATCCGACACCCTAATCGAGTTTTTTCCTCTCCTTTAAAGTTTATTAGTTATTTTCCTCTCCACCCTAATCTCCAAAAGTCAATAATTAATGTTACAATTGTGCTCACCCCTCTTTCAGCAGTTAGAGCATTCTTTTCCACATATCCACATACGTTTGTATGACAGATTTTTTTAAAAGATGGGTCTCCATTATAGTGTTCTGGAGAGTCATTAGATTGGACACTTGTCCTTCCTTGATAAGGGAGACATGGTCAATTTCAAAACCATCTGACCCCTTCGATCGCCAATTTTTTAAAAAACATTGTTTTCAAGTCTTTACGGACAGATGACGTTCTAGTTTTCTGTTGCCGCCCAACAAATGTAATAATTTGATAAAGTAATTTCTAATCTCATGATTCTGTGGGTTGACTGGGATTATCCAGATGGTTCTCAGTGCTGTCTCTCATGTGGCCGCAGTTAAATGACAGCTGGGTCTGGAGCCATACGACAGCTTGCTTGGCTTGGACATCCAAGATGGCTTCTTCACTCTACGTCATTGTCTGGATTTAGCTAACACAGCTGTGGCTGACCAGGCAAGTCTTCCTCTCTCCACAGTGCTTCTCCACATGGCTAACTTCCTCACGACATGGTGGTCACAGGGTTGTTGGACTTCTTACCTGGTGCTGGCTTTTCTCAGAGTGAGAATTCCAAGATACCCATATGGAGCCTCCATATCGCAGATGGGAAAAGACGAAGGGTACAGTCGTCCCATCTTTAAGGGTGAACTCTTTAACATACCGCTTAATAAGAGTCTTCCTGAAATTCTCTTCATTTTCCCTTTGGCTACCAAACTGGCAGGCTTCTTGGCTCAGCAATAAAATGGTAGTGGGAGAGACGCTGTAGAATTGGTAGAAGCCAAGTCAGTGCTACTGGACAAGTGAACTTTGACGCATCTCCTCTCTGTCTTTATTACCTTGATGACTACGGCGACTTCATCATGCCCATTTTCTTCCCCAGCATCCCTTGAACATAACTGAGATGTTCATAAATAAGAAATAATCTTATTCCTCTCCTTACCAGTTTTCAAAGTAAAGGCAAGGTTCAGCAACAATGGGTCAAGTGTTAGTGTTTCATAAAGTCTGCGACAGATCACACTTAGCCGTCATGTGTGGACCTTTTTGAATGTTTGGTCATTCGCCAGCCATTTCCATTCTCTCCGACTAATAGCTTCCGTACCTGTTAGGCATTGGTCAGTGGATAATTACAAACTATTTAGAGTGTTGGAAAAGGTCAACTAGATGAAGTGTTAAACCTCCGTTCCTAACCGTCCTGTGGCGACTTTTCTGAAAATGAAGGGAAACAATATTTCCTCCAGCTTTGTCAACAGTTGACTAGGCTGAGTATGTTACAGGTGGTTATTGATGTTCTTAAAATCTTAATGTTCTTTTTATATCTCAAAGTTCAGATAGGAAGAGAAAATAGAAGGCATCCCAGTGGCTTCATAATTTCCTAGGGTTGAAGAAAGGCTCTCTGAGCAAAGAGTCATTGGAGAAATGCCATTAATTGGTTGTTCTTATTTCCTTCAACGGTAGCTGTCCACCGCAGAAAGTTTAATGGCTGAGAAGCACTAGCTTGCAGAAAAGAATATTTTTCTAATCTCTTTGAAGAACTCTGAAGTACAAGAAGAAAGAATCTTATGTGTGCATGTATTTACCTTAGAAGTGAGAGTTCAAATGCCCCTTCCCTGTGCCTCCCACCTGTCTTTCCAAATAAAAAGACCGCACATCAAGCATTTGCGTTACGTTAGAATGTCATTTTACAGTTTGCATCCTTTCATAACTAGCCCTAAATAACCTCTTTGTGTTGCCTTTTAAAAGCGTAGCCTTTCAGCCTTCATAGATTGATACTTTCGCTTTAGAAGTTTAAAATCTCATGGTTCACTTGTTTGGACTTCTTTTTGTTTTGTTTTGTTTTTAACGTATCTTCCTATATGTTTTAGTTGTTTTGTTTTTGTTTTGTCTTGTCTTCCCAATCTCTGACGACATCTCCATGTTCTTTGCAACTCTGTTCAAATTCCTATCAACGTCCAAGTTGATGAAGGGATCGAGTTGGTTGGTCTAAAAGGGAAACATACACTAGCACGTGCCGATACAGTTACATATTGCAAAATTACGATCATGCACATATAAAGTGGGAAAGACAGTTAAAGAAAGGTGCCAAACTATGCTACTCCAAAAAAAAAAAAAGGGTTAAGAGAAGATTTTTTTGTTAAAGAAATGAAGAGGAATTGAAGGCAAATTTGATAGGAGTGGCTCAGGGTTTGTTAGATGTTATTTTCCTCTGCGGCTCAGCATTGTGATTCAGGGATTAAAATGATGTTTTTCACAAACTCGGCCACTTAAGAAATATTGGCACTGCAATTGGAAATTATTCTCAAAAGTAGAAAATTTACATGGAATTTATTATGAAATAATACTCCTCTAAATGTGCTTCTAAGTGGATTTTTAAAATCTTTGGCTGTTTTAGGCCTTCATAAAATGAAGTTATCTGACTAATGGAATGTGGCATCTTCCATTCAGAATTCTAAGCTTTCTGATGAGGTTGTTTTAAAAGAGCTTAGATCTTTTCTTGTTTCCTCCTAGAATCTGAGTGTTAGAAATTCTAAGGGATATAAAACATTATAAAGTTAATTCTTCTTGTGTGGCAGGTTATAATCAAATAATTATAGATGAGAGAAAACAGAAGAAAAGCATGTCTCCAGTCCAGATGACAAATAACATACTGAAATACTTTGTTTCAATTCAGATAACTTCATTTATTCATTCAACAGTAAAATTAAAATCAATCTAGTTTATATTTCAGGCAATTTGTAGAGAATTACTATAGACACAAAGACTTAAAGTGCCGTCAATATAAGATATATTTTGAAAACTCTTTTCAAATTAATGTGGTATACTGAGTAATGCTTCTTCCTGATGTTCTTGACCAAAAAAAAATGATAATAATCTGTGTAAGGTGAATTCGTAGATGGAATCTACTTTTGAGATACTTATAGTTTCCTCATTTGTGAATCTCCTTGTTAGTGCGGCAGACAGAATTTAAGATGGGCCCCAATGATCCTTGCTTCCTGATATTCGTAGCTCTGTATATTCCCTCCTCTTTTAGTATGTGCGAGACCTGTGACTTGCTTCTAACCAATAGAATAAGGCAAAGGTAATGGGATGTCCCTTCCACGGTTATGTTACATAAGATTGTAACTTCTATCTTGCCAGCAGATTCTCTCCCTTGCTGATTTTGAGGAAGCAAGTCACCATATTGGGGAGGCCCACACGACAAGGAATTAAGTGTGACCTCTAGCCAACTTCAGCAAGGAACTGAGGCCGGTGGTTCAGCATCCCCAAAGGAATTTAATCTTGCTCAAAATCACAGAAGTGAGCTAGGAAGTAGAGCCTTCCCAACCAAGTTTTCGGCTCAGACCCCAGCCCTGCGCGGCGCTTTAATTGCAGTCTCATGAGAGAACTTGCAAAAGATGACCAAGTTAAGCCGTGCTCATTCTGCGGACTCTTAGAAGCTGGGAGGTGATTGTGTATTTTGTGGTAATTGGTTATGTAGCACTAGCTAACTCATAAAGTTAGTATCTGTGGTAGGACAGAATGATGATTCCCCCAAGATGTCTACGTTCTAATCCCTAGAGCCTGTGACTGTGCAGATGTGATTCAGTTAAGGACAGGGTGGTTATCCAGGGGGAGCCAATGCAATCACAAGGGTCCTTATAAGTGAAAGAGGAAGGTGAGTGAGTCAGGGGGAAATTGGAAGATGCTTCACTGCCAATTTTAAAGATGGAGGAAGGGGCCATGAACCAGGGAACACCAGAAGTCTCTAGGAACCGGAAAAGGTTCCAGACTGAATGCAGCCCGGCTGACACCATGATTTGAGCTTAGTGAGGCCCATTTCAGACTTTTTACCTTCAGACTTGTAAGGAAAGAAAATTTATATTGTTTTAAGTGACTTAGTTTGTGATAACTTATTATGGCAGCAATAAGAAGCTAATATAGTGTCTATTCCTTTTTTCTTAGCATGTAAGAACAAATGGCCTTCTTCAGGGGCTTGTCTACTCCTAATAGACTGCATGGGAGCTGTGAATATCTGCTTCCGTTTTAGCAGGGAACAAATAAATACTGTGCCACCGAGCATTGCTCTCAAGAAAATTAGCATATTTCCCACAGCCTCGTGGGCCCATCCATTCTCCTACCCAGCCCGCCACCTCATCCCTCGTGCTAATGTTTACCTTTCAATTGTTTCTTCTTAGGGGTCTCAGCACTCAGTGTTAGTCAAGGATTGTTTGGGTTCAAAGAATATCATCTATTCAAGTAAGTGTTTAAGTGAATAGAAATTGGGAGTAAGAGTAGCAAGTAAGTCTCAGAGGGTGGAATCACAACGCAACCATGTTCTATTTGCTTATTGCACATTCATAACAGCTCTCCAAGGCCGGTTCTGCCTTGGCCCTCGATGGAACCTCAGGCAGGCCCGTAAATGTATGAAGCAGGTTTGAGAAAATTGTCCAGATATTCCAAATGTAACCTATGCTGTATAGGCATGTGCTGCTTCTGCCAGCCTGTCCCCTTTGCCTTTTTTAAAAACTTAAGTCACGGGTCAGATCCCGCAGTGAATGAGGAGTTACAGGTCCCAAACTCTTATTCTTAGTACCTCCTTTGAAAGTCCTACAGTACCCTGCTCTGGCATGTCACAGTGATCAGCATCTATTGGCTTCAGGCTTCAGCTGAATCTGCTTTAATCATCTTAGCATCCTGTGAAATATAAGTACATGTGGCTTTGATCTTTTTTCCTCCTAGGATTGGATCAGGCATCCTAAGAGACCCAAAGCACTGTGGAATATATTCTTCTTATCTGGCAGGTGATAATTAAGTACTTACAGATGCTAGAAAATAAACAAACGTCCACTCCCAGAACTGCCGATAGATATTTTACACAAATTATTTTATTTGTAACAGAATGGTGATCAACCAGCCCTCAGGAATGGTGGCAACCAGGACTGCTCGGGGGACCAGCAGCATCTGTAACTCTTACTTCTACCCTGCATCATAGATGACTTGGTCCCCAGCTCTCCTTGATCGTGTCTCTTAGTTCTCCTTCTGGAGAGAGGAATCTGTTTGTCTCATTCCAATACTGGGGCCAATCAGCTGTGCTCAGACGATGAGGTCGGGGGATGGACTTGGGCAGAAGAGACCAGGCAGGGATGACAAACAGGCCCACTACCACGCTGTCACACTCACGCGTTCTTCAGTCAGTAGAGCCACATCCCATTTCTTATGTGCTAGGTGCTTCTTGCTTCCTGTGAACGAGGGAAATGAGTGAGGGCTCAAAAGCAGTGCCTTGCTTCTGTTCATGATACTTCTGCACATTTGTCCCTCTTATGGAGGTGGCTGCATGGGAAACAGTGGGAGTCCAGGGACTGTGTTAAAGCCACCTAGGTTTGGCGCTGTGGGATGGGCCTGAGGACCTGGGATGCTGGTTCTCCACTGTCTTGGTGAGCCAATTCGGAGTTACTTTAAAGATCTCCAAGAGCCACCACCCCTTAAATAGTTTATAAATTCGCTGGCGTGTGACTACCCCACATTGCATCTTCCTTCAACGTAGGAATTTTATTTCAAATCACAGGTACAGGGAGTTGAATTGGTCAAACTCATAAATTCACAGTACAAAATGATCATCATAGTCCCATGCAAGGCCCCTCTCTATTTTTATCTATTTATGTTCACACCCACTCCCATCTCCCCCAGGAGAAAACTGTTGTATTTGGTGTGTATCCTGTCATTTCTTATTGCATTACTCTAATCCTATTGTGGCTGTTTCGTGCACGTGTATTTTGAGCCTGTGTAAATTGTATTACATATTTCACACTGTTTTGCATGTAGCTACACATGTTGACACGCTCGCCAGCGATGCAAGATTGTGCATTTGATCCATTAAATGCTTTGATCATGCTGTTGCTGCATTGCCCCATCTAATGGGAATACTGGCTGTCTGCTCCAGTTTCTGGGGCTCTCTGCCACTGCTTGGCAACTGGGAACTCATGGGAGCAGATGGGCCACTATCGGCAGTGCACTGCCCTCTCCACCATCATCATCGTACTAAATATTCCGAGTCTCTCTCGAGTCTGTTGAGTTCCACCCCTCCTTTCCCTTGTCCGCTGATGCCTGCCCCCAGCCCTCCCCTCCGAGCCTATACCCACCGCCTCTGCGACAAGTTGGCAGAACGTGATCCAACGCAGCCAGCCGTGAGTGGGCCAAACCACAGAGCAGCTGGCACTGGAAATACTATTTCTACTGGCTTCTCTAAGGGCGCGCAGCCCTGCAGCAGACCCCTGTTTGCTTTATTCGTTTAGGAAGTAAATCGCAAAAGCAGGGAATTAATTACAACCTGAAGAAGGAAAAGTCAGCTTCTCAACAAAGTGACAACTGACCTTTCTCCTACTCATGATAAAAAAAAAGGAACAAAGAAAGGAAGGAAGAAAAACTGTTATAACCCATAATATGATTTTTCCCCAAGGGTTCGTGTTATTTGAAAGGTTTGGGTTAGTTGGAGGAAATTAAATAAACCGTTATATTACATTGTTGTGCTTTTAGCTACAAAGTGTTCCCTATGGTGAACGATGTTTCCCATGAGTTGCCGTCTGAAATATTTATCTGCCCAAGGTCCACACAATATGGGAAATGAATTTTGCTGGGAAGCTGTTTTTACATAAAAAAAACCTACAGTGACATTTTCTTTCATGATGCTGACCCCGAGAAGATAATGATGTTCAATGAATGGATGGAAGTTTTCAAAATGTCTCTCCCTTACAGAAAATCGCACCCAAATTTTTTAAGCAGCTATAAGAAAATCGGAAAGGGAGAATCAATTTTGAGAGCAGTGAAAAGTGTGAAGAGTCTGAGATGATGTTTCTAAAACCAACCTTCCCTCTGCGAGTTTTATTTTAGGGCCCTGCTGTTGTGCATTGCAGATAATATCACCCGACGAGAACCGCGTGGGAAGAAGCTTCAGTCGGGCTGTTTGTTACACTGGGTGAACACTTGATTCTGGTTTTTTTTTCTGTGTCTGAAAGTCCACTTTGGAGCTGTTTGGTTCTTTGCCCTGTGAGCCCAAGGAACTTTCAGCAACGCATCACACATTGTATTTCAAAAGAACACTGTTACTGCTGCGACTCAGGCTCTGCGCCTTTCATAAATATGTTTGTTTTTCTGTCTTACAGAAGCTGCAAGGAATCGATAGTCCTGACTGTCATTCAGCCTTACCCTGTAAGTGTCCTGTGAGTAAGAGTGCCACCGTATGATCTCGGGCTTCTAGTCTCCTCCCCCCGCTCCAGTAAAACCACAATGATGAATAACAGCAGAGAATAATAGCATGCATTTGCAATATGAGTCCAGAATTCTTGATCAGTTGTATTTTGTACAAACCCAGTCATTGGAGAGACAAAGAAAGTAATGCATTTCCTAAATATCTGGAAAATCAGCTCTTCAGTCCTATGTGACTCTTACATCTGGAAATGACACAAAACTCAAGACTTTCTTGTAGTTTCCAGTTTAAGAATCATAAATCTAATAGGAATATCCAATTGTAGGAGGTTGAAGTAGGACTGTTTTTCTTACCCCCATCTAAATAATTTGGTAGGGAACTGGATATTTTCATGAGACCTACTTTAAAGGTGGGTATTAGAGGGCATCTGGTCATCATAATTTTATTCAGCAGCCTCGATCAGGAGGAGGGAAGTGATTCAAATCTTACTGTCTTGAGTCCCCATGGTTTTTTAAACAAACGACTTTCTCATGATGTAATTTACATATTATGAAATTCACCCATTTTGAGCACACACTTCGGTGATCTTTATAAAATTGACTGAGGTACACAGCCGTCGCCACAATGACAGGACGTAAGGGAATTGAGGTTTGAAAACCAGTTCCCAGCAGTACAGCAGGTGATTCCCACACCTGCTCAGAACTCCAGTTTTCCCATGTGAATGAAGAGAAAGTTAGACCCCACCCCAGGGCCGCCCTGCTCCTCCATCTCCTGAGTCCATGGAAAGTAGATAGAGCTGGTCCATCTTTAGATGGTTTCAGTTAACCCACATGTCACTCACACCTGCCTCAAATCTACCCAGACTTCATTTCGCTGCAGTGAACAAATCCATTTTGGTAAAGCCAGTGTAAATGATGCAGACAATAAGCAAGCGATTGACCAATTATAAATTCCCAGTGGAACTTCAGGTTGATGTTGTCTTTCCTGGAAAATCTCTCCCCACTTTGTAATCTAGTAGCAATGCAAGATCTGAACCATTTGACTCCAAGCAAGGTTATTTTTGTAATATTGGCTAACATTTTGCCCATGCAGTGAATTTACAGAGAGGAGTTTTGCCTTTAAGTTAAGGGTTGTGTCTTACGGCTTTGCTTGCTGTCTTTGCCATTTGAGTCTGCGTGACTTGTTATTCATATGAGTACTCATTACTATCGCTGAGTCATGGAACTTTCTTTTAACAGATAATCTGGAATTTTCTAGGCATTCAGGAGGCTCTTGTTGTTGTGCTACATTGAAAGTCAATATTTAACCACAACATTTAGGAGCACAGGTTGCGTGTTCTCATGGCTGCGCCTCAGCTCTTTGGTCCCTCTCTCCTTCTGGGTCATTGGAGACGAAGTCTCATCTTTGACTTGCCTTTGCCCGGCCCTCCTTCCTGAAATGCCCACCACGTATTCCACCCACAACCTCCTCAGCCTGATTAAATCCTTCTCACCTTTCAAGTCTCGGTATGAATTCTAAACGCTGCCTTAGAGTTTCTCAATATTGGCCCTGTTGACATTCGTGCTGGAGAATTCTCTGTCGTGGGCGCTGCATTGTGCACCATCCGGGGTTCAGCAGCATCCCCAGCCTCTATGCACAAGATGCCAGTAGCGCTTCTCTCTGAGTTGTGACAACCAAAAATGTCTCCAGACATTGCCAAAGGTGCCCTGGGGAGCAGAATGTCCCCTACTTGGGAACGACTGCCCTACCTAAAGTCTTCCTTTACTTATCTAGCCGAAAGAGGCTCTTTCCTCCTCTTTCAGTTGAAAGTTACTTAAATAGATACATTAAATGTAGAGAGGAGAGCAGATGGGAGAAGAAGAAATTGCAAATTTTTACCTATATTTTTGTGTTTGGATTTTCCTATAAGCAAATTGCTTTTTTAAAAAATAAATTTAATTGAGTTTCATTTATTTGCTAAACATTCTCTTCGTAGTCAGGATTGACATACAGAAACAGATGACTGGCCAGACCAAAAGAAAGTCCATAGATTTTACTTTTATAATTGACAGTAAAAATTAGCACTTGAATTTCTCGGCAGCTTGCTGACTAGCATTTGCTATGTTGTATGTCTTCTGTATAATAAAGTCCAGTCAAGACAGAAAACCGGCATTTATACCTTCTTGTCACACTCCACGTGGGCTCAGGGCACCCCAACATGACCCGGTCACAGAACTCAGTCTCCAGTGAGGCCCAGGGAAGGGGGCCTGGTAGAAAACCATAGGATCTTCGAAATTCTTTGATGAAAAATATTTCTTAACAGGTAGCCGCATTATATTTTAAGTAATATGAAGGGCTGGCGCTCTCTCTCTTCCCCATTTTTACTTTATTTCTTAGAAAAAAAAATTGTGGAAATATAGAAGGAAATGCAGGAGCAGAAAAATATGGGTCGGCAAATCTTTTCCCCAGAGACAACCAGTAAATATTTTGGCCTGTTTCCTCCAAGTCTTGTTCTATGCCTATCAGTAGCCCAGATCATAACGTATGTACGGTTTTATTTTGCCTCTTCCGCTTATCAGATCAAGCATTTTCCCATGTCATTAAGAATTCTACATGAGCATCATATGCATGGCTGTAAAACATTACATTGAACTGATATCCGCTTAAGCAACTCCCTATCTTTGAGCCCTTCGTAATGTCTTTAATGTTTTGTTACTGTAAATAACTCAGCAAAGAACATCTTCATGTATAAATCTTTATCTGTATTTAGCTGTTTTTCCTCCATGCAGAATTTTAGGACCATTTCTGAGTTACTCATGAATTTTATTTGTTTGGTTCTAACACACTATCATTCATCTTGCCTTATACGGCTACTATTTTTTATTACGGAACTTTCTTGGCTAGCTCCTTCTTTTCCTTTCCACAGTTCCCAAGTCCAGAAGTGCCACAACTTCCCAGTTCAACCTGTCCTGAGACAGAGAGTATTTTAAAAGTCTCTGTAACCTCCCCTCACACAACCCCAACTCAATGGGCCTTGGGCTAAGTCACTATCTGGTGTCTCTGAGCTACCATGATTCATATTCCCTCAGGTTCCTTCTAGGCCAAAGAGCTGAGGGACCCGCTTGCCCACCTCTCACTTTCCACCTATCTTCCAGTATGTTCCACGTACCCGGGGGGTGGCTACACTCCTCATAGAAGCCCCAGTATAGCAGATGCTATCAGAACTGGGACCATATTCCTTTCGAATGTGTCAAGCCAAGCACGTCAGCCCAATTTCCACCTGAGAGCACCAGTGATTCTTGGCCTGTGTGCTTTTTCTGGCCACAGGAGCATGCTCATGGAGCAGGCCAGACGTGCTGAGGAATTATCACTTCTGGAAGAGCAGCCATTTCATCACAGATTGACAGGAGCTGGTGGATAAACACCCCAGCCCCTTCTCTCCTCACTACAGTTCCCGAGACTGTTGGTAGGGTTAAGCTTCAGTTGCTTATGGTGGCGCCTAACAACAATGAATGCTTTACTGACTTACTGCCCTTCCCTAGGGCCCTTCCCCTGCTTACCCACCATACTTCCTGGGAGCACCTCCCAGATCTGTGACCTGCTTGTGCATCTTTGTCCTAGGGTCTGCTTTGAGGGGGCTCCAAGTAAGTTATCCAGTGATAACTGGGCTAGTTAGTCTTCACCAAATATTCCCTCGATGCCTACCGTATAAGTAGGACTGTAGGGATTGTAAGTTCAAGACCTTACACTTTGGTTCTAGAACTTAATCCTGTCTATGTAATTTTTGTTCAAATGATGTTCTGGTCACTTCTAAGAGCATCTACAAGCATCAGGAGGATGCCACACATTTATTGTGGCCATCTTGGCGACAGCAAATTTTGAAAGAGGTACAGGGGTTGATTAGAGACCTTCTAATCTTAAAATTAATTAACAGCAGGAGAATCTGATTATTCTAAACAGTAATTACTTGTCATTTCCCCCAAAGGATATGAAGTGCTTGTGATCAGCACCTACAGGTCTGCATGTTGCTAAGAATTCATTCATCGGGGTTTTGAGTGGTTCGCATTGTATATTTTTTGAGCCTCAAAAAGAGATCCAAGTTAAAACTGCAGTCATGACTGGTTTACCTTCCCCATGTATCACAAGTAACTCCAACCACTGGAATAAGCCACTCCTCTGTCGATTCTAATTCACTAAACTTCATACTTGAAGAGCTATGTTTTTAGTATCAAAAGTCATTTTAATTATTATCAAAAGTAATGAAATAGTCACAAATTCAGAATAAGAAAAATGCGCTAGTATGGATTCTTAGCGAGATTTTTATCCCAAGTCTGTTGACTTCCAAATATGTATAAAATAATATCTACTTAACTCCCTTGGCTCTCTCGTTTGCCTTCAGGGTTTCCTAGATTACCAGGTTTGTCATTAGGGTGTGATGAGTAAATATAGAAATGAGGCTACAGGAGGTGGGTGTACTATAGCTATAGAGAGAAGACAGACTCGTCCCCAATTTAACAAGCTCTGCATTATGGGGCCACTTACTTTCGGGGAAAACTACCATATATACTTCCATGGGAACATCACTGCATTCTAGGATTACATATCAAATGAAATGCATTTAAAAAAAATGAAGTTCTGTTAAATATACTTTTTATTGAGGCAAGGAATTGTATAGAATAATTTAGAAAATATGGTAAAATATTACAGTAAAGAATTCAGATGCATAGAGAAATCCGCCTCAGTCTCTGGTACATTGAACAGGTGAAATCCTTCATTCCCAAACGATGCCGGAGAAGTGGGGTGTTACCACATGCTGACGTCTCATCTAATTAGTAGTGTCCATTCAGAGTACCTTGATTACAGCCCCTTCACTTGTGCTAAACTCATTGTGCCAGTGTAAATATCGCTTGCTTAAAATCATTGAGAGAGAATAATGTTTTCCCTTCAGCTAAAAAGTGGGACATCAAAAGCAATTGAACTCACCACTATATGACTTGTTCATTAGTCATTACTAAACTTGACCTATAATTACCAGGATACCGATGAGAACACCACTGTCACATCACGTCAGCTCTACAAGAGGACTTTTCAAGTCACGTTGAGCATGTTCAGAACTGTTCTTTTTCAGGAGCAGCCATTCAGAGTTTGGGGGAATGTTTTGGTTTTTGGTTTTTGGTTCGGTTTGGTTTGGTTTTTTAAGGGACAGTCGTTCTCTTAAAACGTCTTGCTTAAGCGAAGGGAATGAAAGCTCCAGAGGCTGAACCATCCCATCTGTCCGTCCAGGCCTGACTCTGTGGAGGGTGGAGGAGAACTTTCAGAATAACACGATTCCCCCAGTATTAATGCGAAATTCCACCCCGGAATATACCCACCTGTTTTACCATGTTTTTTTTCCCCAACAGTGATTTTGTTTTAGTATAGTGTTTTACATTAGTCTAGTAAAAAACAAAAACAAAAAACACAAAAACACAAAACTCTATTATTATGTCTTATATGCACATAACATAAATCTACCATTTTAACAATTTAGAAGGGTATGGTCCTGTGGTATTAGGTACCTTCAATGTCTTGTGCAACCATTGGCATCATCTAGCTGTGGAACTTCTTCATCACTCCAAAGGAAAAGCCATACCCTATTCTACATCGCTCCGCCCCCCAGCCCCTGGCAGCCACTAATCTACTTTCTGTCTCTATGGACTTGCCTGTTCTGGACATTTCATATAAAATGAAATCAAATCCTACAATATGTGGCCTTTTGTGTCTGGTTCTTTGATTTGATGTTTGTGAGGTTCATCCATGTTGTAGCATGTATCATAACTTCATTCTTTTTGTGGATGAATAATGTTCCATTGTATGGATGGACTACATTCTACTTATCCATTCAATCATTGTTTTTTTCTCTTGGTCTCGAGTATACTTGTATCTGATAAAGATGAGAATCCTTTTTTTTTTTTTCATTTTACTTGAAAGTCAAAGTACAGAACACCCTAATTGGCTTTTGTGCCTTGAGATTAATGGAATACACCAAGTTCGAGCCTCTGTGTTGACTCTAGAGTCAATTACTAGATTCTTTACACAACAGCCTAGGTCTCTTAGTACTATATGTATTTGACCATTTTAATCTATAAAATAGCAATCGTATGATTCAAACTAAATATTTACCTCCAGATGAGGTTCCATAGAGAATCCAATTCTTTTTAAAAATAAACAAATAGTGCAGACACCTAGATATGAGTTCCCTTCCCCTCAGGTTTTATTAAACTTATGCAACAAGGATGATTCTCAGATGCAGTAAATTTACCAAGATCCTGCAGCGCGGGATCGCAGCGGCCTTCCAAGCAGGATTTGCCATCACACTTGCAGTTTCTGAGAAAGAGGTACTGCTTCGCTCGGCCTTCTTTTCAATACAAACTACTGTAAAAAGCCTGTAAGAAAAGGCAGAATATGAGGTCGGCTTTCAATTGTAAGTCAAGGCTCTCTGTATCCTGTCCAGTAAGCCCCTAGGGTCACAGATTACCAACAAGAGACTAAAACTCAAGTTCGGGTACATAAAGCGTGTATGTGTGTGTGTGTGTGTGTGTGTGTGTGTGTGTGTGTGTGTGTGTGTGTGTATTTGCCCGCTCACGTGCCCATGTGTCCTTAATGTGAACAAGAATGGGATTATCTGTCATTTTTGACCAATCAGTGTCTCTTCTACACCTTTTAAAATGAATAATTAGTGATCAGCTCATCATAAGCCCAACATTAGATTTGGCTAGCAGCTAGCCTTCCACATGGTACTCAAAGTTCTGTATGAAAAGCAGGGTTTAGGCACTCCGACAGCCATCATTTAAAAAGGTCCTTGGAAATGTAAGAACATGGAATGTGTTATTTATAGTTTTGATCTGGTGACTAGATCAAACTTATTTATGAGCATTTCAGGGTTTCGAGTGCACCCATAATTTCTATTTCATTCTTTAATTGGGCATGTACCAAAAAGTCAAAAATATTGCATATCTGAGAGGGTAAAGATAGCAAACAACTGTTACAAGGTTTGCATGTTGTTGCCAATAATCAGGTAAAATGTTTTCTTTTTTTTTTTTTAGTCTCCCAAATCAGCATTTATTAGTGCTGCAAAAAAGGCCAGATTAAAGTCCAACCCAGTCAAAGTGCGCTTCTCCGAGGAGGTCATCATCAACGGCCAGGTGTCGGTGAGTTGACAGTCACCTGCTTGGGACACAAAGAGAGTCACTGAGAAACTGAGCAAAGCCAGTACCCCACTGGAACGATCAGTTGGAAACTGGTGGTTAGACTAGACAGGGGTGTGGAATCTCAGGTGCATAAAGGTCTTGAACAATTACCAGAATCTGTAGGAGCCCAGTATTTCCTTGAATGCTTCCAGCATTAGAGGCCTCACTATTTGACAAAGGAGTCTTTCTGATTTGAGGTCGCTGACATAGCCTCCAGTTGAGTAAAATATGGCTCTTTGAAACTTCTGCCTATTTCTTCCCATTCTGCAATCTCAGCTTTCTTTCATTACAGCCTTTTATGGATTTGAGAAAGGTATTGTGTTTCCACTAATTTTTTTCTTAAACTAATCAAACTGGAAAGAAGTTAAAATGATAGAAAACTTTCATGTGTGCAAGCAGAAATAAAAAGATACTGCCCATCAAAGAGGTATTTCCATCAATAGGTCTTGATAGAAATCAGTTTTGCTCAGACACATAATCGGTCTTTAAAGCAAATAATGCAAACATTAATAGGATACTTTTTTTTCAAATTTTTCCAAAAGAATCTAGCATAGTGTTTTTAATTGTTAGAAAGCTGTCATCTAACACACTGATATCTTTTGGACCTGTGAAATGCCAGCTTTTTTTGGTTGAGGTTTTGCTACTGCTGCTGTCGGTGTTATTTAAATAAACTTATGAGCGTCAAATCTCATCCATGCCAAGCTTGTATGGGTCACAGACTCTTTCCTGAGTGTGGTCCTAGATCTGAATTTGAAGATGCACTCCTACACATCCAAGTTTCTTCCTAGCTCAAGCTTGCGGACCTGTGTCTGCCCACTTGGAGTATGCAGAGTCAACTGGCCAATCAGAGTATTGTGATACTCGAGGGAGGTAGCCCAAGTCTCACATTGTGATGCCCTGTGAGCATGTTTGCTGTGTCCTTATCCTCCTAACAGCCATCTCTCATCCCGTCCCCTCTGCACGCCCCACCCCCATTCTGTCATACTTACCTCATCAGACCCCGTCTCTCTGGGTACAGTTATCATACATTACTATTTCAGAACAAGACTGTCCCAGATTAAGGCTGGAAGAGTCCTGTCACAGAGGATTCACTGTGTCACAGAAGGTCATGTGAAACTTACCTCATCTTTTATCGAGCTTCCGAGCATGAGATTAGGCAATCAGTTTGTGCATCTGTAGAGAGAATATGACTGTAGAAGCTGCTGTGGCAGTTTCACTTTGTCCCAGGAGAGAACAGGGCTTGTTCGAGGCAGCTGGTGTGTGAGGACAGCTCTGAGAGGTCGATCATCTCATGCAGCTTCCGCTGCCTCACCACTGGCCTGTGTATGGCAGGGACGTTCAGTCACGTGTCTGCTCCTTAGCTTTTGTGACCATCTTCACTTCCAGTCTGCTCTTGCTCTTCCAAATCACTGCGTGTCATTTCTTCTGGACTTGAAGCCAAATAAACTTAAAGAACTGGGTAGCAGGAAAGTCATGTGTGAAGTCCACAGGAGTGGGAAGGAGAGGGAGGAAAAGTCATTGAAAGAAATAGACAGTGAAAGGCATGGAGGCTGTTATGGAGATACTTAGGGACTGAATTCTCATGGGCTCATCCCCTTCAGTCCTGAGACTTCATGACCAACCACACGTGGGTCATGCAGTTTGCTCCAAGGATTCGTGGAGCTCCTCCGACATATCTTCTTTGTTCTCCTTTCGTCTCTCCATACTTCCAATCACAGAGAAAACTCAGAGGAATGCATTTCTGTTGTTTACTTTGGATTGTTTCATTCATCTCTTTTAGAATTCTTTTTAAATTATGTTCTGTTTGTTATAGACTTAAGGTTTTACTCCATGAACACACTAACCCATTCCTCGTATCCCGTGAGTTTGAAGAACATTCTTAAATGAGCTAATAATCATTTCACAAAATAACTTTACATCTGAAGCTGATTAATGCTTGTGGTTCACTGTTATGACCTCTGCCAGATCCAAAAAGGCTTCGCATCAAACATCATCACTGCTGTTTTCGTTCTGCTTGGGACATACAACTCTCCCAAAGTCTGGGCTTATAGTCCCAAACACTGGCTTAGTTACAAAGGAAGTATTTCTGTAATTGTGTTTTCCAATGGGAGACCTTGATTTAAAAATTAAAAAAAAAAAACTCATCTGATTGATTGTCTGATGAGAAAAGTTCTTTGAATCTACTGAGTTAGTTACAGCTAGAAAAGAAGAATTTTGCTCTGACTAACTGAACTCGGGCATCACCAAAGAGACACTTTGGTTGGCCTTAGAGAGTTCAATTGTTTTTTTTTTAATGTTGTGTTAAAATAAATTATAGATATGTGTGGCTGCTGCAAAGAGCAGAATTATAATTCAGCTGACTTAAACCTCTCCCTCTTGTTTTGTTGTTGTGAAACAGGAAACAGTTAAGGATAATTCACTTCTTTTTATGCCAAATGTTTTGAAAGTCTATCTGGAAAATGGGCAGACCAAATCATTTCGCTTTGACTCCAGCACCTCCATAAAGGTAAGAGGTCCTGCCAAACTCTACCTGAGCACTGCCAGACAGGAAGTGAAAGCCACACTGAGTCATGCGCCTTCTTTCAGGACTGTTTATTTATGTGATTCTTTTTGGTTGCTTCTGAATAAGGTAGTGTATGAATACTTAAAAACAAACCAAAACAAAAAAGCTTAAACTAAGAAGTTTCTGCTGTGTGTGTGTGTGTGTGTGTGTTGCGAAACAGTGTAATACGCTATCAGTGATGAACCACTACGGTTAGTCATTTTAATGCAACTGCAGATTAATTAAAATAGAGTGACTGTCACCAAGAAGGCTTGGCACCCTGCCCAAAGCCAGCATGAGTTTTCAGCTATGTTAGCCACGAAGATTAAGATGTTAGCTGTTAATTGAATATCTGCTACTTTGGTGTCCAGCAAAAACAAGGGATAGAATAATGTAAAGATAACATTTACTTTTAATTACTGTAACCAATCTCATGGAAATGATGCATAAAAGGCAGAAATGAGGCACGCTTCTTAAGAGAAGAGGTGAAAAGAAGAGTCGCAAAGCAATCCTATTACAGTCATTCCCCCTTATCCGTGGGGGACATGTTCCAAGATCACCAGTGGACACCTGAAACCACAGATAGTAAATATGTATACATACATACATATACATCCTATTGATTTTCCTATATATATACCTGCCTTTTTACTGAAAGGAAGTACTTTATGACTTCTTTTTGGCATAATCGAATAGGTAGGATCACTACTCTTGCGCTTTGGAGCCATTATTAAGTAAAATAAGGGTGACTCGAACACAAGCCCTGCGATGCTTTGACAAACGATCTTGTCGCTGAGATGGCTACTAAGTGACTAATAGGCGGGAAGCATATAGATCCTAGAGATGCCGGACAGAGTGATGAGTCACGTCCCAGGCAGGACAGAGCAAGATTTCATTGCTCTACTCAGAACAGCACGTAATTTAAAACAATTATTATTTGTTTCTGGACATTTCTATTTAATATTTTTGGACCGCAGTGGACTGCGGGTAACTGAAACCGCGGATGAGGGGGGACTACTGTATTTCAGAGCCACAGGTGAGTTTCCGTAATGGGTATTATAACAAAGCATATAGGTTTTTCCTCCCATGCTTCCTTCCTGGAAAAAAAAGTACAGAGTCTTTTTTATTGGATAAAAGTGTGTTCAGAAATTGATTACTCCCTAATGCTCCATCAGCCCAAAAATAGGCTTTCTTCAGATGCATAGTGCAAAAGATTTTATTGAACTAAAAAAAAAAAATCTGGTAATGATCTGTACAATAATGTATCAAGAGAATATCAACTCTATGTTAAAAATGTCTATCAATAGTCAACCCCTAATTCTGTTTTTTAAATTAATCAGCATAAACCTTATGAGAGGAAGCCTTTCTGCAAAGGCCCACTCACTGTGCATTCCAATTGTCGTGATACAGGCAAGCAGCTTGTTTTGAATTGCCTTAAATAGGTAGTGATTTAGCAGGTAATAGAGCAGACAATAAGGGTAGATTGACAGTAGAGCATTTAAATCATCCCTAAATCATTCCAGATGAAATATTAACTTCCTTCATACGAGACAGCTAATTTTAAATGGTGATGACTGAAAAAAGTTCTTTTTCTTTATTCCTACTCAAAATCAATTATGGCGAGATGTTACTCTAATTATTGATCAGCTAACTTGGGGGTTGGCCAACTTTCTCTGGAAAGGGCTCAAGATGACTACTTTAGGTTTGGTGGGACATTTGATCTCCATTACAACTGCTCGACCCTGCTGTTGTCACAGAAAGGTGGACTCAGGAGGTCCTTCAGACCACTCTCGGGTTCAGCGATTCACTTGAAGGACTCGCAGAACTCAGCGAATCGTTATACTCCAGTTATAGTTTATTCCTGCAAAGGATACAGATTGAATTCAACAGCAGGAAAAGGCACGCAGGGCAGCAGAGACTGGGCATAGAGCTTCAATTGTCTCCTCCCAGTGGAGTTATGCAGACAGTCTTTTTCTCCCAGCAACGACATGTGGCAGTGTGCGTAGAGCACTGACAACCAGGGAAGCTCACCCGAGCCTTGGTGTCCAGTTTTTAGTACGGATTGGCCACGTGGACGCAGCTGGCCACCTGCCTGGCTGACTTAGGACCCAGCCTCTCCAGAGGGTGAGCCAATACCACGTGGCCCAAGGTCCTCACCATAGATCGCATTGTTAGTGCACACTATCTGGTGTGGCCCAAGGTCCCCTGGTAAACAAAGGCCCTCCTATAAGTCAGGACACACTGAGGTCCTAGAGGTTACCTTCTAAGAGCCAGGAGTAAAGAGGCAAACCTCTCCTTAGGCAAGATGAATCCTTTGCTGCATGGACAGTATGTAAGTGAATGGGCATGGCCCAATTTGACCCCCATGCCACAGTCTGCAGGCCCCTGACCTAACTAACCCATAGAACTGTATGATTATAGCTCCCTCTGACACAATGGTTTTAGGCTGTGACACTAACTGGTCAGAAAAGCTGCTTACCATCGGACCCCCGTCCCCCACTTGAAGATATTGGTAAAGACTTAAATGCATTTTTTAACAAATAAATCTGAATTTAGAAGAGACTCCTATTGTTAATTCCCTCTGGCCTCTTTAGTATAGAAACCCACACTAGACTGAGTTTGATTTCCCTGAGGATGGCAGATGACAATGAGAAGACAGGAAGCAATGCAAAAAAGTTCACATGAAATTATAGTTATCTTATCTTGTACCTAACAGCCTTATTATCGCAATAGACACAGGCTGGTAGGCATAAAATGGAAATAGTATAGTTACGAAAAAGATATGACACTGTTTTATAAAATTGCTAAAATTCTTGCTACAGAGTCACAATAGGAAAAGAGTAGCGCTATCGATTTTTTCGGTATCCTCCCAGGTGATTCAAGAGAAGGTTTTATAAAGTACGTGTCGCTACACAAAGACTGGTTTTGTTTTCCCTTTTCTGGGCCTTGAGCAAAAATTATGAAACAGAGAGTCTTTTAATGAAATTCAATATAGTGAAGGCATTTCTGTTGAATGATATTTTTTTGGTGGTGGTGGATAGGTGTGGGGATCTTTGTTCGAAATTGAAAAAGGTCCACAGAAAAGAGTCAAAAACTTAGAAAGATCGGTAAAAACAAAGAATTCTATGTATGGCAGGGTTTCTCTGTCTTGGCCTCATTGCTACTTTGGACCAGGTAATTATGGTGGGGGCTGTCTTGTGCATTATAGGATATTTATCAGCATCCCCCAATGCCTAGCATCCCCAACCCCGTTGTGACAATCAAAAATGTCTCCAGAAGTTGCCAAATGTTGCTATGGGGCAACAAAATTGCCCCAGTTGAATACCACTGCCCTGTAGGATTTTTAGCATTTGAGTATGAATTATCTTGAAGAGAGAGCCTTGACTAGTTTTCAAGTGCACGGAAAGGGTAATGGTTGAGGATGTTAGTTTTGCATCGCAGGAAGCATGTTTGTATATGGACCACCTTTCTGATCATAAGTGTTTACTCCTTAAAGGACTGCCGTCAAAGCTTGCCCATTCTACCTCCCCCAGAGATGTAAAATAAATGCTAATATATGGATATCATTACGGTGCCCTAACTTTGTGCCGAAATGCGCTGCAATAGATGCTTTCTGAGTGTCGATTCATTTAGTCTATGTATCAATTCAGAGGCAGGCGGTGTTATTACCTCCAGTTTATAGATAGAGACACTGAGATACCTGGAGATTAAGCAACTTGCCTTAAGCTTCACAACCAATACTCAGCAGAGCTGAGATTAGAAACTAGACTATCAAAGCCCACATTCCTTCCCACCAGCACACTGCGCTTCCAGCAAGGTAGGCTAGGGAAAGGCAGGGGTTTTGTAAAGGGCCAGATAGCAAATATTTTAGGCTTTATAGGCCACACGGTCTCTCTTGAAACTAACTGCTCAGCTCTGCCAAGGGAGAACACGAAAGCAGCCGTAGGCACTACTGAAATAAATAGGCATGGCTGATTGCCAATAAAACTTTATTTACCCAAACAGGGAGTGGGCTGGATTTGGTACGCAGGCACTGTTTTGCTGATCCCTGGGATAGACCGCTTTCAGAGGTGTTCAGTTACCACCCCATTTAGAAGGAAGGGGACCGAACTGACCACACTGCACCATCTAGTGACACTCTTTCTAGGTTAAGAGCTTGGGTAATACAGCTCTTCGCCCTGTGGCCCGTTTCCAAACTCCATACAGTTTTGGGAGTGGGGGAAGCCAGGAATGGGTAAGAGAGAAAAGTCTCCTTTCTGTCTCCTTTGGGATCTTTGGAGCATCAAGCTCAGAAACCAACCAAAGGTATAATATGTAAAGATCTGAAGCCAATGCGTGCGACACTGTTCGGCCACGGTAGGTGGCACGGGTGGGTGGCCTCGTTTTTGATCACATGTTGTCAATGTTTCTTCTGCAAGGATGTCATCTTAACCCTTCAAGAGAAGCTCTCCATCAAAGGCATTGAACACTTCTCTCTCATGCTGGAGCAGAGGACGGAAGGGGCCGGAACCAAGCTGCTCTTGCTCCATGAACAGGAGACCCTAACTCAGGTGCGTGGGAATACACGCTCACATGATCGCGCTGCTGCTGAGAGCGGAGGCTGCCCGGCCCCAGCACCCCCACCCCCACCCGCCTCAAATCCTTTCAGTGTATTCACCCCTACTACAGCAAGCGCCGGCATTAATAATGAATTTTACACCTCAAGGTGATATTTCCCTTTTTGTCAGTTTTTTTCACAAACTGTCAGTTGGTCTCAGAAACAGATTTGTCATTCAAAGACTCAGCAGCCACTCTTTGGGAATATGGCTCTGTAGAATTATATTTTATATCATCATAATGATTTGTTCACCTGTTTTGATAACTGATCTCTTGAAACCATTAAAAGAAAATGTTTCTGAGATCCTTTCAATCAATCTGAAATCACATCTCATCGTTTTTAAGTTCTGGGTGTAGACTTCAGACTATTTGTGGCAGCCTGAAGTCCCTGCTCCAGTCCTGCCCACTGTAAACATGTGATCCACCAATGTGTCCTAGCTCCTGGCTGTCAAGATGCCACCCCCATCTGTTCTGTGGGGAGACAAGCAGGCTGCATGGCTACTGAATTCAGCCCTGCGCTCTGCCTTTTCCTGTGATTCCACACATGCAGAGTCTTTGTTGGATGCATAAGGGATTTCAACAAATTCCTCCCGTGGAGGACACTTCGGTGATGAGGGAACTTTAGGCTCTTAGGGTCCTACTTTCCTTCTTTCTATTCTCCTTTACCATCTGCCATGGACAAGCAGCCCATAGCCGGTCCACTCAGCTTTGCTGCCCCACCCGCAGCCAGAAAGCCGGGTCATGTTAACTGCCTCTTGGGATGCCCAGAATGCCTTTCGAAGTAGGATGTGTTTTCCCATTGAAATTCTTCAACTCTTTGAAGTCAGCCATGTAAAGTGTGAGACTGTAAATACACATGCACACACGCATGCGCATACCGTGGGGCTCAATAAAGCTGTTGCTGTATTTATTTTGAATTTCTAAATTGCGGTTCACCGACACTTATTTTTGCCGGATTTGTCCCCTGCGTAAAAGTAGTTATAAGTACATGAAACTACACACACATGCATAAAAATTACATACAAGCACATACAACTACAAGTAGAACAGCCGTGTCGGCTCATGCCACCTGGTCTTAGTTTCATCATGTTGACCTCGTTGGGGTGGGGGGCGGGGGTAGGGGGTAGGGTGAGTAAGGAGGACCAAAGAGCTTTCGCCTTCTCTCTTGGAGGCTGATGTCTTTTCATTCATTCAGCTTTGTACTGAGCACTCTTCATTGATTAATTCCCTTTTGCCGCTAAAGGAGTTAAGAGGCTAACACCTAGTAGTTGGCATATCCTGTGCTAGAAAAAAGGAAAACAAATCAAAATGATCCATGGCCCTTATCCCACAGGAGCCTGTGCTGTAGTTTAAGCAAACTGGAACGATGTCACGATGTCAAACGTTCTGGGTAGTTTGGAAACCTGTGGACTCCAGATTTAGCACAGAGGCTGAGACTTCTGTCTTCCTAGTTTCCAGTGAGATGTCATCCAAGGTTGACACCGTCATGCTTCCCCTGTTACACTCAGTCTGGAGTCTAGTTTAGAAAAACCCCCAGCAGTGTTATGCAGTAATAAACTGTAGCAGGCAATCTCCGTGCTCCCCCGCTGGTCCCTTTCGTGCGGCCCATCCCCACCCTAGCTTCTGTGTGCTATCACAACATCCAGCGTCTCCTTCAGGGGACTGCCCTTGGATTCCTGGCACCCATTCTGTCCAACCTGGAAGTTCAAGTCCCCTTGGGACAGCCTGAAGCCAATGACTTGTCTGTGCTCCTTTGGCTCAGGTCCCACGCCTCTGTGATGTAAGAGTCCCCTGAGGGACAGGCTGTGGCTAAGCCTTGCTGGGTACCATGTCCTCGCTCAGCTCCTCCCACCTGCCCTCCCACCCCGTTACCGGCCTCTCCTGGGAGCAGTTCCTGAGTAAGTCCCTTATCTGAGGGTCTGCTTCTGGGAACTCGACCTAAGTCACAAGGTCTGTGCACTTTTCAGGGAATGCATTATTTTTGACAAATTCTAAAGGAACTTCACCCATTCCTTTCTTCCATGTCCAAGGAAAGTTGCCTTTGCTTCTGCATCCCTCAGCCGTTTCTCAGTCAACCCTGAGGATTCTTGTGCTTGGTCTGCTCTTCCAGGTGACGCAGAGGCCCAGCTCCCATAAGATGAGGTGTCTTTTCCGAATTAGCTTTGTCCCAAAGGATCCAATTGACCTGTTAAGGAGAGATCCAGTTGCTTTCGAGTATCTCTATGTTCAGGTATGTGAGCATCCGCACATGATTTATATGAATGTTGTGGGATAAATTAAATGCAGGGGTTTTTTTCCTGAATTCTTTCATTTGGGGATCTCTATCCTCCCACCTCAGTCTCAATGCATTGGGAAATGATTCCATGGTGCTTTTTTTTTATTTTGATTTTTGATTTTGAAATAATTTCATACTTAGGAAAAAGTTGTTCAGAATAGAAAAAAAAAAAACCTCTGATATCCTTCACCCAAATTCACCAATGGGTCCCATTTTATCGCATTGACTTTAGTGTTTGTACGTGGTCGTTTTCTCTCACGCACACAATTTTTTCGCTGAACCATATCAATGTCAGTGACTGAATTCATGCTCATTTACCCTTAAATACTTCAGTGTGTATTTCCTAGTACCAAGGACATTTTCTTATATGACCATTGTATAAATAACAAAATCAGGAAATTCTGCATTTCTATTATCTGATCTATAGTTTATATGCACATTTTGCCTATTGTCCCATAAATGCCTTTTATATAGAATAGGATCCAATCTAGGATCCCATTGTCATATCACTTTAGTGTCCTTAAATCTAGAACATTCCTCAGACCTTCTTTGGCTTTCAAGACCTTGGCAGGTTTGAGGAGTACTGATCCGTTATTTTGTAGAAATCTCACAATTTGGGTTCCTCTGATGTTTCTTCATGATTAGATTGAGGTTCTGCATTTTGAGCAGACGAGCAACACGAGTGATTTTGTATCCTTAGTGCATCATATCTGAGGCATATGATGGCAGTTTGTCCCATAATGGCAAGCTTAACTTTGACTCTTAGCTACAGTGATGTTCTCCCAATTTGTCCAGCCAGAAGTGATCACTTTTCCTTTTGTAATTGATAAGTAATTTGTGGAGAGTCTCATTACAACGCTCTTATTATCTTTTCACTTACTAGTTTTACTCTCAACCAACTATCCTTGCCTGAATCCATTATTATTATGGTGGTTGAAAATGATTTTTCTAATTCCATTATTTCTTTTTCATTTATTAATTGGTATTCTACTGTAAGAAAGAGTTTTCCCTTCTTTATTTACTTACTTATTCATTCATTTATTTGGTGCTTAGATTATTCTGAAATATCATAATATTAATTATAACGGAATGATTTCTTTCAAGGCAATAAAACTTTAGGAAGACAGTGTCCTGATTCTGGGATATAATTTCAAAAAACAAAGCCTCTAGAAATGAGAATCTTTTCTAGTTTTTCCCAGTGAGAATTAATCCACTTGATATTTAGGTGGATTTCTCTATATTTCTCTATAACTGTGTCTTATTACTCTCACTTAAATTTCCAATATAACTACATTAAACAGTAAGAACCTTACCTGATGCTTAGGCATCTAACATTAGAACTACTCAGAGAGGTTGTAAATCTAAAAATGTAACCTTCCCTTACAGAAAAAAAAAGAGAGAGAGAAAAGGCAAAAGTGAGACAAAAAAAAAAAAGAAAGAAAAGACACCTGTTCGGCCAGGGATACCTGTCTGTATAAGGCAAAGATTGCCAGAGCTGTAAGAAAGAAATAAAAAGCAAAGAAGTAGGAAAGTAAAAGAAACATTTGTCAACTCTAGGTAGTTGATATACTGGTATACACTATTCTCAATACTTTCTTATATATTTCAAAGTTTTTATAACCTTCAGAAAGTTGGGTAGGAAAAGAAAATAGGCAGTAGGATGGCAGAGACAAGATCAATGTCAGGGGTTAGGAATGGTGACATAAAGTGGCACTAAGCCCTGGGGAACAGAGATTAAGTCAGAGAAAGAAGAAGCAGAATGTACCAGAACATTCCAGCAGATGGGGGCTCTCAGGGAAAGGCTGGTTAAACACACCCTGCCTCAGTGGGCTTTGAGAAGACTGACATTTACAGCTCAGTAGTATATTTAATGTTTACGATGATAAAACCCCATCATCAGGAAAAGGCAGGTCCTGTTCGATATACCCTGTTTATCAAGTAAAGAAATATGAAGTACACTTTACACCATTTTTGACCCAGAACAGTGAAAGTGTCATGACTTGGGTTTAAGTGTTAAACTTTAGTCACTTGGACCCCTCAGCAATATCCCTTGTTCCCCAACGGGCCAGGAAACCCAGATGTAACTGCACAAAACAGCCTGATTGTCAGCTGATCTGTTCCTGCATCTTTCCCATATTGCTGCTGAGAACCAGCCCAGGGCTTTGCTGCTGCAGCTCAGATCTTGTGCTATGTTTTTAGCTTGTTAATTGCAAATAAATAGTTACAGGTTCCGGTCAGTGCATGGCTGTAGACAGTGAGATACATTGCTTGTCGTTCTCTACGATTATATGCTTATCCCATTAACAAGATGATGTTTTAAACCCGTTTTGCTCTGCTTCTCTTTTGAATATCACAAGTGCATTGAATTTGTAGCAGAAGAATGTAGTCATATGTGTCTTGGGGAGGGAAGAGCTCTTAAGTAGACCCTGAGTACCGCTAAGCATGGTTCTGTCTAAGGGGTGTTCACCCAAGTCTAATGCAATTCGTGGCGCTATTTCTTTTATAAAAGATGCATCTTTTATACCCTGGGACTGTCCTGAGAACAGGAGAATCTGTCCAGGGATACTGCCCTGGGACTAGCAGAAGATGGACATTTCTGCTTTTCCTTGGGTCGTATGGGTTGTGGATTAGCCGCTCCTTCACTGAGTAGCCAGTAGGGGGAGCTGGAAAGCCATCTCTGGTGAGGGAAGAGACCAAAATTAAGCTACCATCATCTTATATATCTTCCGTCAAGAACAGCAAATGAGAATTTCTTGGCCTCACACCCTCTGCTTCAAAATGCCTTGGATCACAGAATGCGCAGTATGTCTAAAATAACATAGCTGTCTAACATAAGTCAGTGGGTCTGTAAACGGCGCTGTGTGCCCATGTTGATTCGAAGGCACTAAAAAGATGCAATAGAATTAGCCCAGAGAACAAGAGTAAGCAGAAGCAATACATATCACATTACAAAGACAAAAATTGATTCAACCGAGCGGGCCCCTAATAAGGACAGTGGCCATTGACCAGGTGAACTGTGACAGTGCAAACAGGTTTCAATAGTGATAATATCTATTAATCTCCTAGTCATTAATGGACCATGCAGTATTTTCCAGATTTCAGTATATATAATAATGGTAAACCCTAATCATCTAGTCTATGTTAATTCATAATTAGAATGAGCTCTGCTGACATTTACCTGTCTATTATCCATTAAGAAAAAGATTGTTACACCAATTAGTAAATAGAATAATACCTGAAACTACAACATGTTTTCAGACATTTTAATAGTATCAGTTTCCTTTTTAACATCTAAGCTGTTCACTATAAACAAACTTTTTGGAGGCCTAAACCAGAGTCTATTGGGACCTCTATCTTAGCAAAACAGTGACCACCACTTGCTTGTGCAACTATATTTTAAATAACATACTTGAGAGTAATAAAAGCATGATTAGTACCAAAATATATGTCAGACTTCACACTAATTCTCCAGGATCAGCCTGAACTAATTACATAATGTAATTAAGTGACTAATCACCTTGATAAAAAAATTCACCCAGAAGTCTGGTTAAAATACAGGAGAGATAAACACACACACACACACACACACACACACAGTGTAACAGGGATGGGAAAAGCAGTTCCAGTTCTTAGCAGAAGTGATAGTGATGGCTCGCCTTTATCAAGCACATTCCATTTTATGAAGCCTCCTTTCCAGTGTACAAGAGACCATGAGAGTTAGTTGTTATTAACCAATTTTTCATACAAGAACACCGAGATTCAAGAGAGATGAAAATGCCATGTTCAAGGTCATTTGATGAGTAGCTGACAGAGCCTAGGATCGAACCTGGGCTTCTGTCTCTAAATTCTATGCTGAACTCCTGTTTCAAATCCCTTATGCAATAGCAATCCCAGAAGAAAGAGATTTATCAAAAAAAATGATTCAAGTGCCTGTTATGGCCTGGCACTGTGCTAAGGGGCCTCCTCACCCTCTTCCCTCCTGAGACTCTATAAAATGACCCTATCTGGGCCTTCAACCTTGAGGTGGCCCATTGCAGACAACCCTGAGCACTTGGAAATAACTGGTAAACCCAACCCTAGCAAAACAAAGGAGTAGCCTGAACTTCCTCAGGACCAGCCTTCCGTCAGGAGGCCCCATCTCCCACCTCGTGTCAGACCCACTCCGACACGCAGCTCTGTGCAAGCCTGGTAGGTGTCATATTTTCAAGGGAAGCAAAGGCGGAAGACCATATTAGGGATGGAAGGGGCAGAGAATGTGACTTCAGTCTTTGGAATGAAGGGATGGGCTGAAATGTAGCACATGAACAGGACGACGTGCATTGCACAGTGACAGTACCACATGGATAAGTATTCTAAGCATCGATATTGTGTGCAGAAACCAACCATACAGGAGTACATTTCCTATTTAATAAAATCAATATGTGACGTCACAAATATGCTTCCCTTGGAAAGGAGGCAAACAAAGCCTGATAGCGTTTTCCATTCGAAATTATCTTGGAACAAGGTAAAGAATAAGAAAGAGAGTGTACATATCATATTTTCTAGCCCAAAGCCTAGTTTCCCAGAAACAAACTATAAACACATGGCAGAATATGCTTAAGCAATGCTGCGACTCAGCTCTTTGCTCCTAATGGGTAACAAGAATGTCACCCTAAAATCACTGGTGGTCATGTAGGACTTTACACTTGACAACACTCTCAGCCACTCGTCAATCCAATGCTCACCACAAACCCTGTGAGGTAGGTGACTCCCTTTTACAGGTGAATGAACTGAGGCCCAGAGACATAGAGTGACTCCCTCAGAGTCACAGCGGGGGGCAGTCACCCCTGGAATGGACCGAGGATTTTACTCGCTACTCTTTACTGAGCGCGACCAATGCGCTGTGATGAAGTGCTCGCTGTGCATCTCAGTCTAACGCTCACACACCAGGGTAGCTGGGCTGAATCCCCATCACACAGATGAGAAAATCGAGGCTGCGAGAGTTAAGTAAACTGGTCCGAGTTACCTATACAGGTCGTCGTTGGGAAAGCCGGGACCCGGAAGCAAGCGGGGTAAGTCCAGAGCCGCTGTTCTCAGTCGCCTTGCCAATTCTGCTCTAAATGAGAAGGAAGACGACGACGATGTTGACAATGGCTGCTAGCTCGCAGGAGGGCTTACAGTTGACCAGGTAGCGTCTAAGGGCTTTACATTGTTAACTCATTTCACCCTCACCACAGCCTGTGAGTGGGGAGTATTATCACTCCTAGTTTACAGAAGAGGAAACTGAGGCACAGAACGGTTAAGGAACTTGTCCAAGCTCACACCCATGCGAAGTGGAGGAACAGGATTTGAACCCAGGATTCCAACCCCAGCAGCCATCACGCCATCAGCACTCCCTGTGTTCTAAAGCAGCACCTGTGTTTGGAAATGTCATACCTTAATTCCTAATTATCTTTACAAAGAGCTAAAGATTTAAACAGTAGCTCGCTTGTCACTGGATGTTGTATGGTTCCTGTGTTTGTGAGTGCAATTACACATTGACTTGGTTCCAAGCAACGCGGTGGAACCGTTGCCACACTTAGCCTCTGGAGTGAGGGAGGACATGCATGTCACCTGCTCCTCCAAGGCAGCGCGCGGCAGCCCATCCTTTGACAAGCTGCGCCCTCTGCTGGTCTCTTTGCAGAGCTGTAACGATGTCGTCCAGGAGCGATTTGGGCCGGAGCTGAAATATGACATAGCCCTGCGGCTGGCCGCTTTGCAAATGTACATCGCAACCGTTACCACCAAGCAAACGCAGAAAATCTCCCTGAAATACATCGAGTAAGTGTTGACTCCGAGCCATTTTGGAGACAGAGATGCTGCCCACTTAACGCCCAAGTGTATTTTTGATCTGTGTCTCTATTTCCAAGGTCGATCTTGTTTGTGGCAGAGCGTTTGTTAAACCAGTGCAAAAGAGGTGAATGCGTGTTCATCTTTTTGGTGGAGGGGGTCCATTTCTGACGTAATCTACTTTTAGAGAATTGTGGGTAAAATGAGGGTCATATTTAAAACGAAACACGTTTTTAAGCTCCTTGGTTCCCAGCCAAGCTTTGGTCTCAGCGCTTTTCAGATATTAAGCTCTTTAATTCTCACAACATCCCTATGAGATCAGTAGGAATTTAGGTCCATTTTACAAATGAGCAAACCGAGGCACAGAATGGTTAAGTAACTTGCCCAAGTCATACAGGCTATTTACTAGAGGGGGCAGGATTCGAACCCAGGCAGTGGGAGTCCACATTGCTCTGTAGTTTGTGTACCATTTGAAGCACCTGTGTTTCGAAAGTGGTTTACATAACCCGAGATTACTTTTCAATGATCAAGATGCAGTATAAAAAGTGATGTTCTCAGTCGTAATCAGGAAGGGTGGTATTTGTAGTAAAGAACTGTGACAGAGTAGGGAAGGGCGCCACACAGTGACACTTTGCTCTGTGAATTGAATGTTATTTGGGAAGCGTGACTGCCTTTTGTCTTGCTGAGTACCCACCCACAGCATCAGTGTACTGCCTCTTTGGCTGGAGAAAATCCCTCTTCTTAGATAAAACCAATGCGTGTTGCCCTCAGTTGATGAGTCTACTTAAGGGTCATCCTTAAAAAGAGAACCCTTTGTCGCCCGGTTTGTATGCTCCCTTTGGCAGGTGATTCAGTTCCCTAAAGCGGCCATGCTCTCTGAATCCTGCCAGCTCTAAATGCTAAGAGAAAAGAACATTCATATTTCCAAGTTCATGCAGGGCCGTAGCCACATCTCCACGTAACACTAAAAGCCTTAGCCTCCTTTCCACGTCTACCGCCTAGAGATGTGCAAGCTCATGAAACCCCCACCTTCCAATCCAGGGGCCGTTCCAGCCATTCTAAATTACGCAGTGCCGGGCTGGCCACCAGGGGGCAGAGTGGCTTCTTCTTGACAGGCTCATGAGCCTGTGTGGAGAAGGATTAGAGCTGACTCCAACCCACAGTTCTTGCAACTCTGTTCCAGCGTTGATGAGTAGGGACAAATCCTTGTATGCTGTTTGGAAACCTCAGATCTTCCGGTCTCAGTCCACTTATTTCACAGGGGGTTTATCTTTCTTTCTCGCCACACATTTCGTGACTGTAACCTGAGCGAGACTAGGCTCTCAAAGAGGTGTCGCGCTTCAGATGGACACATTCATACCCTCATCCACTCCCCTTTCTGAAGTTCTTGGTGGGGGGGGGTTAAAACTGGCTCCCATTTGCAAAGGTGGCCTACGCAACTTGAGATGACTCTCAGACAACTGAGATGCATTTTTGTTCCTACTCTCTGTACCTGGCTGAACACGGTACAGTCACAAACCTCCAGAGATAACTAACCAGACTAAGAATCTTGCAGTCTACAATAATGGTCTCGTTAATTTATTCATTTACCCAGAAAATGTTCGTTGAGCATTTTATATGGTATTCACAGCGGAACAGTAAAAAGTACTAACAACTATAAATTATCATCTTAACCGGCAAAAAACTTGTGATCTGATTATAAAGACAAAACATAAAGATATGAAAAGTAAGGATTTAAATAATGATACAAGTAGAGTTACAAAGTAGCCCATCAGGGGTGCCAAATGATGGATACAGATAATAACTACAAGTTGAGAAGAAAGAAGAAAATGGTGATCACAAAAAACACACTCTTAACTAGTGAAGAAGACCATGGATAGTCAAGTAAGGGAAGTCTGTCTTTCTATCCTACTTTGGGGAGGTTTGAAGCAGGAGAAATAACCAGAACCTTCTCAGTGGTCTTCATATAATTTAGAAGACACTGACTGGGCACGTGATCAATAACAATAGAGTCCTTAGAATTCAAAATATGGAAACTTCTTAGGATAAAGTATAGTCATTGCTGGGGAAATGGGCTCCTGGCCAAAATATATATATTAACCCAGACCCATTTTTTTTTCTTGTATATTCACATTTATGAGATGTTTTCATCTCCCCATCAGTACCACACATACTTAAGGGTCATGAAACTTCGCCTGCCTCTCCACCAGCAAGGAATGTTGACAGAAGAAGTTAGGTAGACGTGAACGGGCTGGGAGGAAAGAGAATTGTATGCTTCTGGAGAGATAGCCACTGATGAGAGAGATGGGGAGGGAAGGATGGTTTGGGGGCACGAAGGAGTTGCATCTGTCCTCAGAGAAGAGAGGAAGACATTGTGTGAGCGGGCAGGGGAAGGTGACGATGAAAATGAGCAAAGGGATGGAGAGAAATTGGTGTTGGAAATACAAACTCGGATATCAGATATATGAATGAATTCTAAGAGACTCAGAGGAGGGTTGGATAAAGTGCCTCTTCAATTTCCATGGGTCCCTTTGCACTCTCTCTGGAGACGGAGGAATATGTTTCTTTTAAAATGCAAACATATGTACTAAAGTTCAAATAGTGTTTGGAGTGCAAATTAAAAGTCGCTTCCCTAATTGGGGACTTGTCACCATTCCCTACCTTGCAAAGACTTCATTTGTTCCAACAAACATCAGAGCACCATTTTGTCTTAGATAACTCATAATCACAAGAATGTGAAATTAAAAATATGCTCTTTATTGCAGAAAAGAATGGGGATTAGAGACTTTTCTTCCTTCTGCTGTGCTGCAAAGCATGAAAGAGAAGAACATAAAGAAGGCACTTTCACACCTTGTCAAAGCAAATCAAAACTTGGTACCACCCGGTAAAAAGGTATCACATTTGCATCTTAATAGAAAATGGATTTTAAAGAGAGGCTTGCATGCATTTTTAAAAATGTTTAAAATTAGCCCATGAATAAAATACTTAGCACCATATTTTCAGAAGCAGTAACACTGCCTAATCTTTTATTTCTTTTAACTATTAACATGTTTCTAAGTAATGAAAAATAAGTATTCTCATGGAAACCTATTTATCTCTTGCAAAGTATAGGCTCCTTAGTATATGGCGTGGTGTGTTCACATGTGCATGCAGGAGAACCTTGCACAACCTCTGATTAGAGGATAGAGTCGCAAGATAACTTTACGTTGCCATCATGCTCTTACTTTCCTTGCAGACCAGATGCCACACGAATGAAACCAGAGTTCTCTACCTCAGCACTATTGACGTTTGGGACCAGATCATTCTTTGTGGGGGAGAGGGGCCATCCTGTGCATTGTGAGATGTTTAGCAGCATCCCTGGCCTCTGCCCACGAGATGCCAGTAGCACCCTGCGCCCTCAATTGTGACAAACAAAAATGTCTCCAGACATGTACCCTGTGGAACAAAACCACCCCAGGTTGACAGCCATTGAGTTAAATCTTACTTTTGGAAAAAAAAAAAAGAAAAATTGTTTTGTCATTCACCATCATTAATGTTAAAATCTCTTTTTTAAAAAAATCAAATAGAAGAAATTCCGAGGACATTTTGAAATATATTCTTGGTCAGAATAGAGAGCTACGTTTATAGGTAATAAAAAGCCAAGGGTTTCAGGAACCAGGAAAATAAAGAGCCTAACATTCTGGACCTAGAAAATTGAAAGGGGCCTGACAGCCCAGCATTTTCCAGCTGATAATGGCCATGGAATCTCGTGTGACTCTAATACAAATCACTGTTTACTTGGGCAATTCTTTGGTCTTAGGATCTGATTTTCAGTAATTTGTACGTGCTTATTTCTATTCCCTCCTCACCCCGTGGCTTTTTAAAAACAAATAATCAGGTTCAACCTACTATCAACACCTTCGACTTAACTTCCCAGTTGATGTAAACAGCCAGCTAACAGAAATCTAGTAGGACATCATGGATCAAGATTTTTTAAATTTCGGTTCTGATTTGCCTGAAGCTAATTTCCTTTAATTAACTTGATAGGATTTTTTCCAAGCCTGGCCCCGCTGGTTTTGTAATAATTTGGATAAGTGCTCTAAGGTTGATCTGTCTCCCTATCTATCATGATTCTTCTATAAAGGTCATTCTTTCTAGCCAAGAGTGAGTGGTTTGCTTTTAAGCACAATTTGCAAAGTGCTTTGGGTTTTTGGGAGAGTAGTGCTCAGTAAGATTTCCATAAAGGGTAGGGCACTTAGATGCAGTTAACAAACGAGTTGGTAAATTCACCTGCAGTTGAAAACAGAGTTTTACAATCGTTGCTGCTCGGTGGTCTTCACCTTGTTGGAAAATCTCACCCGCAACGAATGTACCTGGCACATTTAGTACGAACCTTGGACATTTTTTTAATCAAGTGCTTTTTTTATGACTTGGGAGTCTACATGTTTAAGTCTTTATACACATAAATTTAATCTGAATCAAACGTTATTTGTAAATCTTTCATGAAACTCAATAGATTCTTGGAGTTGAATAAAATGGGGACTTATATAGCAAGTTCGACCCTTTCCACAGTGATTGGATCCCAGAAAGTTCATTTTCCCTAAGAACTTACAAAGACTAAGAAGCTTGAGATGGGCATGCAGAGCCTGTTTCAGGCTTTATATAGATTGTAGGTGTGTGTTAAAATCAGCTCCCACAAACTCCCACATAGGTAAGTCTCCTGTGTAATGGAAGGATGTATAAAACCCACCTTCGTCCCTAATTGCAACTGGAAAGCACCACTCACTTCCTGAAATGTCCCCATGAGCAGACGTTTCTGTGGAAAATGTTATCATCTCGTTCTCACTTGTTGTGTGCACTGGCCCAGCACGTTTAGACTTATGAGTCCCCCACACGTTTCCCCCAAATAAAACTACTTTAGTCCAAGTGGCCTGTTGCAGCCCTACGTCAGGAAACCAAATAACAGATCAATCTCCTTTCATTCTTCTGAAGGGTCCTTGTCACGTCCCACCATTGACAGAAGAGAGTCATCCTTCTAGTTTGCCCTTGTCTTCAGCTGGTCTCCAGCAGGAACAGAATCACCCCCATGGAACTAACACCTCAGTTTTCTTTTCTCTCCTCAGCTCTCTGCACTGCAAGCCAAGGTTCATTATCTCAAGTTCCTCAGTGACCTTCGGTTGTATGGGGGTCGTGTGTTCAAGGCAACATTAGTGGTAATTTCTTTTTCTTGCTCTTTCTGTGAAGCCATGGAGGCCTACAAAATGTCACTGCATAGGCTGTCTTGAATTAGCTACCTTTGATGACAAAAAGAAAAAATCCATCTGTGAATCTTTTCATGCCTTCATTTCTAATTGACTGCACCACAGTCTGAAAATAGCAGAAGAAATGTTAAACTAGATAACACCAGTGTAGAATGTCCCAGAAAAAAAAATGAGAAAAACCAAGAGAGTTGATGCACTCTGATGATGGCCTCCCTTTAAACCATTGGGCCAGAAGTTGCTTTCACATTAAAAAAGAAAAAAAATCCTCATTTGTAAAAGCCCCTCATGATTACGAATATACGTGCTATGATAACATTTACTTTCTGCATTATTCCTAATTTATCAGAGCCTCAATGCAGTTATATATCTGGTTTTTTTTCTAATTAGATGATTGGGTACACTATAACCTAGAAACACTTTCTAAAGATAATTCGCTCTTGTAAAAACATTCTCCCAGGTCCAACTTTGCATGGTACGTCCGTCAGAAGTCGTGTTTTTATATTTTGTCCACGTCTCTTTCTCAGCAGGCAGAAAAGCGCTCAGAAGTGACTCTCCTGGTCGGTCCCCGATATGGCATCAGCCATGTCATAAACACCAAAACCAATCTGGTGGCTCTTTTAGCTGACTTCAGCCATGTCAACAGGATCGAGATGTTTACTGAGGAGGAAAACTTGGTGCGGGTGGAGCTCCACGTGCTGGATGTAAAGGCAAGTCCTTCAGGTGTTGACACAGGGCCTTGTTTGGAACAGCTCACCTCTGATAACACAGCTGATCTTTACAAAGCAGACAAAATCTCTTTGTGTGCTGAGTGTCACAGGTGCGGTGTGGTGTAGGAAAAAATTCTACCCAACTCAGGCCCGAGGGCCCCAGCCCTCACTAGACAGCTGTGTGATTTGGGGACAGGTCGCTATTCTCCTGGGCTCAGTTTTTTTCATCTGTACATGAGACAGCAAGTGAGTTCATTTCCAAGGTCCCTTCTGGCTCCAGAACACGTGGATCATAGATAGAGAGGAAGGAGATTTTCCCAACTTTGTTTAGAACTCCCATTCCCTTTTGTTAGATTGGGTCCATATGTGTTTATTCTTTTGGAAAAGCTGAGTATTTTAGCCAATCTGTCTTTTTGTGCTATAGCAATTGGTACTGACTGAATATCTAGCCCCAGTGAATGTCATGGCCATTCCATTTAAAACAGCAATCTAAGACTGTCCTCAAAGGGTAAAACTTCCCTCCCTAAACAAAGTTGACAAGACATAATCCAGGTCTCCTGTCCCCTCCTTCTTGTCCCAGTAATAGATGAGGCACTGGACTTGGGCAGGGTTAATGTGTCCAGTGTTTCTATGGAGATGAGGCACTGTTTCTAGGGAGATGATGATGTCACAAAGAAAACAGTGTCAACCAGGAGGGGTGCTCTGGGAGTGGTGGGGAGGACTCACTCCCACTCAGGTGGTTGGGAAGAGCAGATGATAGGAAATGAGACTTTGATAAAGGGTCTACATCGGTGTGCTCTTCAGCAGGAGGAGATGACAGTTAGAATGTGGCGCTCCAACATGTTGGCCATGGCCCATGGGATTTCATGGGCTGAATCCAGGGGGCTCCAGTTGGCCTCATAGCAAACTGATAGTGCCAGAATAGACTTGGAATGCCAGGCCCAGTCCATGACCCAAGATGCTGAGAACAAAGTGTCCATCATGGAAAATGTAGGTACATTGGAAGCAGTCATCACAGACCTGCTAACAAGGATAATCCATCACCAAACAGAAGTGGGCAGCAAGACCCTATTGATGGTTTCCCGCCCATATGAAAGAACTGTGAGGTGGCTTGAGGGAAGACCTCAGTTAAAATGGATGGAAAAGGCAGTTCATCAGGTAGTACAGGAGCTTTGGATGGGAAGTTAGATTCTACCAGCAGGAACCTGGCTGGTGTCCCCAACTTGGGAGTGAAAGCAAGAGGCCGACCGTCTGTGCTTCTCTTGGTATCTACTTTTATTTCCCTCTTACTTTATCTCTCTTTCAACAAGAACACAACAGCCAGTCCACCCTCCCTGTAATTTCTTCAGTGGAACACTTCCTTTCCCTAGATGCCCAAGAGCCACGTCCAATGATACGGTAACCTCATTGTTTCCGGAAACTTTTAGCAAGACTTATCTCAAGTCCCATCTCTGTTTCGCCCTCCTGTGAATTCACAATTTCTTTTAGAAGCATCCTCTTCTTGGATCTCTTGGACACTTTTCACTCAGTTCTAGCAGTAATTTCCACTTAATTTTTACTTTTCTTCGACACTCATTTTCATCACGAACCCCAACTTAATCTTCCTGTGATTTTTCAAATCGCTGGTTCACATCTGGGAACTGACTCCTTAACTATCACTTTTTATAAGGTTAACAGTTTGGGAACAAAAGCAATGTTATTTTTTTCATATCAAAATGACTTGGAAAAGATTCAAAATGTCTAGGCAAAATGGTGTCACTTAAGTGTTTTTCAGTAAGGCTCTCTTTGTGTTACGTCTGACATTTTTCCCCCACGTGTTTCCCCCAATTAAATCATTGCTCGATAACTTCTTTTGTTTACATTTGACAGGCACAAATGCAGCCATTGTCACGTGAGGGAAGTTATCAAGGAGGTTGGCTTTAACCAAAACATTCTCTTTCCTATAGCCCATCACGCTCCTGATGGAGTCATCAGACGCCATGAACCTGGCCTGCTTGACAGCTGGGTACTACAGGCTACTTGTGGATTCCAGAAGGTCGATATTTAACATGGCCAACAAGAAAAATGCAAGGCCCCAGGAAACAGGTATTCTTTTCCTAAATTCATGAAGCACTGACTCCCGCCCTTCCCACCCCACCCACCTGACAACAATAATGTTTCATGAAAAGTTAAAATCATACACATTTTAAAAAATCTAGTGTCCAAATTTAACACAAAAGCCTTCAAATACATCCTCTATGGTGTAATTTTTTAATGAAATGCATCGAAGACAATGATTTGATGACACTGAAGGGAGTAAGCATCGGTCTTTCCGGCTGAGTTTTACCGCCTCGCTCACAGAGGTCAGGATGCAGAGAACTGACAATGGAGTGCCTAGTAGGAGTTGTGAGCCCTCAGCCTTAGGACTTGTCCTTCCTTAGGGTGCTCTAGGCCCAGATACCTGGGCTCCGACTCCTGTGTCAGACTTACCTCCACTATTCTGGGAGCTCTACCAACAGGAGACCTGGGAACTGCACAGCACTCAGACATGAGGCTCTAGAGGGGACCCCACCCTGGCAGCCATCTTAGCTCTGTTGTTGGAGCATCGAAATGGCAAAGACATCAAATAATCCAGTCCAGCCACTTGACAGGAGAAAATAGCCCCAGAGTGAGAACAAGAAGGACTGCAAATGTTAAACTGATAGTTTTTCTTTGAGGGTAGGTGCTTTTCATTTGCTTCAGAGTTTTTTTTTTTTCTGCAGAGTTTGACCTATTCCTCCATCAGCAGTGAACACTCAGTAAATGGGGCTGACGGACAGACTCTACCATTCAAGCCAAAGCTACTGACCCATGAAAAAACTATAGTCGGAGTTCCATAATCAGGGTTTCTGTTAAAAGAAAGGAAAATTCTTAAGAACAAATTCGATTGTCGCTGTTTCTGAGAGAAAAGGAAAAAGAAGAGAAGGAAAATTTGCTTTTAAACTTAGTAGAAAACATAAATCGTTATTTCACAAATGTATTGTAATATATAGGTAGATACATACACACAGACTTGCACACAGTTTATGCTGATGGCTGGTTAAATGGAACAATTATAGTCACAGGATACAGGGAAACCAGAGAGAAAGAAAGGTTGACTTGCAACTAAATTTAATCCAGTCCCAAAGTGTTTTGTTTTGTTTTTTAAATTTCTCTAAGTTTTTCCATTTGTAGAATTAGGATTAAAAACCTAGCTAGCAAGGTTAGGATTAGAAAAACATCTATGGTCTATGACCATGCCACCCTGAACGTGCCCAAACCTATCTGATCTCAGAAGCTAAGCAGGGTCGAGCCTGGTTAGCACTTGGATGGGAGACCACCTATGAAGGCCAGGTGCTATAGGCATAAAAAATAAAAAACAAGGGATTGTAAACTGACAAGGCCCTTGCAATCTGTGAGGTCAACCAAGGGTTTCATCACCTAAAAAAAAGAAAAGAAAAGAAAAGAAAATCTATAAGATCTAAAATGATGCCCAGTACTTCTATTAATAATTGGCAGTGAAAAAATAAAAACAGGAATGGAAAAAAATTCAGAATGAAAGTGACAGAAACACACAAAGGAAAGGAAGACAAACGGAAGGCAAAGAAAGACCTCAAGAGACATAATGGTTAGAAATAAATAGGGGAGAAGCAAAAAGGAGGTGGTGAGTTTGGATTGGGTTTAGCGGTGAGCATTTTTATGACCACGTGCTTTTCGTGAGCTAGGAGACTCAGCAATTTGATGCTGACCTTCGAGATTCCTAAGAGTAGTTCAGCAATTTAACAATCCTTTAACATTGGAAAACCAGGTTTTTGGCTCTTTATTTTCAGATCTTAAAGTTTATCTTGAAAATAAAATCTTTTCCCCATGGACTGTTCAGATTGTTGCAGGTGCATGAAGGAAACCAAGCCAAGCATTCTGAAAATGGTTACGGTAATAAGGGCCTCAGTTCCATCCAATTTATAGCGGGTTACAACAAAACGTTTAATCAAATTTTGAGGGGCAAAAAATTAGTTCTAAAAAGTATCATTGCCATGGGGAAAGAATGGACTCTGACCTTTCAGTAATTTCTCCCAGTTCTACAGTGAGAATGAGGGTGAGAGCACATGTTCTAAATATCTCTCTCCACTCTCAAAAGAGAGAGAGAGCACGCATGCGCATGTATGTGTGTGAAGGAAGGACAAGGGGGAGGGATGGCACACTCCAATAAGCAACTGGTTGACCCAAGCTGAGCAGCAGCCCAAGGTTTAGCATCCTCTAATGGCGGAAAGTCCTCTCTTCTCTTCAGACACTCCCCAAAGACCTCTCAAGACTCAAGAAATGTAGAGAGTGAAGTCCGTTTAGGCCAGCTCATCCCTAGTCTGTTCTCTCCTCCACTCTGAGAGACTGGGCTACAGTAAAGATCCTAATTCTCAATCCACATCCTTCGGTATCTTTAAAATCATTCCAGAAGCCAAATCAGTCCACCTTTCTGGAAGGAAACCAAGACTGAGTGTGTATTTTCTTCTTGTCTCAAATTGATCAAAGACCTTAGTCAAGATCTCTAACAAGGAAAAGTAAGCCCCAATTTCTTCTTCTCTGTCTTGAAAATTAGCCTTTGAGTGCTTGGAAAATCCCAAACTCACATATTTATGCAGCTCTGAGCCTTAGGAGAGTCTGAGTAAGTATCTACTAACTTGCTTTTAGGCAGCCGACCTATTTGGTTTTCTTGTGGGTTTAAACCAGGAGTTGGCAAACTATGGGCCAAACCTTGTTCTTGTGAATAAAGTTTTATTGGAAATCAGCCATGCATATTGTATGATCTTCTTAGGGCTGCTGTAACAATGTATTACAAACTTAGGGGTTTAACATAACAAACTTATTACCTCACGGTTTGGGAGGCTAGAGGTCCAAAATCTAGGTGTTGGCAGGGCCATGCTCCCTCCAAAAGCTCTAGGAGAGAAACTTTTCTTGCCTCTTCCCACTTCTCATGGCTGCCAGCATTCCTTGTGGCTGCCTAACTCCAATTTCTGCTTCTCTCTTCACATGGCCTTCTTTTCTCTGTGTGGTCCAAATGTGTCTCTGCTTTTCTCTTATAAGGACACTTGCCATTGGATTTAGGGTCAATATGGATAGTTGAGGATGATCTCATCTTGAGATCCTTAATCTAAGTACATCTGCAAAGACTCTTTTCCCAAATAAGGTCACATTTACAAAATGGGCATATCTTTTGGGGCCACTATTCAGCCTACTGCGTCCAGTTGTTTATGTATCATCTCTGGCTACTTTTGTGTTACAGCAACAGGGTTGAGTGGTCGCTCAACTGGGCAATTGGCCTACGAAACCTAAAATATTTACTGTCTGCCCTTTCCTTTACAGAGATAGTTTGCCAACCCCTGGTTTAAAGTCAGAGTTCAATCACGACTTTGCTAAACCGCATTCCCTCCCCTCAACAATCCATACTCCTGACATACATGTGAGCACAATGTGCATACACACACATGCACACACACACACACACACACACACACACAGCCCGTCATAATCTAAGTTGTTGTTAATAAAACAACACTGAACCCCCACGGGTCTATTTACTGTAAGGTAACATGGAAATATGGCTAGCGTGTAACTCAATGTCTTTAGAAATGATATCTTTTACTTGCTATTTATGAAAATATATATATTTAATGAAATGACTTGGAACATTGTTTAGCATTGAGTCCAGTGTATAATTTGAGAGGACCAAGAACCTCTTCAGTAAAACTGATTTTTTTTCCCATACATCTTGTATACCTGATGTCAGTGTCATCTAAACTTAGGCCAGGGGACAATTTGAGGGAACAGATGGGAGAATATATGGCTCTAACATTTCCTCAGAATGTTGCCTCTGGAATCTACAGAGCAGTGTTGACAGAGTGACACATTGCCCTGTCTTGTTAAATATCAGAGCAGAATCTCCACATCAGAATTCCCTGTTGAAAGACCCTTGATGAGTAAACAGAACAGTAATTTTTAAATTAGGAATTTTCCATTTTAATTCATGAGGATCATCAAACAAATCTTTAAGGCATCCTCATGATACAAATAAAAATTGAAATTAGTCTAAGTATTAACTGTGCTCAGAAATAGCAGAGAGAAATATATCACCTCTGAGTATTCCACCTTATGCATCATAGGCGCATGCGTGCATACAGGCACACATACTGACATTTATGTGTGTATATATAAACACCCACTAGGATATAAAAGGGCTGAAGATAGAGGTTTTGTGGTATCCTTTTAATATTATTACATATATTTTTATTTGCTTTTTGTGTGTTATTACATGATCATGACAATATCTTCTAAAATATGTGGTAGAAGTATGTGGATCATTCACTTTCTCTTACCTCAATGAGGAAAAAGACCACATCTTCCTCTACAAAGTGAGCAGGGCTAGATCTCACTTTATAAAGTGAAAGGGCAATCTATTTTCTGGAATAATGGCCTGCCAGACTACCACCTTTAAGGATTTTAAGAGACATGTTTTATAGTCACATTCGCACATGTAAGTGAGGTCTTTTAATAATAGAACCAGGGGTCAGATGGAATTAAGCTATAGTTCCCTATTCTCAGATGGTATTATATTTTATCAAATAGCAATTGTATTTTATGCAATATCAATTCTGTTAATGTCTGTTCTTCTAACCAAGAAATCCTTGTACCCGAAGCCTAAATCGACCAGTACCATATTCGGAAAGCTGAATAACCCCATTTTTACAAAAGTGATGCCACAAGCCATTAAATTAAGAAACAGAGGCAAGGGTCCCAGAAACAAGACAGTGGAGTAACGAGTCTTTGCATGATTCTTTCTCTTTAGGAACAGAAAATAAAGGAAAACATAACCTCCTTGGCCCAGACTGGAACTGTATACCCCAAATGACCACCTTTATTGGCGAAGGGGAACAAGAAGCCCAGATAACATACATAGATTCAAAACAGAAGACGGTCGAGATGACAGATGGCACCTTGTGTCCAAAAGACCACCGGCACTTGTACATAGACAGCCCCTATAATTCAGATGATCTCAGCCAGCAGCCACCTCAGCCGGGAGACGTGCCGTGTGAGGCAGACTACAGAAGTCTTGCTCAGCGGTCCCTGTTGGCCCTCTCAGGACCAGAAACTCTAAAGAAAGCACAAGAGTCTCCAAGGGGAGCGAAAGTGTCCTTTATTTTTGGAGATCTCGCCATGGATGATGGTATTAATCCCCCGACTTTCGGCTATGAGAGGCTGTTGGACGAGAATCCAGAAGCGCTGGACAAGCAGAGGGATCTGTACATTAGCAGTGCCAATGACGTGAAGAGCCTGGATCTCGCTCCAGACGCAGAGAGCATCCAATATGTGGCAAATTCTGTTTATGCAAACATAGGGGACGTGAAACACTTCGAGGCCACCCAGGGAATAGAGGAGCCCCTCCTCCACGACATCTGCTACGCGGAAAACACTGATGATGCAGAGGACGAAGATGAGGTGAGCTGTGAAGAAGACCTCGTAGTGGGAGAGGTGAACCAGCCAGCCATCCTCACCCTATCCGGGTCAAGTGATGACATCATTGATCTCACGTCCCTGCCCCCTCCAGAAGGGGATGACAACGAGGATGACTTCCTGCTGCGTTCCTTGAACATGGCTATCGCCGCCCCCCCACCTGGCTTTAGAGATAGTTCAGATGAGGAGGACACTCAGAGCCAGGCAGCTTCCTTCCTCGAGGACAAGGGGCCAGGCGGCAGCCTGCAAAATGACGAGATCCCTGTGTCTCTCATTGACGCTGTGCCCACCAGCGCTGAGGGAAAGTGCGAGAAGGGGCTGGATACCGCCGTCGTTTCCCCGCTGGAAGCTCTGTCCGTGTCAGAAGAACAGCAGACCAGTGACAATTCAGGTTCTTTCACAATTGTTACATTTATTCACTGATAACCATACCGTTCCGTCCTTTCCAGCCATTTGCCCTGGAGTCCTGTTATGTGGTGTTCTCCATTTCACGCATGTCCCATTCCGTAAATTTGCAAAAACTACCGTCGTGGCTTTTTTTCGTGTATGTGGTTTCCTTTGTTCTTTTTTTTAAACACGTGGCACGTTTCCTCTCTCCCCTCCCCTCCCCCCCATTTCTGGAACAACTGTGCAATAAATTCAGAATCCTTACTGAAAAGGGGAAAACTCGTTTTTTTGTTTTTTAATAATAATGAGTCCGATTTTCTTACATGTCTCCTAGTGCCCTGACGCATCCATTAATCCATCCTTGTTTTTCACGACATGCAGGTGTAGCCATCTTGCGGGCTTATAGTCCCGAGTCTTCATCAGACTCGGGCAATGAAACAAACTCTTCTGAAATGACTGAGAGCTCTGAACTGGCCACAGCACAGAAGCAGTCAGAAAACCTCTCCCGCATGTTCTTGGCCACTCACGAAGGCTACCACCCCCTTGCAGAAGAGCAGACAGAGTTCCCCACCTCCAAACCCCCTGCCGGGGGCTTGCCTCCACAGTCCTCCCTCGCCCTGGCTGCTCGTCCAGTGACTGACCTCCCGCCCAAAATTGTGCCTTCCAAGCAGATACTTCACTCAGACCACATGGAAATGGAGCCCGAAACCATGGAGACCAAGTCTCTCACTGACTATTTTAGCAAACTGCACATGGGGTCGGTGGCGTATTCCTGCACCAGCAAAAGGAAAAGCAAGCTGGCCGATGAGGAGGGGAAAGCACCCCCTAATGGGAACATACCAGGGAAAAAACAGCAGGGGACCAAAACAGCCGAGGCAGAGGAGGATGCCAAAGGTAAATTTGGTACCGTGTCTTCAAGGGACGGTCAACACCTAAGCACTTTTAACCTGGAGAGAACTGCCTTTCGCAAGGACAGCCAAAGATGGTATGTGGCCACTGAGGGCGGGGTGGCTGAAAAAAGTGGATTGGAAGCAGCAACGGGGATAATCTTTCCAAGAGCTTCTGGTCTGGGGACAAGGGAGGCCGAAGGGAAGGACGAAGGGGCTCCGGATGGAGAAGCCGGTGAGGTTTCTGGCCATGGCCAACGGGACCACTTCTTAACTGACGTGACCTGTGTCTCTTCAGCCAAAGACTTAGATAACCCAGAGGATGCTGACCCGTCTACGTGTGACCATCCTTCCAAGCTTCCTGGGGCAGAAGAGAGTGTGGCCCGTCTTTGTGACTACCACTTGGCCAAGCGGATGTCATCATTACAAAGCGAGGGCCATTTTTCTCTACAGAGCTCTCAAGGCTCTTCGGTGGATGCAGGCTGTGGCACTGGCAGCAGCTGCAGCACCTGCGCCACACCTGTGGAGTCCCCACTCTGCCCCTCCATGGGGAAGCACTTGATTCCTGAGACTTCAGGGAAGGGCATGAGTTACGTTCCTTCAGAAGAGAGAGCTGCTGGGCTTCCTAACCACGGAGCAACCTTTAAGGAGTTGCACCCACAGACGGAAGGGGCATGTCCACGGATGACAGTGCCTGCTCTGCACACAGCCATTAACGCCGAACCCCTGTTTGGCACTTTGAGAGATGGATGTCATCGGCTCCCCAAGATTAAGGAAACCACAGGTACAGCAATGATCGATTGAGTGCTTTGCATTACATGCCAGGAGCATGTAAACCAAATTCACAACAGACTTAGAAATATGAAGTCTGGATGCAAAACATTAGAATCTTTAAAAGGGCCACAGACTTGTGGCCAGGTTAAGTATCAATCACTGATCTCTCAGTGTTTAAAAGATACCAAAGTTTCTAGATCTGAAACAATACTGAAAATGGCATTAGGTCTTTAGAATCTTTCTCTGTTCTTGCTTTTAGAATCTGATGGATCAGGTTTTTTTTCTAAATTCTTAATGTAGACTTTTAGCAGTGCCCAGTGTGACTTTTAGTTGCAAGATAGTGTTCCTTAGAGGCACAAAATCAGTTTGTTGTCCTTTTTAAGACATCAGATTTCTAATTTTGCCATTTCATTTTTGAGAGGCAAGGAAGGGTAACAGCAGGGGATCGGGGAGACTGGAGAGGTTGGGAAAGATCATTTGCCTTTCAGCGCCACTTACAGCTTCCTTCCGACTCTGTAGGACTCTCATAGAGGAGTATTCTGAAGTGTCTGGCATACCCCAGAGTCAGGAAGGTTTTGGGGGGTGCATGACGAGCTGTTTTTTTTTCCCTTAAGCAATAAAATATAGACATAGATAGAAACTAGAACAACTGCCGCCTTCCTTGCCCACTTCACTGTTCTACCATCCAGTGGGCATTTATCCCTCTCACTGATCCACTTGACCAGCCATCATGTGACAAAAGCAGATGCTCTTTCATACTTTCCAGTTTCAAATTATATCATTGCTAGTGTCATTTCCATGTAAGTCAGTAGATGTTAGTGAGATTTTATATGGGTTAATTTCCATTCCTGACCTTTCAAGATCATCTCCTCTCTGAAAACCCACCACTGGCTTCACCTGCCTTAGGCATCACCCAACTAACATCTTTACCTCTAAACTAATTAAAGCGCACTGTTTAATCCTTTGCAGTTTACAGAGAGCTTTCACCTAACTTACCTCTTGTTTCTCACAAAAATTCTGTGAGATGGAGATTATTTTCTTCAAATGACTTTCCTGAGAAAAGTTGAGCAACTTGCCCAATGTCTCAACCTCAAACCCCACTCCAGGGAAACCTTGTGGTAACCTCTTTAAAAGGCTAGCTTATTTAATTTGCATTAATTAAGTTAGGCCACTTCTTTAAGAAAAGGTTAACTGATGCCAGGATTAACCTAACTCCCTTGAAATGAAACTTAAATGTTATAAATGTTTGAATAATCTATATGTAGGGTGTGTGTTTTCTAATTATGTGTCTAAGCTTTGATAGATAAATACTGAGAGCAAGGCAATTCATGAAATTTCATTATCTTCTTGAAAATGTTTAGGATTTCTAGACAATTCCAAATGAATCATTAGTTTAAGAAATAACAAATTGCAGTATTTTGTAAAGTATATTGAAATTTCAAATAGAAATCTGTTATAAGATCTCAGGATGCAGTCTTGGAAGGTGGGGTGACCCTGACAAACGGCATCCCTTCTAGAATGCATCCTTGGGAAATGACAGACATCACAGAGAGATGTAGTGAAATGGACTGCCCACGAGATGCTTAATGATTCTCTCTGTTTTTCTACTACCCTAGTGTAGCTTTGACAGAGCCTGGGAAGGAGAGACGAGGAGGCATGCTTTCAGCTTGGTCTCAACATCCTGAAGCTGATCCCATCCTGCTACCATCAAATATTCACTCGGAATCAAAGGTGCCAATTCCAAATCAAGACCCTAATGATTTCTCCCAAGCAAACCAGGCCTATGGAGAGGCTGTGAGCTGGCGGCCACTGGATCTGAGACGGGGGAGCCTCGGGACACCCCCCAGCCAGAGGGCTCTGAGACGTAGCAGCAGTATCCTCTCAGGATCTGTAGCTTTGGAGCCCTTCCAAGAGAGAGCCAAGGGTGCAGTCAGCCTAAAGTGTCCAGGTATCACTGAATCACAGGAGGCCAGTTCAGAAAGGCGAGCAGAACTCCCCCTGGGGAAGAAGCTCACCAAAAGTTTTTCCCAAAGCTCAATGCACTTTAGTTCTGAGGGAAAGGTTCACAAAAGGTCCCCGGTGGCTCACAAAGACTCAAAGCTGTATAGGACATTACCCTTGAGGAAGCTGGAGGGCAGCAATTGGAGATGCCGGGGACCTTTCAGCTACTGCTTCCTGAACCGAGGGCAAGATGAAGATGGTGATGAGGACGAAGAGGAGGGAGAAGCCACCCGCCGGGTCTCTTGCCTCTTTCAACCACAGATGACTCAAGCCATGCCAGAACCAACCAGCCCATCCCTGGCTGTTGGGATCCAGAAGCAAGGAGTGCAGCTGTCCAGAGTCTCAGTGCTGAAAGTCTGGGCGGAAGACCTGAGCAGCCCAGATGATATGGACTTCAGCAACCTGCCTTTTGATGCCCGGATTACAAGAATAAATGCCCTAAAGGAGAGCACATATACAATGCCCGATGGGTTCCTCGCAGCCCAAAATGATGCCAATGAGCTGCTCTGCCTCGTCAGGGTAACCAAGGGGAAGAGAGAGGAGTCACGCCCCGAAGCGTACGAATTTACACTTTCTCAGTACAAGCAACTGTTATCCATCGAGTCCAGACAGTTGGGAAGTGCCTGTAGGAAAATGGCGATGGCCGAGAAAAGCCCAGAGGAGATGCTCCTAGCTATGACTTCCAGCTTTCAAGTGCTCTGTTGCCTAACAGAAGCTTGCATGCAGTTAGTTAAAGTCGTAAACTCAGAAACACAGCGGCAGGAAATTGTAGCGAAGATCAACGAAGTGGTCATAAACTACATTTGTCTCCTGAAAGCTGCTGAGGCAGCCACCGGAAAGACCACTGGGGATCCCAATGTTGGACTCTCGATGCGACATTCAACCACCATGGCCGCTCTCGTAAGCACACTGACACGTTCTCTCAAGATGCTTTTAAATAAATAAAGTATGAAAGTCACATCATAATCTACCTTGCAAAGCCATACATGAACTTTTATTTACTTTATGTGTACGATGAACAGATGTCTCCTTTCTCCCCTCTGTAAATTTGGTTATTTTGTATAAAATAGGAGATAAAAGTCACATTGATGAAATGTTGAAATGTACTAATCAGATGTATTCTGTTTATATTATACATATATATACATGTAAAAGAAATATACAAGAAAGTGATGACATTTGGCTATTTTTCATATAGTCAAAACTCCGGGTATATGATGTGAAATTTTAAATTCTATCGTGTTAGAGCAAAACAATGAATCCTATCCCCTTTCCTTCCAAGTGGATACTTGGAGACCATATCATCATATTTAGAAGTTTAAAAAAAATCACAATGTATATAAAACAGTACTTATGTTTTAAAATTATGATTTTTAAGCATTGGAAATAGCAAGAAGACATTTAAAATTCAAGAAGCTATTATGAATTATTAGAGAATATATATAATAAATTAATTTTTTGCTCATAGTGTTTGGTTATCTGATGCTTTCTTCCAAGAATCCTACAAATTTCATTTTGGCTTATGCCATTTGGGTTAGAAATGGGTGTGGATGGATTCTATTGTGTCAACACAAATGCTCTTCATGATGTTCCTGGAATTAAAATACTTCCTAAATAGAAGAATAGAGGGAACGATGGGCAGGTTCCTAGTTATAGATTATCTAATTACATAAATTGAAATAAATTAATAATATCAAAACTAAATTCTTTGATGAAAAGAGAGCTCTGCTTTGACTAAATGTCAAAATACATAAACCAAAGATATCATTCATCCCCCCCCGCCCCCCACAACTCAACCATGAAACTTAGAATTCCCTTAAGAGTGACAGAACATTTAATAAAGTATTTGCAAAATTACAATAAAGGAACATTTAACGATCATCGAAAGTAAGCGCAGATCCAGTCATGTAAAACAGACTGCACAGCAGCCTGAGTCACATCTCTCAGCATCACAGAGCTTCATGCATCACATCCTCTACCGGGGCCAATGCTTCCAACCAAATTTTGAATTACAGCCTAACATTGGGACAAAATTTCAAATCTGCAATTCTCAGAAAATTAGGGAGAGATGGCTACTTTAATACAGAAGCCATGATTAAATAAATAATAAAGCATTTATTAAATGATCTCATCTTGATTGATAGAACTGTGAAAGCTGGAGGAAAAAAAAAGTGGTAAATTTGACCACTTTAGGTAAAACTGGCGGAATGCAAAGAAGTTTTCAGAATTGTCGTCTCTCTCAAAATGTATCTTTGAGTCAAAGCAAAAGGATGCAAACTCTTCAATTGTAAAATAAAATTGACATGTACATATTTACTTCGTGGGTCATTTAGTGCTTAAGCTACTACACACACTCCGATTTATGTACGTGGCTTCTTAAAATATGACAGAAGTATGCCAAGTACAACTTTTTCCATTTTTGTAGCCTACTGGCCGGGAGGCGTCACACACACACAGTCCACAGTTGCTATTTCTCATTGGTTGTTCCATAGAGGTTCAATAACAAAAGTCACACATATTTGTAGATGGTAGCATAAAAAAAGGAGTTTAGACGTGTGTTATTAAAAATAATGTTTAAATAAGAAAACATTATTTTATTACAATTATATATTGGTGTTTGATATTGAGAATATTAATGGTGTTTTCTGTGGAAATTTTTGGTAAATATTCTGTGTACTAAAAATACTAACATTAATAGGATGTGTGTTCTATGTCAGATAATGTGCTAAACATATCACACATTTATCTCATTTAATCATCACAACAATCTTATGGTTTGGACACTGCCATTAATTCCCTACAGAGGCAATGTGGTTTAGTAGTTACAGACATGGGGCTCAAGGTCAGAAACCCTGATTTAAGTTTGAACTTGGCCATTTTCTAGCCCTTTCATCTTGAGAAAGCGAATCAGTTTTTTCTGTGCCTCAATTTCCTCATAGCAAAATGGACATCAATAAGGTCTATTTCCATAGGATTGTCATGAATTTAAGTAAAATTATGTACGTAAAGTTCTGACGATGGTACCCGGTGGAGTCGATAATTACTGTCAGATATTATCGTCATAATATTGTGTTAAATATTTTGCCCAAGATAATATGTGGGTATGTTTGTTCTATATGCATACTGTATCCTGACTCTATGCACAGAATACATTATGTGTATCGTATATGTATAAAAGAAGTGTGCAAGGCAGTGATGATCCTTGTTCAAATCACAGATCCATTTAGAACAACTTCCCTGTCCATTCCAATTCTTTGAGAAAGAACTGTGAAATAGCACTGGGTCTTTCTAATCGATCTCCCATTACCTATGGGTGCTCCGATAAGTTTCTGTTTCTTCTAAACAAATCCTTTACGACTTAGAAAACCTCAAGGGCCCCCCATTCACTAAACCCTCCTAAGTGGGGTCCATGTCCACTAGAGTGTAGGAAGAGTATATTAAAATAATACTGGTGTTTATTTTTATCTAGCTGTTTTTATGTTTGTGTATGTTTTATAATGGCATAATAGTACAGTGCTATATGTACATCATTTAAAATAAATAAATCAATTAACAAGCATATGCCTGGTGCATGTATGCAAAATATTGTCACAGGTAGGGTTGCATTTACTAAAGTCTGCAGACCACTGAACTAGTGAATAAAACTTCTTGCACTGGCGGTCCTTTACATTTAGTCCACAGCCTATTTTTCCAAGCGTATCACCTATCATTTTTATTAATTATTATAAAATTTTCAAGCATGCACAAAAGTAGACACAATCATATAGTGAATCAATATGTGCTTATCACATACCAATTCATATCCATTCTTATTTTCCCTATTTTGATGCACCTCCCTCCATACTGTATTAGCAAATCTCAGACATTAGAGCATTTAACTCATGAATATTTCAGTAAGAACTTCCTATAGATAACATTTAAACATAATCATAACGCCGTTTTCACACTTTTAAAAACTGGTAATTCCCTGGTACTATCAAGTAAATATTACAGAAATAAATGATAAAGTGAAAATTCCTATAAACCCAACCCCCCAAAATGTCATTGTCAATAATTTAGGGCATCTTCTTTCAAATTTTTACATATCTATGCTAATATTATTGTATGTGTTTATGAGTTTAACTTTGAACTCGGAAAGCTGTTCCGAACACATTCACCCTTCTGAGTCTCGGTTCCTCCATATTTTAAGTAAGTGGGTTGGCCAGAGGGATATAATTGATATAGGAAGACAGAGTGCTCAGATAGATGAGCAAACGCCAGAGCATTAGGCTTACAGCAAATCCGACAACTAATGCAATTGCCTCAGACGTTAAAATTTACACAGATTCCTAGGCCCAGCTGGAATTAGTCTCATCACAAAAGAAAATATTTTCCAGAAGAGAAATATTGAAATGACCAGACATAGCAGCACTACAATGGATCAATTTCTTTTGCTATGAATTTCATCTTTGAAAGACAACTTTTATTTATGTTCCTCTTTCACACATTTCTAAATGCCAGTTATTCTTTGAAGATTACTTCTGAGCAACCCAGGATGTCGCTTTAATTTGTTCTTCCTGGATTACTCTTGATTTGGCAGTGGGACAAGTTTGCCCTCTTTGGCTACACCTTTCTCAATTGTGCTAATTATTTTCAAAATTGAAAAAAAAAAAAAGCAAATCTGCTATGTTCAGATTTATCTCCAAACATTTTGAAATTGTCACAGGGATCAAATATACATGGGCATTACATTCTCTCTAACCTGATTTTATCTCTGCTTTGAAAGTGTGTGTGTGTGTGTGTGTGTGTGTGTGTGTGTGTGTGTGTGTGTGTGTGTGTTTGAAGGTGTTTGAGTGGATAGTTACGTGGGGCGGGGGCGGGGTCTGTGAGACTCGTTTTCAGTTTGGCTTCATGGATTTCAGTGCTAGCTCTCCTCTGGCAGTCCAAAAATGATAATAAAACTTTCTCTATATAACATCCCAAATCTTTCTTAAAGTCAGATTGTAGAAACAGCTTCTCAGTTTTGAAAGATCAAAGAGTTAGAATCTTACCTTCTGAACTGCATTTTCATTCATAACAACCTGAGCATCACCAAGTTAAGTTGGATACTTTTTAGTTATTTCACCTATTCCCTGGCCTACCCCTCTCACTTTTGAATTTCAAAGTCTATACATAGGAAATCCATGGAAGAACAATTCGTGTCTTTATCAAATGTTGCTGCTGCACAGAATAATAGAATGAATTAAACCCTGCATCTCTGAAAGAAGTAGATAACCAAGTAGCTTATCCCAAGTAGCTTATTTCACCATTCAACTTGAAATTAACCTGCTGCCTTCAGCTAAACTAGCTCCACATTTATAATTGCATCTCAATTTTCTATTACACATTACTTTCAAAGTGTCAAGGTTTCTTTTTTTCATTGCATCTGTTAATTCTCATTTTCTACTCCATAATTCTAGACCAAATTTATGTGCCATTTGCAGCATCATCATTCACAACTTTAGAGGGAATTAGCTTTGGGATTTGGGAAGCTAAGCCTTCTTGGTAACCAACCTCAAATCAAGTAATGTTTCTCCTGTTTTCATTTTGATTAGTACCCTTTGCACATCTTGCTCTTTTCTAAATGGTCTGTGACTCCTTTGTATCACGCACTTAAAGAGGCAAGGTATGTCCATTCCTTCAAATAGCTATTAACAACTCCCTAATCTGGGCAAAGATTGTTCTAGGTACTAGAGGTATGGAGTACAATGAAGAACATAATTGACATGGTCCCTGCCAAAAATGGAGCAGCCATTCTAGAATGAGTAATCCCTTGTCATTTGTGGAGAAGGGCTCCGAGTGAGCCAGATTACAGGCAGTCTTCACTTTGCATGGTAGTGCAGGACTGTCAAGATGATTATGCCAGCCAAACATTTATGAGGAGATCTTAACAATCAATGAAAACAAATTATAATTGTTCCATGACCTATACAAATTCTTTTCAAAACATAACTTTCTTACTGTCACGTATAGATGTATGAGGACATGAAAAAATAGAGTAAAACTTTTATTTGGTACACAGTAATTTAAAATACTAGAAACTGAGAATTAAAATGGGCTCCTTTTTTTTGTAAAACCTTATAAAGAGTAGTTTGAACAGTGCTCACCTTCTTTGAGTCATCATATAACTTACAACATGGAGTGAGCATCTTTTCTATGCTTTGGCAAATTGTCATACTCCTTTCTAAATGTGGGTCATCTTCCAACAGTTTATTTTTAGTGCTTTCAATGTTGTGAAATAGCTCCAAGAGTTCCTTTGATGTGTGTGTTTTTTTTTCCCTGTCACTTCGTCTAGGACAGCTTCATCCTTTCATCACAGCCACTCTCCTGATTTATGTGAGTAAGTTCGCCTTCACGGCACTCCTCTGGTCTGCGTATGCGCAATGTCAACAGTCCTATGGTCAGTTACTTCTAATACTCAATTTACATCCGATTTTCATTTCACTCCAGCATCATTGCTTTTTGTTTCCTTGCTGCAGTTTCATCTTTGTTGGTCAGTTCCTTCTATCATTCATCCAGCTTTATGAAATGTTATGGGATTGCCCTCAGGTCAGAGAGGCTGCCCACAATTCCTTGCCATGGGGACATCTACAACATGGCTGCTCATTTTATTAAGCCTGCAAGGAGACTCTGTGGCCTCAGGGAGGACCTAGTCTCTCCCCATTTTATGGGTTTTCACCTGATCAAATAAGGCCCAGCCAAGGTAATCTCCCTTTTGATTAAATCAAAATTAACTGATTTGGGACCTTAAGTACATCTTTAAAACTCCTTCACCATTGCCATATTCTATGGGTTGGAAGCGTGTAACAGGTCCTGCCCAGGTTCAAGGGGAGAAGGCAGCGCAGGGCATGAACACCAGGGGGATAGGAATCATGGGGACCACCCAAGGGTCTGCCTGCCATGCACTCTGAGGCTCTTCCCTCAGTGTAGGCACTTGAAATACAGACTCGAAGGCTTTCACAGCCCACAGCCCTGACATAAGCCATTAAAGTCCGTGTGGACAGCCTCCAGCCTTCTCTGCCCTGGCCAAGGCCCATTCTATAGACAGATCTTTGTGTTAATATGCCAAGTTGCTTTGGGGCTGAAAATGCCAATAATTATGATGTACTGACCTATGCAGGTCAAGGTTTTATTAGTGCTAAGTCCATAGGTAAGCTCTCTGTGGCAATATGACTTTATTCATTGCATTCATTTTAGAGTGAGTTATAACTTCAAGATCAGGTTAGATTGAATAATTCAACTGGCAAATGAATTATTGAAGATGCTGAACTTTAACCAGTGTGACCATGCCTTTCTCAAGTATTTATGGGAAGGAGGATGAGTCAACTCAGGTCACTTGCTCCTACATTGTTCATCCGGAAGTGGAGTCCATGTGATCAAGTTCAGCTGCCCACCATGCCCCACCTGGAACTCCTGGCGAGAGTACCTGAAAGGATGCTACTTCCTCCATTCAGGCCCCAGCAGAGATGAATACGGAGCAGGGTTCATTTTTTTCTAGATTCTGTGACCTTTTATTCTCAAGCTATATTATTGAATCAGACTTTACTGAAGTACTCTTTTGGTACTCCCTGGATTTCTGAGAAAGGTGTGACATAGCAAACACACACACACACACACACACACACACACACATGCATGTGAAATAAATAAATGTGGTCACATTCTCCAGAAATACACGCATTGACAAAATTTGGCCTTCCTGCCTTCAGTCTGCCTCTTCCCCCCACCCCACTACTGCAAAATTGGTCTCCAATCTGTTGCCAGTATGATTATAATGACAATAATGATAATGCCTAATATTTATTCATGCAAATGTGCCAGGTACTGTGCTAAATGATCTTCTTGTGTAATTATCACATCTATTTCCTAGAACAACCTGTGACAAATTACTATTATCATCCCCCCTTTTTTTTAAGAAAGGAAATTGAGTTTAGAGACTCCAAATAGCTTGTCCCGAATCACAGATGCTAGTCAGAATCAAGATTTGAACTCAGTAATTGCAATTTTGCTCATCAGTTTTTGGCCAAGTAGATAGCTTCATTGTTTTTAATGAAACAAATACCAGCATGAATTTTTTTAATTTAAATTTCAACAAAGAACTTAGAACAAAAAGCAACCATCTCCTACCCTATAACTCTCCACCCTCAGTCCCAGTTCCAAGAGACAACCCGTTTCACCAGTTTCTGTTTTGAGTTTTTCTAATGTTTATCTCCTTAATTCTAAATAATATAATTTCTTGACTTAACTTGGGATGATTTCTACCAACTACCTCTTGGAAGATAAGGAATGTACTTATATTACCCCTCAGCTTTCATTCTACCTCCTTAACAATCAATAGGGAGATTTTTGTTATGTTCTATTTGTGGTTACCTATTCAACTTTACATATTATAATTGCATCTCTGCTTCTTGTTCAATCATTTTAGATAGTCTCTCTTGAATCCTCATTTATGTGGAATGAAGCTGGTTGTTTCCCCAGCCTTTCTTTCCCTCCACCTCACCATGTCTTCACTTCTTCCTTCTATCTTAGGCCATCGGTACCTTCATTTTGATGTTATTTACACTGTTATTAAAGGAATGTTTTCTATGGTGTTTAGGGTTCAAAATTTTGTAAACTACTGCAGCCTGGAAAAATAGCATAGTCAACTGCTTTCTCAAAAATCATAGTTATCCAGAGCTCTTCTTGGAAAGAAAGAAGAGTTTACTGTGAATTTATTATATCTCAAACTGAGGATTCTCAAAGTGTGGCCCCTGAACCAGTAGCATCAGCATCACTGGGAACAGACTCCTGCACTCCACCCCTTACCTGCTGACTCATACACTCTAGGGTGGATCCCAGCAACCTGCGATTTGACAAGCCTTCCAGATGATTTTAACGCATGCTCAAGTTTGAGAATCATTTTGTTAAGCAATTAACAAAATTTCTCAAAACCATGCCTGGAATTTAGTGCTTCTTTTCCTTCTGAAAGCTCACGCCTTTCTTCAATTCTAGATGTTTTTCCTTCTATTATTTCTTTTTTTCTCTCAGTTTTCTCTATAGCCATTATCTAGTGTTCAGCGAACAGAGCGAACCAGTCAGATACTTGTTTAGAGACATCAGCTACATTATTTCCATAAGATTTTTTTTTCGGGTACTACAGAGCCCTGGTTTGGCATATTTATGATTTGGGTTGCAATGTGGACAAATGGCATGTGTGGAGGTCATGGATGCATAGTACAACTCCTTCCCTGGCCATGATCTACGTGTGTACAATTAGATGTGCAGGTAACTTTGTTTATATCCCTACTTGAGCACTAATTGTGATTTCCGTATGACATACTTGAAGCATACATTATTCTCTATAATTTTATGAAGTCAATTCCTGTGTACCTACCACCTAGATTTGTCAGATCCTAGCAAGTTACCATAATGTTTTGGATCTTTGTTTTAAAGAAAGAAACATCAGAGTCGGAATACTCTAAGTAACCTTTCCCAGTCCTATGTTCCTCCTCAGATACCATCAAGCCTGATTTTGTTTTTGTATCTGTCTCATGCAGTTCTTCATATATTTATGACATAATTACACGTCCTTAACATTGTAAAATATTGTTTGGCATGTTTTAAACTTGATGTAAATGGTATCATACTGTACATATCCTTCCACATTTTGATTTTGTTATTCAACATTAGTTTTGTAAGAACTACACCTTTTAATAGATATAGTTTTCATTCATTTATCTTCATTGCTTTACAGTAGTCTATTGCGCATTAGAATTTAGACTCTGCTGTTAATGGACATTTAGGTCGTTTACAATTTTTTGCTATTAAAAATTGCTGCAATGAACATTCTTGTACCTGTCTTTTTGTGCATATCTGTTGTAATCTTTTCCCTAGAATACACGCCCAGTGTGGAATTTGACAAATAGAAGGTATTCTTCGACTTTACTAGATGTTGATTCCCCTCCACTGGGCAGGCCCAGCCATCCATGCTGATAGCAAGAGCAAGGAAGGCAATCCAAGCTAAATTGCTCTGAATTTTCTTTTTCCAACATCACCTCTTGAATATCTGAGGTTTCCTTCCAAGCAGGCTACCAAAGCAAGCTAACTGATTTTACAGGGAGAGTGAGATAAGCAGAGAGAAATAGAGATATACTGATTGCTCTCTCTGCTATAAATTATATATTCTCCAACACATACCAAACCAAAAGACCCAGAGTGCTCTTGAGTACTAGGCTCATTTCAAACCCTTGTAGGATAAGTTTTGTTCTTCATGGCAGCATGACTACAACGTGGAGAAATGTTGGTAGTGAGTTTATACTGACACTTACAGATACAGCCTGGATAAACCAGACAAAGATGAGAGAAGGAAGGAGAGGGGCATGGAGGGAAAGAAAGTGAATGGACAAAATTAAATGATCAGTTCAGGAGGCCCATCATATGAGCAACATGTCTTCCAGAGAGTTTAAAGAAAACTGTGGTGTTATTTTGTCTGCATGTATCACAACTTAAAATAAATAGTGCTGCACTATAGATCTTATTATAATTATTATATGTATCTTAATTTTCCCGTGTTGCTATGTGCACTCTTGGTCAGACCCTGGTTTCCAACTGCTGTATGACAGTCCATGGCATACATGCACCGCCTTTACTTATGCACTTTCCCAGTGATAGACACCTACATGACCTTCAACTTCCTTCCATAAACCAAGCTGAGATGAATATCCTCATATATCCCGCTGTGTGACAACGACAACAGCAACAATACACACAGACATATACTGGATCACAAGGTATATGTACACCTAAAGTAACCAAGATGGCAGCACCCGTCTACACATGCACAAAGGCATTGTATCTCACCAACCATGTTCATTATCCAGCACTATGCCTTGAGGGTTTTGTTGGAAAGTCTTTCCTCAATTCTTTATGGTGAATGTGTTTTTCCACATTCTCTTCTATTTACTGTATACTTTCACCATTCATATTTAGGTCTTTAATCCAACTGAAATTCACTTTTTATATAAAGTCAGGTGGAGATCCACTTTTCTTTTTCTCCATAAATGTAGACAATTTCCTCCACATCCAATCTCTGATCAGCTCCTACGGCACAAGACAAACAGCATATTGAGACTTAGGTGGCAAAGGGTAGACAGACTGGAATGGTCACTCTTGACCATGATGCAGATTCCATTGTGATGATGTGGAATGGAGAAATGCTGAGGTGCTCTCCACCAGCCTAGAAGGAGTAGATCACAACAAGGATGAACTGAGGCAGAAAAACACGGTGGATGTTGCACGTTCTGGGCAGGGTGAACTCATGTGACATACTCAAGAACTCCTAGGAAAACCTGGGTGAGACATTAACAGGAAAGAAAAATCCTACATTATTAGGTGGGTACATGAGTAGCCAAGCCACAGTAAATTTCTACTAATTTGATCCCTCCTATAATCATACAGCTAACAGGCCAAGGGAAATAGACAGTATATGTAAATTGTACTTTCTACTATATGATGAGGTGAAACTACCATTTTATTTTCAGGTTCATTAAATAAGAATTACATTCCTGGGAGTAAATTGCAGTTCAAAAAGAAAAAAATTTATTCTTGAAACCAAGTCTGTATATATCACCCATTCATGTTGTTATGCATGAAGGATTATTCTATACTTTAGAATTATTTTTCTATTACACAATATTCATACTCTTAAAGGCAAATGGATATGAGATAAAACGTTATAATTATAATACTTAATCATGTGAAAATCTTACTAAATCACACTTGAACACATCTTAAATAAAATAGCATAATAGAAAGAATAACTAAATCTAGGAAGACATTTTTATCTGTCTTTGAGAATATAGAATAGAAGATAGAGTGGAGGTCACAAATGCCTGAGGCAACACAGGAATAAATACAGATTAAAAGTATAATAATTAGATTTTGATAAATACTCGAATTTGGAATACAATTTTAAATGACCTTTTTCAAGAAAAATAACTCTTCATCTTGAAGTCCTTCCCCACTTTGTCCAAAAAATGAAGTCCTATTCATTTTTGAAATCATGAAATGTCACCTCCCCGGGAAGCCCTTGATGATTGTTCCAACATTCCAGAGATACTTCCTTTTGAGCTCCTGTGGTTAATGTTTTTATTACTGCGTTCCTCACACAGTATTCTTCTTCTTCTTCTTTTTTTTTTTTTTTTTGGTTGTATTTTTAAATCTGTTCTGCTTAGGGAAGTACTTGCATCTTACATTTATATTCCTGGTACTTAGAACAATAACTGAAACACAGCAAGCACCAAATAAATGTCTTTCTTAAAAAAATTGAAATGAAATGCCAAAGGCTTTTTTATGTATCGACACAGTAATAAAACAGTTGCAATTGGGGGAAGTTGCATTTTTTAAAACTTTAATACAATCCGATCTGTGACTACATTCAAACTCAAAGACTTATACAGCCTGAACTTGGGGGTTGGATCTAGCCCAGCATCTCTCTACCTTTAATGCGCATATGAATCACCTGGGTATTTGTTAAACTATAGATTCTGATTTAGGAGGTATGGGACAAACCTGAGATTCTGCGTTTTTAAACAAGCTCCTAGGTGAAGCCTTGTTTTTGATCCACCAACAACATATGAAATAGCAAGAGTCTAATCCCCCTCTTCCCACTAATTAAGTGCATTAGCTACAACATTTGGACAACTGGTCAACGAGCAAACACATGTGAAAGTCAGCTTTTCTAAACTTCTCTAAGACAGTGGTTCTTAAACTTTAGCTGCATCAATATCACCTGGAGGGCTTGTTAAACTGCAGATGAGTGGATCTACCCAGTGCTCCTGATGCAGTAGGACTGGGGTTGGGCTAGGAAGTTTGCATTTCTAACATGTTCTCAGATGAGGCTGATGCTGCTGGTCTGGGGATCACACTTTGGGAACCACTGCACTAAGAGTTACCTTGAAACCATTGTAATGAATGACCAAATCACTCATAATTGTCAGTCTAAACATTTGCACATGTGATATTAAAGGAACAAATTAGAGCACCTCAGAAACATCTGCCATGTGATAGTGAGTTGCTGGCCATTGATGTTAGAGATTCATCCTCACTTGGTAAGTTGGAAAGAGCACTGGATCAGGACTTGACTTCCAATTCTGGGTCTTGAACCTGTGATTTACATCCCCTTGAGAGATTCCTGAACCTCTCTAAACCCCAATTTCTCTATCTGTACTCCTAGACTTAGCCAAAGTAGGCTCTGAACTGCCGACCCATCAGAGCTCCCCCAGGCAATTCTGGCCCTCCACCACCAACTTCAGTGGACCTTTGCTCTTGACTCTTGAGCAAGACAGTGGTGTATCTTTAGCTGGGCAGGAAGACTCCAAGTTCCCTGAGGGCAGAGATGAATTTTATTTATATTTATTCTCAAGCAACTGGAAGTACTCCTGGCAAATAGCAGTTACTCATTAAATGTTTACTACTGAATAAATAACAATAATAAACCCTGGGCTCCAAATAGCCCTTTAGGACCTGTCTTTATGCTAATTCTCTCATTTTAGCTGCTTTGAAGTATCATTAGAAAAGAAAAAACACCCCACCAAGTAGCACTGGGAATGAGAGCCACAAAATTTAGTGCTTCATAGTACTCTTCAGGGATGAATCCATGGTTAAGCTGCTGAACTATGAGTGTTTTTTTAATTTTCAGATTTAATGATACAGAGAATTATTTTTGCAGGAAATATGTTTACTGCTACTCTTTAATCACAAGATGTATTAAGGCAAGTTTTCCTACAGGGTTTTGCTTTTATAAATAAACTTGGTCTTTTATTGCTGTAAAAGTTTTCATTAATAAAACATCTTTTTGTGCTTAGGTGTTTGATTTTAAGATTTTCGAAGTTATATTTTAGTTAGAAACACTTTTCTGGTTAATGGAATAACAAATTCACATTTCTCTTTTTCAGCTTGTTAAACAAAAACTTTCACAGCTGAAAGTTTTTTCTAAAAGAAGAGTGTATTGATCCATGCTAGTCAGAAAAAGGTCCAGGTGTTGAAACGTGAACTCTAAACCACCAACAGCAGGGCTAGATGGAGAAAGCAAGGTGTCTGCCATCCTAGGGCTGACTCTCATATGCAAACACTTCGGGGAAGAAAGATGTAAGTCATTTTGAAAAAAAAATTACATTAGCTATAGATAAAAGGGGTAGGAGAAGGTGAGGTGGGGCTGGTTCTGGGATAGGTGCACAGCTCCTAAGGAAGAAAGGTTTGCCCTTCCGGTTTGATGTGGGCGACAGTTTGCAAAGTTCATGCATAAGTAAGAAGCTGTGGCTCCTGGTGGTTGGTGGTGCCCAATAGTTGGCTACTCGCCTATTCTCTTTAGATAATTATGGAAATAGCCACCTAAAAGTTAATTCAAAGTTTCAATATACATTCGGGAATATAAGTAGTCTTTCGCTGTTTTTGCCCTGCAGTGTTAACTGATTAACCTCTCGTCTCTTCCAGCTTCTGGCCTGCTATAATTTCAGACATCTCAGAATTTTCTCCTTATCAAGCTCTACCACATCCCAGCTGTGACTTTGGTGAGTGACTTTGCGTGAGGCGTCTAATGTTAATGTGCCTCAGTTTTCTTATCTGTAAGATAGGGGGAAAAACCATTTCTATCTTATAGTTTTCATAGAAATTACATGAGTTAATAGATGTCTTTAGAAGAGTGTCTAACATATAATAAGCCCAATAAATGTTAGCAAATGTTTTAAGATTGTGTAAAATGAACACATTTGTAGGAAGGTAAAGGCTTTCTAACCATAGCCAGAAATGTTCCCCCACCCAGATCATGAGAGAGGAAAGGGTCTGATTTGAGTTCTCATGAGCGCATGCAAGGACAGGCTTCCCTGCATAACTCAGTGGGTAGAATCTCTCATTTTGTTCATGGCTTCAAAGAGGACAAAGTGCTTCTCCAGCTCTTACTCTTTTTCATAACTCTGTGTGTCTTAATCATTCATTAGATCTGCACGTGGGTATGGGACCAGCCCGTTCTGCATCTGCACCCTTCCTACCAGTCTTGAGATGGCTTCTTCTATATGTCCTTAGTTATAGGACTTCTGTTCAGCTAGTTTTCAGGTGGTTCTCAATGATGATTGTTCTGTTAGTTGTAAGTTTGATGTGGTCATGAGAGGAGGTGAGCATGGCGTTTACTTACTCTGCCATCTTGACCAGAAGCTACCCTCAATATCCTTCATTTGAATCCACCAAAAATCTTTCTGCTATTCTCTTTGCTTACTGCAGTAGAGACCACCAGCCACTGGAAAGTGCAAGTGAGGAGGAGAGAGAAAGGTCAGGAATTAAGTTTGGGTAGGATGGAATTAAGGACTAAAGGGGTGGTTTCAGCTACCCTGATAGTCTGAGCCCCACAAATTGAGGGAAAGTAGGTGGCCTTGATAGCCCACTGGCTGGGGCTTTTGCTACACTTGTCTGCTTAGGTGGGGTTGGCTCCTGTCATTATGAACATTGCCTCCTCTGACTGCGTGGTTTAAGGCCAGGAACAGTTGCCAAAAAGTGCATAGGAAGGCAAAAGGCCAACCAACTAGAAGCATAGATTGCCTGAAAATGCTATGTCCAGCAAGTCGGATCTGTTTTTCAGATTTAAGGGGTTGCCATGGTGGGTAATTGAGGTAATGAAGAAGAAATGAAGCTAATGGAAAAACAGGGATGAAGGCCCAGGAGACAGCAGTGAACAGAAAAAGCTGCCCACAGGCTAAACAGTTAGGACATGGGAAATCTCAGACAAGCCTGCTAGGTGAGGAGACACGTTGCCCAGTTGCCTCGGACACTCCAGCTGATAGCCAGGCAACCTCCAGAAACAGAAGAGACCAGCTGACCTGTCATTAACCATAGCTGCATGAGAGAGAAGCTAGAACTGCCCAGCCAAGCCCAGTCTATAGAGCCAATCTAAAGAATTGCGAGATAAGTAACCAGCTGCTATAAGAAGGAACTAAGTTTTGGGGTGTTTGTTATGTGGCAGTGGATAATTCATACAGGGAACAATTATCAGTTATGGACTATATATACACAATATCAGGATTTTATTTTCTTAAGTGTGATAATGTTATTACATATAAATATGTCCTTATTTTGAGGAGATATAGGAATGATATAACATCTACAATTTTCAAGAGATTCAGCAAAAAATATAGATAGGTAGCTTGATAAATAGATAAATCAAAGATGACAAAATGTTATCAATTATTGAATCTAGATGATGAGTATATAGTGATCATTATACTATTTTTTCAATTTTTCTATATATTGAAAATTTTATAGTGAAAAGTTGGAAAATAAAATTTTTAAAAATTAGCTATATCCCACAGTGAACATATATTTAAAATTACATTTTTAATTTTTTGTATGAATTCTCAATTAACTAGCTTTTGGCTATAATTTCTTGGCTCTTATGAACATGCAGGAATTTCATGAAGAATAAAATCCAATTTATAAATTGTCTCTAAATATAAAGAAAGTTCTGTAAATTTCTATGAATTTTTGAACACCAAATTTGTTTACCAAATTTAACAAGGTATAAATTTGGCATATTAAATCTCAACCATTTTATAGAACACATCAATTTTGACTTAGTGGTTTTATTTTTCCATTTAGGAGCCAGTAATTTTTCCTCATCCTCAAATGCTTTTATAGCCTGTGTAAGAATAGTGGTTAAAAGATCAAACAACCAGCTCTCCTTAATTAGCTGTGAGAAGAAGCCAAATACCTCAGGTGACAGAGGCAGTAGAGAGTCATTCCTGGCCAGAGCCTTGGAATTGTGGTCGTGTGAGCCAGAGAGACCTGAGTTCAAATCCCAGTGATGCCATTTAAACCATTCTGAGGTTTAAAATGGAGTACTGATGACTATGTGACTAGATTGTTCATTATGACAAAATGAGGGAATCACGTGTAAGCCTGGTGCCACTGTTATTGGGACTTACGGTTTTATTTTCTTGAAATCAAGTGACTGCAGAGAAGGAAGGCATCTGGTGGGGTTTTCAGCTTGGCTCCACGTGGGTCTCTGGGCTTGCTAGAGCCCAGCAGGAGGATGGGCAGCTTTGCCTTCCAGATCACTGCACGTCCAAACCCGGAGATCAGTGGGCGGACCCCTTGGGAGAGCCTCAATAAATGGTTGTCACATAAATTGGGCCTTGTCACTACACTCTTTAGAGGAGATATTGTATTTGGGGTATGGTCCAGAGGCAAGAGGTAGGAAGTTGATTATAGAAGTAGCTAGAGCAAAACCACTTAACCCAGTCACCACTAAGGTTGCCATTAGTTCATATGACATCTTTCTGTAAATTAGAAAAGGGACTCCTTACTGGAGATCCTTTACTTCAGGTGTTGGAAATTTGCTGAAATATACTCAATTTTTTTTTAGGCCCAGACAATCTATTAGTGCCTGCTAGGCAATTATCATAACAAATATACAAATTATATCTACATCATGAATTGTAGATAGAAATATTGCTTTTTGTGGCAATAACTAGATATTCAAAGTTGGAATATACACAAACACACAAGCCCACCATACGCAAGAGTCAAAGTGAAATTTTATTCATGGTCAGCTCTTCCCTGAGCAGCTGGGCACATATAAAAAGCTCAGTGAAATTTAAGAGACTTGTAGTGCTAAACCCAGAAGAAAGAAAAAGCAAAATCAATGTAAAGAAAAGTACCCTGTATCTGTCATGAAATTATTTCTTTTTGGGTGCAGACCAACATTTGTTACTGGTTTATTTTTAACCCTTCTAAAAAGTTACTTTAGTTTTTATTCCTACTCTTTTGTGCCCATTTACAAAAGACAACAGGAGGCAGCCTAGCCTAGTCCAGTAGTTTTCCAAAGCAACTAAGCATCATAATCACTTGGAAAACTATAGAAAAAAAAAAACTTCAAGAAATACACAGACCCAGGTTTCTCACTTCAGCTAGGTTTCGAACCTATTGGTCTAATCAAAGAGTAGTATATGAAGAGATAAGATGTTGATATCATCTGGAGACCCTGACACCTTCCTCTCCCAACTTTTTTTCAATTTCCTCTATAAAGCAAGCAGGCCGCTATAGAACCAGGAAGAGCCAATGTCCCAGTTGAAAGGCCAGCAGGCAGAAAGAGCCTGTGTTCTGATTTGAAGACCATCAGGCAAAGAGAATTCTCTCTTAGTTGGGGATAGGTCAACCTTTTGTTCTATTCAGGCCTTCAACTGATTGGATGAGGCCCTTCCACATTAGAGAGGGAATTTTGCTTTATTCAGTCTATCCATTTGAATGTTAATGTCACCCCAAAAACACCTACTCAGGAACACCCAGAATAATGTTTGACCAAATGTCTGGATACTGTATAGCCCAGTCAAGTTGACACATATAATTAACCATCACAGGACGCTGCAGGTAACTACTGAGTCCTTCCAGTGTAGTCGCTTCCAATTATGCCACTTCTATTCCCAGGCGCCAAATTTAAACTTCTGTGATCACCATTTTAACTGCTTCTCCTGCCATTGTTAGTTCTCCTCCTTTATCTGCCCCATGAGGGGCCACAGTTCAAGTCCTGCCATCACACACTGAAAAGCAAGACTAAAGAGAACTTATTCATAAACAAGGGGTTAAATTTTCAAATCACCAAAAGATTTTGGCTAATTTTAGAGCAAGCTTTACCACATTTCACAGAAATTTTCTTTATTAGGAACAGAATGCATGCAATACATTCTAAAAAGAATGCAGACATAACAAAAGTAACTAAATATTCTGAAGTTGCTAATACACAGATACCCCCCAGGAAGTGTGTCATCTGCTTCTGTGTGTGTTAACCCAGGGAGGGGGGCTGCTGGCTCTTTCTTTTCCCAAAGGAACAGCCAGTGCTAGCTGCACAGGTGGGTCTACTTATTCCTATCCCTGAAATGAAGGAAACCATAGGCTAAAAGACTATAAGAGCTACGGCTAGAAAGAGCTGGGAGCAGAAAGGCTTTCTCTCCCAATAGCTTACCTGAGGGTCAACCTTACCCCATAGGAGTGGAAACTGAGTTTTGTCATCTCTGGAGGGATGCCAAAAGTGTCACCTGACTGTAAAAGATGAATTCTTGGCAAATAGAGTCCTGTAACCATGGAGAGAAAGACCAAACAGAAGTCCTAGAGCAGGTAGCTTCTAGTGAACAATCATAGGTGGAAGAGACATACGACCTTTAACCGAAAAGAAAATGAAAGAGAAGACCTGAGGAAATTCAATTTTAGCATTAGAAAAAAACTTTCTAGAACTAAAACCAAACAAAACAAATGATTGCCAAGTTTTAAAAGAGAATGTGTAGGTTTTACTGCTCTATGTTCCTATTCATTACACATTTACACAAATAATGAATAGATGTGTAAAATTCAGTGGATAAATCAAAGAAGCAAAGAGAACCAATGAGAGCAGAATTAGTGGTTACGAAGTAGACCAAAGATGCTAAAACAATTAAGGAAATGAAAATCAAAACCACGACGAGATACTACTTTACACGCATTAGGATGATAGCTATTATTAACAAAACAAAACAAGATAACAAATGTTGAAGATGAAGGAAAATAGAATTCTTCTGCATTGATGGTGGGAATGTAAAATGGAGCAGCCACTATGGAAACAGTATGGAGGTTCCTCAAAAAATTAAAAATATAACTACCATATGATCCAGCAATTCCACTTCTGGGTATGTAACCAAAATAAATGAAGGTAGGGAGTGGAACAGATATGTGCACACCGATGTTCAGAGCCACATCATTCACAGTAATCCAATGGTGGAAACAACCCAACTGTCCAATGACAGATAAATGGATAACCACAGTGTGGTTTATCCATACAACAGAAGGAATAAGACACGTGCTACAACATGGATAAACCTTGAGGACATTACACTAATTGAAATAAGCCAGACACAAAAGGACAAATACTATATGATTCTATTGAATGTGAGGTATCAAGAATAGTTTAATTCATAGAGACAGAAAGTGGAATGGGGTAGAAGAGGGCATTGTTTAATGGGCATAGAGTTTCAGTTTGAAAAGATGAAAACATTCTGGAGAAAAGATATCAAGGTGGAATTTATGAGGATAAGATACAAGAAGATGAGATTGGGTAAAACTAATATGTAAGTAATGGGAGTTCTAAAAGGCTAAAAAGAACAAAAGGAAGGTGAATAATTAGATAATAGAAGGATCATTTTCCCGATCTGAAGAAAGATAAGTCTGCAGATTGAAAGGGCCCACTGAGGTCCAGAAAGGATTAATGAAAAATCAAAGGTCTTGCCTAACAACTACTTGATAATATTCTGAGTTCCAGAGGTACAGACAGTCCTATAAGCATTGTTCAGACTGAAATAATACATGACTTACAAAGACAGAAGAATCAAGCCTCAGACTTCTCATAAACAACCTTAAAAATTAGAAGGAAGTAAAACAACATCCATAAACCACCAAGAGAAAAGAACTAAGGTTGAAGAACCCAATAGGCAGTCAAGATGGCACTGACCTGTCAGGGTGAAATACACATAGCAATAAGTAGCATATAAACAGCAAGTGTACTAAGCACTTCTACCCTGCAGGTACTCTTTCATCAGCAGTATAGATAGTGCTCATCTCAGCCTCATGATGTCCAATCCTACAAGGTAAACACTTTTATTATCCCCATATTACACCTAAGGAAACTGAGGGACAAAGGAATGAAGTAAGTTGTCTAAGGTCACACAGCCTAGAAGCAACAGAGCCCAAATTCAAATTCTGGTGTTCTCGTGCTCGCACCATTCTGCCATTTCTAAAAGTAGTTGTCTTTATGAGAGGCAGAGAAGGGGCAGGAGAAGGGAGGTTTGCAAAGTGGGGCATTGGGAGAAGACTAACAGATGGAAGAAAATGCACATTATATGTACAGTGTACATATCAAACAAAATGTTATAAATATTTTATTATTAATATATAAAAATGGCATGTACATATCAAGAACTAGAAGGCGATAAGACATGAAAACATGGATCTTGACCAATCTGCAAATCATTTCATTCTTGAACTTCTGTTATTTCAATATATTGTCTGTAATCAAGAGTTCAAAAAGAATAGAGTTCTGATTTGGGGGACAGGCTGCCTGGGTTGCAATTCTCATTCTAGTTACTTAGCTGCTGAGTGATATTGGGGGAGTTCTGGGACGTAAACTTCACCCTGAAGGTTGTTCCACTTGGAGGAAAAGGAGTTGAGCTGGCTCCTGCCGCCATCAGTCATTAGCTGTGGCTGCCCAAGGAGCATGTATGCTGTGACGTCTCTGTGTCAAGGCGCTGTGGGTCCAGTGGCCTATTGGGTAGACCTCAAAAAAAGGTTACAGATATCGAATTGGTTAGAGACAATGCACACCCAAAGTGAAGAAGAAGCCCTCAGAACCAGGAAGGTGTATACAAGGAAATTTGGGCAGAGCCCTGAGATGCCATGTTATTTATTTTTCTCTCACAGCAAAAAAGACAGAAGGAAGCAGTTGGAAGAGTGAGGTCAGGGGGGTGATAATGCCAGCAAGCAACAAAGTGCTTTCTATCTGGTGGCTTCTCCATCCTTAGCATGTTGATTTTTGCTTTAGGAGTTAAGACGCTGCTTGACCTCTGGACGCAACATGTATGTTTCAAGCAGGAAGAAATGGGAAAGAATGGCAGCCCAAAGGTCTGCCTTGCCAAAGCTTTTGCGTTTTTGTAATTTCTTTATATGGGAAAGGAGACCCCCCCCCTTTTTGCTCATTAGCCACAACTAGAAGAAACACTAACCCTGCCCCCCCAAGCAGTCAATGGCAACAGGAATGAGATCCCTGTGTTGGTTTGGACTAACCTTGTTCTTCCCCGGTGCTGGGGCACCACTGACCTGAACACATCGCCATTCCATCAGCAGCACTGATGGCTGGTGGGTTGACTCTCAGCAGTCCCTGCCATTGCCCTGTACCCTGACCGGGGAGTGTGAGATCCAAGGAAAGGGAAAAGAGTGGAGAGAAGATGAGAGCTTGAGGAAGTAAGCTATGGAGAGACTGTCAGAGGAAGCCCATGAGGATTCTGGAAGAGGAGCTATGGAGCAGAAGGAGAACCTGGAGAGTGCAATATCACAGGAGCAGAGGGATGAAAATGTCCCGCTTGTGTTACACTTATCTACTGCTGCATAACAAACCACCCGGACTTGGTGCCTTCAATCAGCACTCATTCCTACGATCTCTGATGGTTTGGGGGACCAAATGGGCTCAGCTAGGTAGTTCTGGCTCAAAGTTTCTCATGTGACTGCCACACCTGGTGGCTGAAGCTGGAGTGGTCTCAAAGGCTTCCTCACTCCCACATCTGGTGCTTGGGCTGGGAAGATGTGAAAAGCTGGAGCCTGAAACAGCTAGGCAAGCATCGCTACCTCTTGGTGGTCTTTCTACTATGTCTCCTCCCTGAGACTGCTTCACAGTAGCCTGACCTCTGACACCTTCCAGAATTGTACGATCCAAGGAGAGAGCTGGGTAGAAGTCACGTCACCTTTTATGACCTAGCCTCAGAAGTCATGAAGCATCATCTCCTGTAGTGTTCTCATTAGAAGCTCTTGATGGGAGCCAAAGAGAAGAGCTCCCAGGCGTGTTTTAAAATCACCACATTCTCAGTCATTTTTATTTTAAACTACTACTTGAATGTCACAACAGGACAAGGATACAATTGCTGGAAAGATCCCAGACCAAGGACACAAGTTTCTTCAATGTAGCTACAGGATATAAAAGATCCATGAATAATCCACCCACAAAAGGAGCCCAGGTGTACCTCGAACCAGAGGGATAAGCTTTACAGTCCCCCAAGTCTCCCAGCTCAGCTCATCACATCCTTCCAGAAGTTTAAGTTTGCCGTCCCCTCAGGGTTTTTCAGACTCTCTAGCTTGCACCCCCATCTCACCAAATGCTCTGGAGTCCTGCTGCCGAGCTATCTAATTCTCAGGTGCAAGCCGCCATTAACCCCCCCACACTGCCTTTTCTCTGGCGTTTACTGCAAGCCTGAGTGATCAAAGTCACTTCTGCAGCCTAGTTTCTACGAGCTGGCCCTAGCATCAGGGCTGCCTGCAGCCCTCCACGCACCTTCTTTTCTATAATCTACACCCTGCCTGTTTCCAAAGGGTTGAGGCTGCTCACTGATCAAGCAAAAAGCACAATGGGGTAATTCGAAAACAAAGACACCCAAGTGAAGAGGACAAAGGAAACAGAAATTATTGTAGCTCTGCACTTTCTGATGATGAACCCGAAAGGCAAATCTTGCCTACTGTATTTTTTATTCCTCTTCAGAGACCAACTTTCTCCTAAAGTAAGCTCATTTATCACAATAGGGTGGCGAGTGGTGGACACTTGGTTGCAAAGTCCACACGACACCTTTATCTCCAGTTAAGCACGAGTCATTGGCTGTCTGCATGGCAGATTCGTCGGTTGATCTTTTACAAAAAGCAAAGCGATCCCATGCCCATTCAGCTGTCTCTTCCAATATTATGTGTCTTAAATGGATCTTTCTTAGGTTCTTTCTCTGAAAACTTTATCGCGTATTTTCAGAATGTCAGACACTGTGCCAGGTGCTGCAATAGCAGTCTGTTTATTCTGGAATCCTCTAAGACAGGACATCTCAAACTTGAGTGGGCGACACAGTCTCCTGGGGAGCTTGTGAAAACTCCAGGCCCCATCTCCAGGGTCTTCCATCTCTAGGTCTGGGTGGGGCCCAAGAATGTGCATCTCTAACAGGTTCCCAGGTGATGATGATGCTGGTCCAGGGCCCACACTTTGAGATCCGCTGCTCTAAGAGTCACTATATAGATAGGTATTCTAAAAACAGTTTTAAGTTTGCTCCATGCTTTGGATGTGAGATTCGAGAGGGAAGGAGTGGGAGAATACACATACATCTCAGAAAGATCAAGAGTCAGGCTTTATTTCCAGCTACAAGGAATATCAACTCACTTCATGAAAAGCATGGGAAATAGTGGGGTACATTACAGGAGGTGCAGTCATTTTTCTCAGCCAAGAACTTGGGATCTTTTTGAAAAATGTATAAGGTCCTAAAGTTACTGCTAAATAGCATAGAAGAGATGATATTTGGGACAAAAGTCAATTGAAACATCTGTTTCCTTCTCATAGCTTAGTCCATATGAAAAACCCCAGTGTTGCCTCTAAGAATATTCTAGCTTTATGAAGATTATCTTCATGGATTCATGAGAATGAATTAAGTGCAAAATGCCATCCGAAGCATGTGAAATTGTTACACTAGGGTTGAAGAGAGGCTCAAATGCTTTCCGAGAGGGAAAGCATAGAAGAAACAACGTCACACACAAAAGCAGGGATTGAAATGCTTTGAATTTCTCAGCAGAAACAATGGGAGCTAGAAGTATACAGAACAAAGCCTCAAAATGTTGAGACGGAACAATTTCCAATCAAGAATTCTCCAGCCAGCCAAGTTCAAGTTAAGTGTAAATGTATGCTAAAGACATTTATAGACTTGCAGAGCTGCAGAAATGTGCTTCCTATGCCCTGTTTCACAGGAAGCCACTGGAAAACAGGCTGCCCCCAAAATGAGAGAGTTGAGTCCAAAAGAACGAAAGAGGATGTGGTTCCAGGAAAATTTTGAACTGGCACTAAAGATGGGGTTAGGAACAGGAAGACTGGGCTTAAGAGAAAAGCAAATGTATTTTTAAACAATATTTTACATATATTGTAAATAACAAAATTCTCTGGAGCAGGGGTCTCAAACTTTAACGTGAATTACCTGGAGGACTTGTTGAACCAGTGCAAGCTTCCTGGGCAAACACTGTTCTGTATCCATGTTATTGAGAGAGATGGAGGTTAATTAGAAGAAAAAAAAGAAGAGTTGAAAGTGGTTATATCTAGGGAAGAAGAACTAGAGCTGTGGGAGGTGGGAACTTCAGGGGAGGGTGTGTGCAGGGCAGGAAGCTATTTGAGAAAAACGTTGTAGGCTGTAGCAGAAAAAGATTTGGCCCTTTAATGCAGGCATCAGCGAATATGGCTAGACAGCCAGCTGCCTATCCTTGTAAATAAAGTTTTATTGGTACGTTCTCTGGCTACTTTCCCACAATAAGGGCAGAATTAAGCTGTTGAGACAGAGTCCCTGTGGACCAGAAAGCCTAAAATATGTAGTATCTGGCCCTTTACAGAAAAAGTTTGCCAACCCCTGTTTTAAACCATAAGTGTTCAACTGATAAAAATAAAAGCTAAATGAAAAAAATACCCAAATTAATGAGTATGGAATCATAAAAATGTTAGTGCTGGAAGAGATCACCTGCAACTGCATTGATGTACAAGTGAGAAGACAGGTTCAGGGAGGTGAAATTGTTTGTCCAAGATCCAGGGAAAATGGGAATTTTGGGAATATTCTCCAGGCCACTGATTCGTCTTCAGACCCATGCCTACCACCATGCTGTTCTCTTAAACCTAGCACTGTATTTAAATGGTTTCCACATTGGTGAGTCATAAAAAGTGACTAAAGTAAGGTATTCATGAATTAAAACCAGTATGTGACTAGGGTTCACCAAGAGTTTTAATTCAGCATTCTACAGTAAACGCTGTGAACCATAAAACTCATATGGAGCTAAAACTCCCAAACTTTTCAAGAAAGAAACACTGATTTGAGTGCACAGTCAATGTTACCTTGAGTATGATTTTCAATTGCTTTCCATTCTAAAGTATTACTCTAGCTTGTCAGTTATTTCAGCAACCTCTGTGTATTTGCTGACTGGGGACCTACAATCTTCCCAAAGGAAGGTTTAAGGTGCCTAAGATTGAGTGTTCAAATATGAATCACTGACGCGCTTTATTATAGATAAACTGCTGTAACGTGTAGATCCAAAAATGTAATGGTTCCCACTCAAAGAAGTTTCTGATTCACGTAACACTTTGAAGGCATAGGAGTTGAGGGGGCACAGTGTACATGGTTATTAGGATAAGGGGCTGTACTCCACACAGTCATTCAGGGACCCAGGCTGATGGCGGCTCTGCCGTCTTTCAACATTTAGCTTCCAGGAATACTCTCACCATCATTCCAGACAGCAGGAAGCGAGGAAGGCCATGGAGGGGTATGTGAGGTTTCATGTCACCTCTGCTCGAGTTCTACTGGCTAGAACTCCGTTACATGCCTGCAAAGGCAACTGGGAAATGTATAGGTGTCTGAAAAATCAGGAAACGTATGAAGAACTTATTTTGTATGCATTTTCAAATAACATGCTCAAACTGTTTTTGTCCAACTTCCAAACACCTTGTCATGTGTGTGGCCATGGGCCTGGGAAGGGGTAGGTGGATTTGGGTGGTCTTCACCATTTCTATCACTATGGAGGAGGTTTAATAACCAAAAATGCTTATAAAGCAACATCCCATCATTATCACTTACATCTTTTCTCCTTTGGAGAGTAAGATGGGCAGGTAGGTGTCCTCTAGGCATCTTTGGCCCATTGAACTGTCAAAAACATTGCTATAGATGAGTAGTTCCAGTCTATAATTTGATGGCTGAAAATTAGGGGGTGGGATTTTAGTTGAAGTATAAAAGGGACATGATTCCCCAGGGACTCAGTTCAGGAGAGTACCCACCTGACGCTGAGGCCAAACAAAAACCAGAGCAGAAAAAGCCATATTTACCTGCAAGTACTGACAAGTAATAGTTTTAGGATGGATCGGAATGTCTTTATCTTTCATAGCTGTCATGGTTTGAACCTGGAGGCAACCTAATCCCAGCGAAAGCAGTCTGGGCCCTCAGGTCAGCACACCTCATTGACTAGGGTCCCACAGACCTGTAGGCGCCTCCACCGATCAGGACAATGTGGGCTCTAAATCTAGTAGCACACATTTCCTTCCTCGTTCTGCGAGTCACATTGCAGTCTCTGGAGTGGGAAAAGGTACAAACTCGTGGTTCAGATCTTGTATGAGTCGGCCTGGGCTCGGCATAATCCACATGGCCTGCCATTTACTTTGCTCTCCCAGCCCTTCATTTTTTAATTTTTTTTTTAGGTGAGGAAACCCTTGGTTGACCTCACCAATTGCAAGGACCTTGTCAACTTACAATCTCTCTCTCTCTCTCTCTTTTTTATGCCTACAACACTTGGTCTTCCTAGGTGGTCTCCCATCAAAGTACTAACCAAGTCCCGCCCTGCTTAACTTCTGAGATCAGATAGGATTGGGCACATTCAGGGTGGCATGGCCATAAATTCTCCCAGCCCTTCCTGATCACCAGGAGAGATGGAGCTCATCGCAAGACTGGTGGGACAGAGCAGCAGGCCATACCTGATGGGAGCAGAGCCACCCAAATGTGTGAGGGAAGGGGATCCTAGAGACATCAAAGATAAACTGAACTTCCCTTAGAATACTGTCCCGTCCTCACTTACGGGCCATTTATTCATGTTGTCAGAATGATTTGGTTTAGTATGGGCATCGGTTTTATGTTCATTCTGATTTACAAATTCTTACTGTCCAGTGACAAAATCAGTAACACACCTTCTCTTTTGAACGTGCCAATATTTCCCAATTCTCGATCTGATCCCACAAAAGTGAGTGTTCGAAAGTGCCTTATGCAGGGCAGATGTTTGAAAATATTCAATGCAAAAGTGAAATGCAGTTCAAGCAAAAGTTTCAAGGTCGGGTGTCTGACACACACAAGGAAATGAAAGAAAAACAGACATCAGATAAAATTGATAGCTGAGCTCTTCTGTCAGCGTGTTATCATCCAGGCTCTCTCCTAAGAGATCCTAGGAGGGGAAGTATCATGGATTATCTATGCGCTGTCATCATTGTCACTATAATTACCCAGGCAGAAGGGACCAACAACAAGTTTGCCTGGAGCCAGGGGCAGAATGGACTGGTTTGTCATTCACCTGCACATTACCATCTCCTGGGGAGCTTTAAAAAATGCTAAAGCCCGGGCCACGTCCCAGACCAATGAACTCTTCATCTCTGGGAAGGGCCCAGGCATTGGAATTTGGGGAGTCTTCTCCCCGGTTCTTCTGTGCAGACACACATGGGGACCCCTGGCCTGTGGGTGTTCAGTATTTGGCACTTCCATGCAACAAGGGTGTCTTACTGGCACATGGCACTGCACAGTGTGTAAAAGCACTTTGGCATGGATTATCTCATCTAATCCGGGTACAGGCAGCACAATCATCTCCTTGGCTGCTCTTACGTTTCTATATAGGAGGAGTGAGGGTGGCAAACCGGAGGGTGGAGACCTTGGTGCGCGTGTGGAAGCGGAGTGTGCAGAGCGAGCCTGCTCCTTTTCCCTATGTGTGTACTTGTACAAGTGGCTGGGGGTGGAGAACTGGCGGAGAGTGTGAAGGTCTAAGGCCTCCTTCCCCACTCTGTGCCCCACACCGTAATTATCTCCACGGAGAGTCCAGTTTCTTTAAAGCGGCACAAGTGGCTCCTGGCAGAGGCTACACCATGACAGGCCGAGAGCACGCGAGTCGGAGTGGGACCTGGGCATGTCACAGAGCACACGTGTGCATTTCACTGTCCTTCATTTTAAGCAAATGGAAAGTAAGAAAATCTGAATTTTTAAAATTAATTGAGATGATCATTTACTTTGCAAAAGACGTCCTCTCTATGAAAAAAAAAATCACCCCAGAATTTCTTAAGATAACTGACTCCTTTTCTATATTTTAAATTGGTTTAAAACCCCAATTCTATATCCACTTACTTTGCGATCTTTTTGGGGGTTAAAGCTAAGCACACTGAAGTATTTGTCCAAGTCATCAGCTTTTTATTTTTATATTGGTTCATCCAGAAGACAATAAAACAGAAATAGAAATATTCCAAGACCCAAAGAGAAGCCTCTCTCGCAGGGCTGCCATATATGGGCGCACAGATTGTACACTGCACAACCCTACGAGGCCCAGGCCAGGTGGACAGAGATGCGAATCACAGTCCCTTGTTTGTGCAACATGGTGTGACAGCTCTGATGCTAGGTGTTGCAGTAGAAATAGAGATGCCTGCGACGTGTGTTTCTGACATGAGAGCTGGTGACTCACCGGTTCAGTCTGGGAACCCTATGGCCAGACCTAATGGTTGTCACTTCAAAGCCAGTGCTGTTTCTCCTGAAATGGCTTCATGCCAGTTCTAGATCATTTCTCCAGGTGTATAAAAAACATTTCTCTTTTTATTTTCTTTGTAAAAATACTTTCTGAGAACATTTTTTCAAAAAGGCTTGTTCCAGCTCATCCATATTCAAGAGAACATCATGCCTTGTGCTCTAAACATAAAAAACTCAGCTAATAGAAAGATCTTGTTTACTCCCTTGAACATGCGCCATGACCCTCTATTAACCTTTAGTGTCATTCTTGCCTTGATTCTTCTGAGTAAATACTGATTCCCCTTGCATTCAAACACAAGTTTGACCTCTTCTCAAATACTTTATCAGTTTTGTGTTTCAAACAGCCTTTGAAGTGTGTTTCCTTGTGGGTGTAAGCCTCTCAGCTGGGCATCACAAAAGACGGTGCTGGGAGGGAAGTGGAGGACCTTCTTTGCTGGCATGGATCGCCCGTCCTTGTGTATAATTGAGAACTCGTAAAATCGATGTGTTAGCAACAGAGGTGCTGACTTCCTCCAGTTTCTGGCCAGTGGTTCTTTCATTTCTTCCTGCAATCAGATCTTCAGTAAATGTCAAAAGCCACCTTTTAAAATCCTGATTGTGGGGACCTCCCCTTACCCTCCAATATTACTCCAGGAATCTTACTACTTTGCTTTCTTCCCCTCCCTTGGCTGCCTGGAAGCTCAGAGCTGTTTAGGGTTTCAAATGTTCTGTTTAACTTGGCTTCCTAATGCAATTCTTCCAAATCTACTAGGTTTTCGAATCTTGCGTTAGTATGTTCAGCTTTATTTTTATTTGTGTGTGTGTGTGTGTGCTTTCTCCTTCAAGCTGCCTGAAACCCCTTTAGGAAGAATAAAACAAATGTGTGAATTAGAAATATGCATTTCCAACTCTGAGCCTTTGATCTGGTCAGGTGCTTAGGAAATCAGAGGCCAGGAGCTCCATGAACCCTGCTTCCTGCTCATGGAAATGGCAGGGGTGGCTGGGACAGAAATCTGCTTTTGCTCTCCTTTTTCTTAACTTCAGGAATCACGGACCTAAAGCCATAGCAGTAAGTAAGCAGGACAGTGTATGCAGTAGTTCAGGTAGCAAGCTCGTGAGATCAAACCCCAGTTCTGCCACTTGCCAGCTGTCCATCACTCAGCATCCATCATGCTACTTAATCGCTCTGCCCTTCAGTATGTTGATCTGTAAAATGTGGACAGTAATTCATACCTCTTCAGCTTTTGTGAGGATCAGTTGAAATCATGAATGCAAACACTTAGCACAGTGCTCAGAGCATGCATAATATGTACTAATATATATTATAGCCAAACACTAGAAGTAGAATTTTATAGTTTTGTTTCCTGGACAAAGCTAGATAACAGTATGTGACTGGCTATTTTATTGGTCACCATCTAAATAATAGGAACGATTCAAATGATTCTTTATAAAAAGGTATGGGGCTATGGAAAGAAAACTTCTAGGAAAACTATTATTTCTCTCTTCAGAAGTTTCCCCATTACTTTTTCTGAGTTTTTATATCTTCGTAAAGTAACTATTCTCAAACATTCGTTTATTAAGACAATTAAAGGTTTGATTTGTATACAATAATCTTTAATTCAAGATAACAAAATGCTATTCCTTTGAAGCTTTTTTTCAAATTTAAAAATTAACAATATACGATCTCAGCACAGACATCAGTAAAACAACCAAGAAATAAAATAGTCTTAAATGTCCTTTACTGTTAAAAAAAGTTTGCTGGAAGTTGCTCTATTTCAGAGAGCTAAAAAATAGGAAGTTCCAGTGGCCTTCTAGACACTTTGCCATGAGATCTATATAATTTCCATATTTTAAATTTTCCAAAATTGTATAGAAAATGCACAATAAAAAATGTAAATATTACCAAAACAGTGATGATACAATAAAAGGCCATATCTGGAAGAAAATCAAAATACAAACATATTTCTAAAATAAGTACTGTTGGGATTGGAGTTTGTTAATCAATGTCACCCCCCCAAAAAATAAATTAAATACATAAATATACACATACACACATACATACATACGTATGTACGTACTGTTGGGGAAATTAAGCTAAACTTGCAAATCTCAAGCCACATATGCATGCAGTTCAAATGAAAAGTAAAATTGCCAGTCAACAGTATCTGAAACAAAAATCTAAATTTAAACAGGTCCACTGTTACCTATTTTCTTAGGGATGCATTATTCATTTTAAAATTGGGACTTTATTTAATCCTCTAAAAGTACAAGGCAAGGTGCATATCCTTTGCCATGAGAAGCACATAATCGTTGATTGTTAGGGTCCCTATTTCTCCACCTCGCCCTTGACTGCAAGGCTCTGTGAGGTGAGTGCAGACTTAACTGCTTAAGATTGACTCCATATTTTAGGCAGCAATTCATACAGACCGATTAGATACACTCTTTTTTTTTTTTCCTCTTCAGCAGTAAAAACATACCTCCCCTCTAGGAAGATAATTATGTTTCTCTAGATGCATGCACATCCTGAGCTGCAGGTCCAAGATAATTGGAAGCAGGCAGCTACTTGCCCTCTAATTTAAATGGGTCCTAAGGCTTAGAGCCAGACAAGCCAAATCAGCTGCCTACAAGAGCCGAGACAGCAATGGACATTTGCGACAAGGGCGCGGCGTAAAGACAACCAGAAGCACAATAGTGGGGTAAGATGACAGTCAACATTTGGCCTCCCTAGGAATAAAATAGAGATTGCTGCCCCCCCCAAAAGGGGACAGCCTCGACTTGGGGACAAACACTTGCAGCTGTGTACAAAAGCAGGACCAGTGCTGCCAAATCTTCCAATTTTTCAAGAGAATCACAGATCTGGCTTTTATATGAAATCTATATTTTAAAAGTTAGCAACTCATTCAAGTGAAAGGCAACAACACAGCAATATTACTGTAACGACCGAAGAAAACGGAACTGAGAGGCACTGGTTTCCTATTTGTGGCTTACAGTGTGAAGTTTTCTTCAGGGCTGCATTACTCCTTGAACTATAAAGGCAAATACTTGGGACAAACACTATTCTTTCAACAACTCTTCTCTAGAAGAAATAGTAAAGAAAAAAAACACACTAAATGCAGTGTTGTATCATGGATTAGATCCTGAAATAGAAAAAAAACAAACCCCCAAAACCATAGTGAAATCAAGTTGAGTCTGAAGTTCAGTTAGTAGCATTGAACCCATGTTAATTTCTTAGTTTTGAAAAATGGGCTGAGGTTCTGTAAGATCTGAATGTGAGGAGAGCATGAGGGAAGGGTGTATGGGAACCCTCTTTACGAGCCTAGCAACTTTTCTGAAGATGAATTCCACAAGACAGAGTTTATTTAAAAAGAAATGTGTCCAATTGACTCATTCATCAAACACATATTGGACAGGCAAGTTGGTGGTGGACATCACTGTGGTAAGAGTAACACGTGAGTAGGAAATAAAGGGGGATACACAACTGAATTGAGCTATGAGGCAGGGCAAAAAGAAAAATGCCAGAAAAGATATCTTAAGACAATTGGGTAGACCAACGTGGGGAGGATTCAGGCGAAACGACTGAAAGAAAATGAGAGCAAACTCATTTTCCTGAATTCCACATAGACATGATAGACAACAGCATTATTCCTTGTTTTTTCCTTACTTAAATATCGTTTTAAACACTGTAAGGCTACTTTATTCATCTGCGGTCCACCAGTTTCTCAGCTTCTGCTTTTTCATTGTTTTTTTCCTCATCATGTTAATGAAATATAAAGTTTGTACTAGTACAAATTAAGCACAAATAAAAGGGCAGAAGAAAATGAAAGCTATCTCAATCTAAGCCATGGCATCCCATACGCATAGACAGCCATCTAGGCTATAAACTCACCAGTAGCGGGATTTCTCAACCAGAGTGTTATTGGTCTGGGTCATTTTTTATGGGATCTGCCCTGTACATCATAAGATGTTTAGCTGCATTCCTGGTCTCTTCTCACTAGATGCCAGTAATAGTTGTGACAAACAGAAATGTCTCCAGACATTATCACATGTCCCCTTGGGGGGGGGGGCAAAATTACCCCTGACTGAGAGCAGTGGCCAAGAGAAAAGTGTATGTAAATCAGGGAGTACGTAGTACAGGTGTACCCCTGTACTGCCATTTAAGTTGTTAGCACTACTAGGTGGAACCACACAAACTGCTGTTTTTGTAGGTCAAAACTGGTTCAATATTGGCAATTTCATAAATTTCAAGCTGAAATTGCTGTAGTTCTATGTTAATTGGTAAATAGCAAACTAGCAACTGCTATAATGGTAAAAATAATAACTTGCATTCTACTATAAACTTGTTAGTGCAAGGTAATTGCCATGTCATAGGATGTCATGATAACCAATGTCATGATGACTGTGTGACTTCGTAAATTACAGAGATATTAAATATATTAACAGCCTAGCTAGAAATGGTGGCTGGAGAATGTTTTATTAATTGGCTATGGGCTCATCAGAAGCTAAAAGTGAATTCAGCGCCGAGAATAATATTATTGCTTTGAACACAGGCAATGGGACAAGGGAAGTCGTGCTGGCGTAGGGTGCCTAGCAATGGCATTGGGAAGGGGGTGCTCAGCAGGCTGGAGCAGGGGGCATTGGTGTCCCCATGCTCCACACCATGTAGAAAGCTGTGATTTCCACAGGCTTAGCCAGTTGAGATCTAGGGCACCCAGCATTGTAGCCCCTGGGCTACAATGAATCTGAGAGCTAGCATTGGGGCCCAAATGACATCCGTTTAAGGGGGAAATCATTGAATGAGTTGGATATGATTCCTTGTGTCAAATCATGGTTCAGACAGGGGTACCATACAGCTGGTTATAGCTGTGTCAAACAGAAGATCATATCGACAATTTCTAAAAATCAAAAAATGATTTGGAAATTATAAGCATATTCAATATGCTTATAATGAGAAATATGCTACCACTTAGATTACTTCAGAAGCAGTCTTGGATTGATATAGCTTAGTTTATTTAGAGAATAAAAGGGAGCACACTTATATGTATCAATTTTTATATTCCCATTGCAGTCATAAAATATATTTATTTCAGTGGGCCTATCATCAGATGCGTAGAATCCTACTGGTTTGCAAAGAACATCTTGCCCTAGCCAGTACTGAAGAGTGAGCAATTATCTTCTGTTTCAACATAAAACATCAAACATATAAAGAGAAAACAGGGAAGAGAGTTCAAATCTTTGCCCATCACTAAGTTGAATGCCCTACTAACTCTCTCTGAGCCTCAGCTTTCTCGTCTCTGCTACTGGAGCCAGAGCCACCGTGGTCACTGTGAGAACTAAATGTGACTCTATGAGACAGAGTGTGGCCCATAGGAGAGACTCATGTTCCCTTCCATGGTTCCCATTAATGAATGAATGAATGAGCAAACTTTTTCTATATTAAACTGATATGATTTGTGCTTAATGCTTTATATTTCACACAATAAGGTGTTCATTAAATCTTTCTTATTGACTTGATTTAAAGCACCTCGAAATTTAAGGGTCTAAATATTCCAGAGGAGTGTGTTTGAGCTAAATTTCCTGATGGTGGCTCATTACAGTTCTTCTCTTACCATTGTTAGTGTATGTAACCTTGAAGGAGTGCCAGTGGAGTTAATAATTTACAAAGTGTGACTTTTCCCCAAAGACACTTAAGCTGAGGCTTTTTCAAGCCTGAATAAGGTCACATTATTCTTCTTTTGAAGATCAAGAAAATCACATCATGCTTTGAAAACTGATCTATGGATAGTTGTTATCATCAGTTGGCATCCAGGAAATGAACATTTTTTTTTGTTAAAAAGCTAGCCTCGTAAATCAGATTCTTATATATAATAAACTTTCCAAAAGTACATGCTGAACTCTTTTACCTCTTTCAGAGTTCTATTTTGGAGAAAAAAATTTCAAAAAAATATTCATTTTATCTTTTTTAAAAAAAATACTATTTTTTTTTAAAGAAAATGTTGATTTTAACATTTCCCCCTGCCTTTGCTAAATGACTTAGGTGGCATAAACAGTTTCTATCTTTTTTAACTGGCACGTCTGAGCCTGAGGAGCAAAAGGTCTTTAACACCAGGAACAAAGAGAAGTTATGTGACCAGCACAGCCCTGATGACCTCATTGTTGGTGGGAAAAGAGAATGGTGGCTTAAAGAACTAAGATAAGAATAAAACAACCACAAATAAGCACATATGCACTGCTAAGTTGGGTGCCATTATCAGATGCACTACCAATTCCTCCAAGGAAAAGTCTCTCAACATTCTGGGGAAGAGAAGAAAAGGATGGGTCAGTTCGGAATCCAGAGGACAAAAAGCCAAAGGTAGAACTGGAAAATTAGGGGTGTGCATGCACGTGTGCGTTCATGCTCCTCTATGTGTGTATGTGTATCCACCTTATACAATGATTGGAAAAGCAAATATCATTGAGTTATTCTTCATTGCTCCAAGACATTTTTAGGGGTCACTTGATACTCATTTCTGTCGTGTCGCTGGAGTATTTATCAGAGTGGTTATGTCGGCACAACATAAAGAGAAGTGGATCTTTAGGAAGATGCCAAATGATGAAGGTACTTTTGGCTGCTGTCTACATTGATCATGTCAATTGCAAAATAATCACATTTTCTTTTAACCATGTGTTGTGCCCTCTCTGTATGCAAATTTAAAGAGTATTGGTTGGAGAACATTTCTCATTTTTAAGTTCTTCCCTGCATGTCTTTTTTATTTAAAAAAGGGGGGGGAAGAAAGGAAAAGAAAGAAAAAATTGTAATAATCTGCCAAGCAACATGCTGGGTGAGGGGTTGGCAAACTACTTATGGCCTATGGAGCAAATCTCACATGCACATACACAAAGTAGAATATTATCAGCCATGAGAATGAAGGAAATCCTGCTGTTTGTGACAACTTGAATGGACTTTGAGGGCACTATGCTAAGTGAAACAAGTCAGAGAAACACAAATATATGATCTCACTTATATATGGAATCTAAAAAAAAAAGCAAACTCATAGAAATAGAGAGTGAAAAGGTGGTTGCCAGGGGCTGGGGGGCAGGGTGAGGGGAATGAGGAGGTGTCAGTCAAGGGCACAAACTTCCAGTTACAAGATTAACAAGTTCTGGGGATCAAACATATAGCATGGTGATGATAGCTAACGATACTGTCTTATATACTTAAAGTTCCTAAGAGAGTAGATCATAATCATTCTCATCGAAAAAAAACTGGTAATTATGCAAAGTGATGGAGGTGTTAGCTAACACTGGAGGTCATCATATTGCAATGTACGTGTATCAATTCAATACTTTGTATACCTGAACCTTACACAACGTTGTATGTCAATTATATCTCGATAAACCTGGAAGAAGGAAAGACTTCTCATTGGAGAAGTCCAGCTTTATCTGTAAAGGGCAAAATACTATTTAGGATTTAAAGCCAGGTGATCTCTGCCACAACTCCTCAACTCTGTGACACAGAGCAGTCATAGACAATGTGTAAATGACTGGGTGTGTGAATGTGTAAAACTTTGTTTACAAAACAGATGGTGAACAGAATTTGGCCTTAGTTTAGCTTGCTAACCCCTGTTGTAGAGTTGGATGTTCACGTCTAGCCTCTCAAGAGAGATCTGAGCTGGAGATATAAACATGTAAATCGTTGGATTTGGTCATGGGCCCGGACCATGGCAAGGAGAGCATGTAAAAAGAACAAGAAAGAGACCGAAAAAAAATGGCATAGATGATAGAGGGTCTATTCATCTCTCTGGTGACCAAATAAAATTGTGACAGAAACAAGGAGCAGCAGCAAGGAAAAATCACCTGTGATGAACAAGCCATACAACTAGGGATATCCAAGGAAGCACCCTGCAACAACAGAAGGTAGGACAGGGCGAGGACGCAGGGCTGCCTGGTCAGAGTGGCTGAGTGAGACAGAGGCTGTGGCAGTGACAGATGGTTCTCAAAGGGGCCGAGTCCACAAGTGGATATTCGTGGCGACAGACCTGCTCTCAGCACGAGTGCCGATTCGGCTGCACCCAGGGAGGACCAGGAGGAATTTACAAGGAGACATTGTCGGAGTGAGGGCCAAAGTGAGACTCACTCTGTACTGAAGTGCTGTAGGTGTCCATTGTTCTCCGTTGAGCACCCCTTCGGTACACACCACCATAGCCATGACGTCATCAAAACTGGATAACAGAGGTGGCTCCGCCCAGAGGATCCCCTGAAACCCCATCTCCCTCAATTCACGGTCCCATCCAAGCCACATCCAGGTGTATCCTCAGCGAGTCAGGTGCTCCTTGCTGAGCAATGCCTAGACTCACACTGGAGGCAGCTAACTGTGGTTTCTGGCATGGTCTTTGAGGCAACTATAAGCACAGCATCTGTGGATTGCTTGCTGAATCTTAACAGGTGGCCCTGGAGGGGTAGAGCTTGGGCTAAAGTTTGGCCTGCAGCTGAACCCCTCTCAGGACTGTGCCACTGGACACCTACTTCACAAATCCACACTAATAAGACCGGGAGACTTAGGAGCTTTGCTTAGTACATAGAAACAGACATGGAAAGGCAGCCAAAATGGGAAGACAAAGAAGCAGAAACCATATGAGAACAGAACAGAGATCCAGATATAATGGAGTCAAGTAATCTAACAGATGCAGAGTTCAAAACACTGGTTATAAAGATGCTCAATGAACTTTTGGGAAGTGTAGATAAATTCAGTGAGAACTTCAACAAAGAGATAAAAAAATAAAAATGGAAATGGAAATTATAAAAGGGAACCAGTCTGAAATGAAAACACATTATCTGAGATGAGAAGTATATTAAATGGAATAAACAAAGGAATAAACAAATGAATAAAGAAAAGGATCAAATGCCCTATCTAGAGGACAGGAAAGCCAAGGACACATCAATCAGAATGGCAAGAGATAAGATGCCAAGACTATAAAAATAATTTAAGGAGCATATGGGACACTATTAAGGGTCCAAATATCTGTCTGATCGGCATAACTGAAGAAAATCAAGATGTTGAACAGCTGTTTGAAGAAATAATGATGGAAAACTTCCCTAACCTGGTGAAGGAAATGGACATAAAACCCCAGGAAGCTCAGAGAATTCCAAAAATCAGGGATCCAAAGAGGCCCACACCAAGACACATCATAATTAAAATGCCAAAGGTTAAATACAAAGAAAGAATATTAAAAGCAGCAAGAGAAAAACAGATAGTTACTTATAAGGGAACACCATAAACTGGGCTGATTTCTCAAAAGAAACTATGCAGGACAGAAGGGCTTGGCAAAAAATATTAATAGATGAAGACCCAGGATCTACAACCAAGATACTTTATCCAGCAAAGCTATCATTTAGACAGGATAAAGAGCTTCCAGACAAAAATAAGCTAAAGGAATTTATCACCACCAAGCCAGTATTACAGGAAATGTTGGAGGGACTTCTTTAAGAAGAAAAAATACAAAAGACTCTCTTCAGATTAAAAGACACACACAGACTAAAAGGAAGGGAATGGAAAAAGATATTGCATGGATGGACCTAGAAGGTATTTAAGTCAGACAGAGAAAGATAAATACTATGTGATTTCACTTATATGTGGAATCTAAGGAATAAAAAGAACAAACTAATCGAAAGCAGACTCACAAATATAGTGGACAATTTGGGTCTACTATGCAGCTGTGAGACCTTGGGCAAGTTACCTAACCTCTCTGTTTCTCTACCTGTGAAATGGGGATGAAAGTGATAAAAAATGACCTCACAGAATTGTTGCGAAGGCCTGACATGTAGTTAGTGCTATCCACATGTACAATATTATTATTCCTTCTCTCAACTACTACCTTATTCTAGAAGAGTCTGCAGGAAACTTGCTCTTACTGGTTCTTACTTTAGACCCTGCACTTCTCTATCAATTTGCCTCACACTAAATGAAACTCAGTTCCACTTAACTTGCTCCTCTCACCAGAACATCTCTATGCCTCCTCATAGTCACGCAGAGCCTCTATCCCCTTAAAGAACCTTCTGGCTCCACTGTTATAAAACTTCCTCATGCTCCCATCTACACCCCAGCTGGGAATTCCTGTGTTCCTTGTCTTGCCTTGACGCCTCGGCTTGAATTATGCAGGCTATGTCCAACTCTCTTAAGCTTGCTGAGGGCCCCAGAGTCTTTATCTTTGATCAAATTTCCAAAAGTTACTGATGTGGCCCACATGAAAGGGACATTTCCCTGGGCAGCATCAGATTATATGTAATTACCAAAGAAATTGGTCAATTCCACCTTTACCTTGCCTCTCAAGAACATTTACTGTTTCACGACCAGATTTCATGGAGAGGAGTTAGTTCGATATCCATCTTCATTAGATTCGAGCAAATTTACATTTGTCCCTGTTCTGGTTTTCGTTTCATTATGGACTCACTGATATTTACAATATTTGGTATATTTTAGGCACTTATCATTCCATAAGTTTTTGATGTCCACACTGTTCTTTTGACAAGTAGTAATTGTTGCTTCAAGCTGGTGGTTTTAACCTTGGATATACTCTTACTCTTCCTTGTCTTTGCTATGGCTGAGGCAAGATGTCGTGGCTCACGTCCATTGCTGCCTCAGATCTGAGACCTGCCAGATGGCCAAGGATCCTTGGATCCTTTCAGTCGGAGGTAGCATTTCCACGCCAAACTCCTTACTCTGAACACTGGCGATTGAAAGAAGAAAATGAAGCTTTTGTCTCGATTTCCAGTACAAACTGTGTTTGAGGGTAACCAAGTAGCCCCTAGAAGATGAAGAAGTGTTCCCTTTTACTGGAGGATTCAGCTAATATTTGCAGATGGGATGGAATGATAAAACTAGAAAATGAGCATTTGCAAGGGGAGAAAGCAAACTGATTGGATAATGGAGAAATCAGACCATGACCACCTTCAGCCAGTGATTGATCTGTGTCATTAATAGCAGGAGACCTTGACATCTTACTATCTCACATGTGATCATGGAATCATAAAGAAAATTGTCCTTTTTTTAAAATAGCTCTTATTGAGATATAATTCACGTACCATTCAATTCACCCTTTAAATGTAAAAAAATTCAATGGCTTTTAGTATACTCAGAGTTGTGCCTCCATCTCCACGATCAATTTTAGAATATTTTTACTGCCCCCCCAAAAGAAACTCTCCATTCCTTAGCCATCACCATCCTCCCATCCCCAGCCCTGGGCAACCCCTAATTTATTTTCTGTCTATAGATTTGCCTATTCTGAATATGGAATCATGCAATATATGGTCCTTTGTGACTGGTTTCTTTCACTTAGCATACTGTTTTCAAGGTTCATGCATGTCATAGCATGCATCAGAACTTCATTTCTCTTTATGGCTGAATAATATTCCATTGTACAGCTAGGCCACATATTATTTATCCATTCATCAGTTCGTGGACACCTGGGTTGTTTCATCTTTTGGCTATTGTGAATAGTACTGCTACGAACATTCATGTAAACTATTTGAGTACCAATGTTCAGTTCTTTTGGCTCTATACATAGGAGTGGACTTGCTGGGTCATATGCTAATTCTATGTTTTAATTGTTTGAGGAACTGCCAGACTGTTTTCCAAAGCAGCTGCACCATTTTAAATTCCCACCAGCAGTGTTTGAAGATTCCAATTTTCTACATTCTCACCAAAATTTGTCATTATCTGTCTTTTTAATTATAGTCATCCTAGTGGGTGTGAAGTGGTATCTCATTGTGGTTTTCATTTGCCTTTCCCTGAGGCTAATGATGCTGAGCATTTCTTCATATGTTTATTAGCCTTTTGTGTATCTTTTTTTGGAGAAATATCTATTCGGATCTTCTGCCTCTTTTTTTTTCATTTTTTTAAAATGGACTTTTTTTTTTTAAGAGCAGTTTTGCATTCTCCACAAAATTGAGTGGAAAGTACAAAGCATTTTCACATACCCCTCGCCTCCACAAACTCATAGCATTCCCCAATATCAGCATCCTACATCAGAGGGGTACATTTGTTATCACTGATGAAGGAACATTGACACGTCTTTATCTGCCAAGGTCCATAGCTTACATTAGGGTTTACTCTTGATGTTGTACGTTCTATGGGTTTGGAGAAATGTATAATGACATGTATCCACTATTTACAGTATCATACAGAACATCATCATTGTCTTAAAAATCCTCCGTGCTCCACCTGTTCATCCCTCCCTCCCCACAACCCCTGCCAACCATTCATCTTTTTACTGTCTCTATAGTTTTGCTTTTTCCAGAATATCATGTGGTTGGAATCATACACTATGCAGCCTTTTCAGATCGGCTTCTTTCACTTAGTCATATGCATTCGAGGTTCCTGTGTGTCTTTTCATGGCTCCATAGTTCATCTCTTTTTAGCACTGAATAATATTTCACTGTCTGGATGTACCAGTTTATTTATCCATTCACCTACTGAAGGGCATTTTGGTTGCTTCCAAGTCTTGGTAATTATGAATAAAGCCACTATAAACATCCATGTGTAGCTTTTTTTGCCCATTTTAAAATTGTCTTTTTTATTGAGTTGTGGTTGCTTTTATGTTTTCTAGATACAAGTCCATCATCAGGTAGATGAATTGCAAAAAATTTCTCCCACACTTTGTTGTCTTTTGCTATCTTCAATGGTATCTTTTGAAGCACAGAAGTTTTTAATTTTGGTGTCTTGTTTATTTTTATTGTTGCTGTTGCTTGTGCTTTTGGTGTTATATTAAAGAAATCATTATTTAATCCGAGGTCATGAAAAATTTATACCTATGTTTTTCTTCTGAGAGTTTTATAGTTTTAGCCCTTACATTTAGGTCTTCGATCCATTTTGAATTTTTGTATCTGATGTGATATCCTTATCCTTTTATAGGTGCAGACTAAAGAATTTAGATATGGATATATGATGACTGTAACTTAAATACTTAAGAAAAAATAGATGAAGCAAATAGGGCCAAATTTCAACAGCTGCTAAATCTAAAGAGATGGATTTATGGGTGTTCATTATACTCTTTTTTTAAAAAAAGTTCTTTAATAGCACGTAAAAGATATAGAAATAAAAATCAGAAAAAATACTTGATTTGAGTGAGAACATCACTAATGGAAGAATAAACTTAAATTCATTTTAACTTGTATTTTAAAGTAAATTATAAACTGTAGCATTTTATAATTAGTCGTAATTATTTGTCATGCTTATAATAAAAACACAATAGAATGAATGCATCAGGTTGTCTTGGCATTGCACTTAGGAACCAATGTTCTAGAACTTCTTGCTCTAATATGGCATGAGGAGAGTCCCAATTGAAATATGCTGCAGATAACATAAGTTGGTAAATTTTGACTCGGGACTGCATGCTAAATAATTAAGGCTTGTTGGCCAAGAGGCAAAATGAAAAGCAAATTATGTAGGCACTAATATGATGGGAGGAAAATTTTCACTATGTTTTCATCGACCAGATCCAAAATATAATAATTGAGTACAGTTTTTTTGCAGTACACATCTCCTAACAAGTGGAAAGTTCTTTTTGAGCGAGGACAGTTCTCATAATTGGAGTTCAAAGGTAATGTAGCTATTACGACGTAGATCGCAAATGCTCACGTGTGAAAACAATGCTTAGCAATGGTATAAAGAGGCAGCGCTGTGGATTTGGCCCCCGGGCCACAGTTTGCAGACCCTTGTAGTTGGACACCAGTCGTCGCAATGAATTTGGGGTGGTTCTGGGTTAGGGGATCACTCCTGGTTGCGAGGCACCTCCATCGCCTTTTCCTGCACCCTCCTTGGTGCCCAGTTAATCTGGTTCATTGGCCTTCTCGCTCGAGGCAGAACCAAAAGGTCAGTATTAGCGCGCCTGGGGCTCTCCCACGGAGCGAGGGCACATCAATGCTTCAGGACCACCCAGGGTCCCCAAACCTACCGCCCTGGGCGTGTGGTCAGCCCCTGCCTCCCAGCACCCTCTTTCGCTCTCCCTCCACTCCTGCTCCCCCACCCTCGCCGTACTTCCAGTTCACCTCCGTCCTCTCCAACTTCCCTTCTCCTCCCCTTCCCGCCTGCTCCTCCCCGCCCCCCGCCCCGTTCCACCACCCGGTCCAGTCGCGGCGCTTCCTCGCTCCGCCCCCTGCTCCGCCCCCTGCTCCGCCCCCCCGCAGCTCCGCCTCCCGTGGCTACTCCTGGCTCCGCTCCACCCTCCGCCGGACAGCCGCGCTTTCCCGCTCCAGCTGCCGCCTCGGTTGCTACTGCCGACTCCGTCTCCGCCGCGCACCCCTCAGAGCTCCAGGATGCCCAACATCGTGCTCTTCAGTGGCAGCTCGCACCATGACCTGTCCCAGCGCGTGGCCGACCGGCTGGGCCTGGAGCTGGGCAAGGTGATCACCAAGAAGTTCAGCAACCAGGAGACCAGGTGGGGCCGCGCAGTGCGGGGGAGGGCGCGGGGCGCGCGACTGCAGGGTATGGCTGGGCGGGTGCTCCACCTTCCGGGGCGGGCCGGCCACGACGCGGCCTCCGCGCCACCGCCGCGGCGCCCCGGGAAGCCAGGGAGGGCGGTCCCAGCCCGGAAGGGAGACCTGGGGTGGTCACAGCACCTCGGCGCGCGATGGGCGCAGCCGGCGGGAATCGCCTGGGCGCAGGGCACGCGGGGAAGGCCGCCCTGGGTGTCTTCGCCCCGGTTCGCGTGTCTGCCAGGCTGATCCCAAACCCCGCGTGCTCCGTACGGTTCCGCCCACGTCCCCGGCTGCGCACTGGATTCACCTGGCGGTTGAAATGTTCCCCGCCCTGCCTCGGGTGTCTGAGCTCACGGGCTGGGGGAGGTGCGTGGTAGAAGCTCCCAGATGACCCGACGACTCTTCTGAGCAGCGGGGGTGCAACCCCCGGGTTAACCAGAAGGTGTGGCTGTGCAAAGGGTTTAAAGAGCGTGGGAACTGCGCGGCGCACGTGCTGGATTCAGCTGCACTTTCTCTAATTCTTTTGCCTCAAAGATGATGAACTTCCAGCTCCTTCGTAGTTCTGGGACACTACCGTGTCCAGCAGCCAGGCCGTGGCTGGCGTGTAAGTGCCACCCATGTCTCAGCGAGCCAGGGCTCCTTTTTCCACCTGCCTGAATCCTCAGCTCTTTGACTAATTTCAAGTTGATGTCATTTCTCCCCTTCCTTAAATGTCTAGCACTGTACAGGGTTACTGGTCATTTTTGTATTTTTCCCCAAGATCTATTTAAGCATTTCAACAAGCGATGCATTATTTTGGTGCCAGCTGCAAAAAATAAAAGAACCTCCATCCCTGCTCCCCACCATTTCAAATTTAACTTGAAATGGTCATAGACCTAAATGTAAAACCTAGAACTAAAACTTTCTAGGTGAAAACATGGGAGAAAATCTTGATGACCTTGGGTCAGGCAAAAAATTTATTAGATACTGAGGTGTCACACCTGTGGGGAAGGTGGTGGTGGTTGTCAGCCTTTTAGGAAGTGGGAAGCCCTTCTTCCAGGTGGGAAATTACAACCACGTGGCCTTGATGATAATGGAAGTGGAGAAACATTTGTGACTTGAGTACCAGGTGGCATTAACGCTGGACTCCTCGGGTAAAGAATTCTTTGCAGAGTTGAATACAGAAGTCCACGGGGATGTCAAGGGCTCTGGAGAAAGATAGTACAGCTAAGGTTTGAATGTTGCAATATTTTGCCAGTCCTGTTCAAGTTTCAGTAGCTTTAAGAACAAGAGAAGAATGCGATAATGGGTTTTGTTCAGGAGCTGGTGTCATGTAAATAAAGGAGACTGTTCCAGAGGAAGTGGACTTTGAAAGCAAATGCGGTGTCCTTTCCATGTTATCTGGGTGCAGCCCGATCCTTTGCTGTGGGGGCGACCTGGTTAGTGTAGATCAGAAGCCCCCCAAAAAGTCAGTGTTGGATTTCTGCTGAAAGTACTGTGCTGTGGGGGTGAAACTCAGACTTTGAAGTATTAAAAGCAGACTCAGTTTTACATGGTTTTGCGTGTTTTATAACTACCGCTTGATAATTAGAAATCCTGAGGTCTCAAAAAATCGCTCTACATGAAGTCTCGGAGTTCCTTGTACAGTTACATTTTATGTTTTTACTATCTAGACTCTAAAGGATTAATTTCTCGACTTTTCCTTTCCCACGAACCATGTGGGTCCAGAGGGTGATTTTTACCAACAGTCCGCTCTGTACCAGTTACTATGCTAGTGGTCCAGTTTTTACCGTGTGTGCCTGGGGACCAGAACCAGAAGGGCAAAAGGGAGAGAGAAGTGATTCAAATCGTGTAAGGGGCCCCTTCCTGGATCTCTTACTGAGCCAGGACCAGAAATCTGATTTGCTGTCTCTTGGTCATCACTCCTTTCATTCCCCTTTTTTTCAAACACTTCGTAATCGGACACAGCCTCCTGCTTTTACCTTCTCAACTCTAAATCGTTTCAGATATGAGGGAGGTGTCTGTCCCAGCTTTACTGTAGTCCACTGAGATGCCACGATGCCATCCTATGACGCCACTGATGATGGTATCTGAATGTCTCATAACATTTTACCATGGTTTGTTAACCTGCCCCCAGAGTCATTACTGTGCTATAAAGTTCTGGTTATCTCTTGTTATGTAACAGATCACCCCCAGAACTTCATGGCTTAAGACAGTTGTTTTTTTGACCCTCATCTGCAATTTGGGCAGGATTCAGCAGGGAAGGCTTGTTTCTGCCCCATGCGGTGGCATCTGGGGCAATTAACTGGGGCTGAAGGATCCACTCTGAAGATGGCTTACTCACGTGGCTGGCAAGTTGCTACCAGCTTTGGCCTGGGAGCTCGGTTAGAAAGCTCGGTACCTCTGCACGGGGCTGCTTGAGCGTCCTCCTCATAGCATGGGAGCTGGGTGCCACACGCCAACAGTCCAAAGGACAGGAAGTGGGAGCTACCAGTTTATTAAGGCTTGGGCCCCGGGGTTGGCACATTGTCACTTCTGTCGTCAAGCACAGAGTCCTCCCAGATCCAAAAGGGAATCTTCTTGATGGGAAAAGTGTTTTTAGAGTCTGTGGCCATCATTAAGTTACCACGTCCATTCATCACTGACTCAAACACATCAGCCTTATTTTGAGATCAGTAAAGATCCTTTATCTGAACAGCAAATGGATGCAGCCTCTGGCCCCAGTTTTCAAAAAGTCCTAGAATAAAGATCACTCATGATCATCTTTATGAGTAAAAGCAGCAATAGCTTTGGGGGGAAGAGTTGCCATGGTAATGGTATTTTCTGTTCTTCCCTGGACTGCTAGCCATATGAGGATTGAGGTTCCTAAGAAAAAATAGGCCAAAGAGGCTGAAATTTTGGGATAAAAAGTCATCATACCAGAAGTTGCCAGATAGTGAATATTTTAGGCTTTGCAGGCCCCCATCTCTGAAGTCCATCATGGGTCAGTGCGTTTCTTTCTGGGGCTCTGGGGCAAAAATCTTGTCCTTTCCCACCTTTCAGAGGGCACCCGCATCTCTTGGCTCTCAGCGCCTCCTTCCATCTTCAAAGCCAGCAACGTAGCATCTCTCTGACTCTCCTTCAGTCCTCACTTCTTTCTCTGACCTCTTCTGTCTCCTTCCATTTTTAAGGAACCTTGAAATTATATTAGTCAACTAGAACAATCCAGGATAATTGCCTTTAAGGTCAGCTGAAATAATTCCGTCTGCCACTTTGCTTCCTCTTTGCCACATAAACTAACATTCAAAGGTTCGCAAGATTAGGACATAGACATCTTCGGGTGGCCATCTGCCTACCACGTCATTCTCAGCTCATGGGCTTAGATTGTCAACCCTTGAGCTATTTAGTACTGTGATTTCCAAATTGACTTCATCCTGCAGTTAATGTAATGTTCATAAAGAAATTACATTTTAGCTCCTTCGTACTCAAGATCGGAAGGAGTACATAGAATTCTGTCTGTCCCTCTCACCCCGAGGCCGACATTGTACTTTTTTATCCACAGCTTAGTATCATGCAAGAATATGACCCACTAGTACCAAAACTCGTTTGCAGATCGTATCACCTTGAAACGGTTCATTTTGTCTTCTAATTATTCTACTTGAAGTTGGATAGAAGTTTCTGTTGATTCAGATAAGCTACTATGTGGTATCCTAAATGTCACTTGTGTTTAGATTATCTGTAGAAATAATAGGTTCTTTTAATAAAACAATGCCATTGAGTATAATTGGCTTCTGATAGCAAAAGAAAGGATATAGGTAATTATGTGCCTCATTTGTAATTTTTAAAAATAAGATTCAATGGCTTTCTTTTTTGGATGTGCCTTTCATTTACAGTCCTGTAAGGTCATAGACGCGTTCCTAAAAGTCACCACGCTATGCAAAATCATACGGCAGGGCTTATGGGAAAAATGCAGTTAGGGGCATAGCACTCAAATCTTCCTCGGTGACATGTTTGAAAAAAGATGGCAGTGTAATAAAAATGGCAAAATACTTGTACACATATTACATGTTTAAAAAAGACATAAATACTACGATAAATATGGTGCTTCCCATCAAAAAAGACCGGCGGCTTTCTTGCTGATGCGGGTCTCAGAAGGGTTGCAGCTCTTGCATTCTTGTGAGGCGGTGGAAGGAGGGCCATCTGAAACAGTGCTGAAAGTTACGACACAAGACGTAGATGGGTGTGGTTGTCGTCATTGTGACGGTGTGTGTGCGTTTGAAGTATTTTTTCGGGGCTCCCTTAGCTGGGTGCGGCGCAGCCTTCTGTATTCTCAGGATGAGAGTTCATGGGAAAGCAGGTGCAAAATTCACGTTATGCTCAAATCATTTCTAATGGTCATTGGAGCAAATTTCCCGTTTCAGAACAAGCGTTATATAGCAGAGCTGACAGTGTCCTTGGTTCTCGGGTGGCGCTCTGTGCAGGATCTGCCTGGGCACAGGGCACTGTTTTGCTTTCCTTGCCCTGGAAGACACCTGCCAGGTTCAATACTCCAAATTCTATACCCGAAATATAGAAATTTTTCCATGTGCAATTTGCAGAGACTTCTGAAGCTCTTGTTTACTCTTTCTTAAGCTACTGGAGGATGACAGTCAGCAAAAACATGGAAGTACACCAAGAAAGGGTACAGAAAGTGGGAAATGGAGTGTGGGAGAGGGGTGGTGGAAACCCCCGGGCCAGCTGGGCGAGGCAGAAAGGGTCTCGGTCAGACCCTTGCAAGAGGATGGAGTGCAGACTGCTCTTCAGTTCTCTGACCTCGTGGGATTGAGATCGTTAGCTCAGCGTTTAGGCTGGAATTTGTATTCAGTGCTTAAAAACTGAGCACAGCAAAAGGTAGGATAACTTTCTCCAGGAAAACACCTCCCACCCCTCCAAAAAAAGTTCCGCTTAAAGGGAAATACTACAAACTTTGCTTTGAGTTCACCGTGTGTGCTTAACCCTGAATAGTATTCACATAGTTAAAATGCAACTCATTTGGTTGAATGATGATGTGTGTTAGGACGGTGGCCAGATGAGGTTGGGAGGCTGCAGACAGTGTAGGTGAAGGGGACGGGAAGGAAATAGTTAAATCTTCATCTTCATAGTGAAGAGTCAACACATGCCTGGAAATGAGAAATCAAGATGAAGCAATACAAACACATTAGCTGGAGACTCAAAGATCTGTATCAAGAATCGAAATTGGTTGCCTCTGGGCTATCATAAGCCTTACAGAATGATTAGAATTTTTTGATTACTGTGTACATGTAAGTTGAATCAAAATGAAAAACTAAATATATTTAGCAGAAAAAGTTAACATAGCAAGACTGAGACAAATTTCTAAAGAACGCATAAGATCGCGTCACATGTGAAAAAGTCCCGCTTGCAAGGTGGCCCTCAGCCGGCCTCTGGGAACTTAGCTTTTGTAAGAGTCCCTCCGTTCTCTGATAGAAATGGCTCACGGCTAAACTGTATGAACAACGCAGTTAATGAGGAATACCTGGGCGTCTGGAATTTTGTTATGTGCCAGGCAGAGGGTGCCTATGCGACCAACCCCCTCCCCCCATAAATCCCCCTGGGCGTTGAGTCTCTAATGAGCTTCCTTGGTAGACAGCAAGCACTTCACGCGTGTTGTCACTGCTCATCACGGGGGGAATTAAGCTCAACTAATGACTCAACTGGGGACAACTTTCGGACACTTGCGTCTGTTTCCTTGGATCTCACCCTGTGTGTCTTTTCCCTTCGCTCTGTATTCTTTAACCACAATAAGTCATAGTCATGAGCACAACTGTGTGCCGAGTCCTGGCAAGTCATCCACCCTGGGGTGCTCTTCGGGACCCCCACGACACAAATATGCTTTCCCGTTAGTGGATGACATTTTTCTTTTCCTAGCGTTGAGATCGGCGAAAGCGTGAGAGGGGAAGATGTCTATATCATCCAGAGTGGCTGTGGCGAGATCAATGACAACCTGATGGAGCTTCTCATTATGATCAACGCCTGCAAGATCGCGTCGTCATCCAGGGTGACCGCAGTGATCCCGTGTTTTCCATACGCCCGACAAGACAAAAGGACAAGGTACGAGAGCTGTGTCCTCTTGAAGGAACCTGCTCTGGGTTAAGGTCTACATTTCTTTTCCCCTCACATTATCTCGATATCTGGAAGATGTTTGCCTTCTATTTTAATGATCGGGGAACTATGTTTTCTCACCTCGGCTTTTTCAAAGGTTTGTCTTTGAACCAGCCGTCCTGTTCATACCTATAGATACAGAAACAGACTCCGCATGTTTTTGCAGGTATTAAAATACCACAGTAGCCTTTGTGAAATTGGCATGTGTCTGTGGTGGTGGCTAGAACTAAATACCCACCCGCACACCCAGCCGGTCAGCACCCAAAACTGGGGGAGTTGGAATCGGATCACTGGGCCGTCTCAATGCGGGAAACTTGGTAAAGGACACACGGGATCTCGGCATCTGCAGTCATCCCAAAATGCAAAGTTCGCTTTTCAAAAACACACCATTATCTCTTTTTAACCTTTCAGGGAGGATGAAGCTCATATCGTTGGATTATTCGTTTTGCGACACTAGACTAGAGAAGCTCTGTGAGTTTTTAGACGAAATGGAGGAATATGTGGTCTTTGCCTTCAGGAAAACCCAGAGAAGTTGGAGTTTGAGGGGAGCTTTAACGGGGCTTGTGATCATTTGGCCGGGCCGCCCTAAGGTGGGGCTGGTCTGACGGGAGCTTTACCCATTTTAGCGAGTTGAGTGGCTTATTGTTAGAGAAACCAATAGAAAAGATGGAATCGTGGAGGGCTGTGTCAGTTGCCTAAGGCTGCCTGCCATACTAAATGGCCACAAACTGGCTGGCTTAAAACAAGAGATATATTCTCTGCCACTTCCAAGGCCAGCAGTGGGAACTCAAGGTGCAGTAGGCCACGCTGGTCCAGAGGCTCTTAGGGGGAGGGTCCTTCCTGGCCTGTCCCAGCTGATAGCTGCTGTGTCCCTTGGGTTGAGGCCGCATCCCTCCAACTTCTGCTTTGATCTTCACTTGCCTTTCTCCTTTCTGTCAAATCTCCCTCTGTGAGGGTGCAAGTGACAGCATCTGCCTATCAGAATCCTTAGTCACATCTGCAAAGACTTTCCAAATAAGGTAACAGTTACCCCGGTTCTAAGGATTTAGACCTGATACCTTTGGGGGCTGCCATTCAGCCCACTCCAGGGGACCTTAAGTGGATATGATGGTTCAAGCTTTACAATAGTGTCATTATTATAAATCATTTATCATCCAAGCCAGGACACTTGAGAGTTTGGAAGGGGCTCCATGAGTAATTATAGTAAGAAACAAGTGTCCACCCTGGCTGTCTCAGGAGAATCTGCCACATGGTCCCCTTTTATAGACCTCTAGCTTTGGGACTCACCTTGGACATGGCCAGACATGTAGGTTATTCTGATACCGTTTCTGACATGTCTGTGTGATCAGTGTGGCTTGTATTATAATAAGGAGAGAGGTGGTTTCATTCTTTCACCAAACTGGTCAAAAGGGAAATTTAAAACTTCGCCTATCATTTCAGGTATGCCTTTGTATTTGTCAAATGGCTGGTAATAGCCGTTGGTAATTTTTCAAACTATCCATTTTTTTCCTTAAATCTAATGGAATGGCTTTGTACTGGGAAACTGTTGAAGTGAAGGTAATGAGATTTAGTACAAACGTAAGCAATGACCTGAGCCTGTGAGCAGACTTCATTTCCCCGGGAGGGTGAGTGATGAGGGGACCCAGAGCGATGGGAGGGGGCACTCTCCCATCTTTGGCGTCGCTCAGGTAGGCTAAAGGCCATGTAGTGTTTGAATGCGATGGGAAGTCATGGGCCATTCTCACTCTCTGGGCTCAGAATGTTCTCCTCCTCGGACACAGGAGAAGCCCTGGGCAGCCCTCCCAGACTTGCTCCTGTGTTTTCCCTCCCGTAGAACGTTATTTATTGTCTGTCACTTCTAAGACGAGGAAGTTCCAGGTAACTGATCTACTTAGAGTTACCTGCAAAGCCCAGAAAAACCTGGAAGCTTTTAACCATATTCAAAGCTTGGTTCGTTCTTTTTAATCTCACTACTTCTTTTTAAGCAAGCCCTGTACCTCTTTGCAATTTTATTTTTGGTTTTAGTTAGAAATGCAAGAATTCGGAGACAAGTTCCGCCAGTGAAGGAATGGTTTCATGAATTGGACACATCAGCACAATGTAATACTACCATGGAAAATGACGATGACACAGTATTGATTGTAAAAGGCATGGTCCAGCCTGGTCTGAGCTTTGGGGTTCCACCTTTGGAATCAGGTGGACTCAGATTTGAATTTCAGTGTTGCTATTTGTCCTTTGTAAAAGTAACTTAAGCTCTTTGCATCTTTAGTGCCCTCATTCGTAAATTAAGAATAATATTTGCTACTATTTATAAACTGCTTAGCAGACCTTTTTGGAAATCAGCCAGGTGTCAAATTTTTTAGGCTTTGTAGACCACTGGGTAGAGACAGATGGCCCAACTCCGCCATTTTGGCATGAAAGCGGCCATATATCATATGTAAATGAAAGGGTGTCGCTGTGTTCCAGTCAAACTTAATTTATGGGCATTGAAATATGAATCTCATATACTTTTCAAATGTCCCAATATATCGTTCTTCTTTTGTTTTTCAACCATTTAAAAATGTAAAAACTATTCTTAGCTCACAGGTTGTATGAAAACAGACCACAGGCTGGGCTTGGCCCAGGGGCCCCATTTTGCTGACGCCTGCTCTAGCGGACACTCAATAATTGCTAGTTTCCTTTCCCAGTAAAAACAATATGACGTGGGCAAGGCTGGGAATAATTACTTCTGAGGCAATAAAGGACTTCTAGCTTTTTTCAAAACTATTTTCATGGTTGTGTTCTCTTTTCAATGATAAGAGTGTTTCTTTTTATTAACTGAAAAAATTGAGGACAGTTGCCCCGACACAAATTTCTGCAATCTCGAACGTTTTTCAGAGTTGTCAAATTGAAGCTTTTAGCATCAATTTTACATTGAATAAGATCTGAAGTAGCTGGAGAGTTTGTCATGATTGAGCTGGCTCACAAAACTCAGGACCTTATCCATTTTTCATCAGGGGACTCAAACATTTCATTTTTGATTACTGTATCTTGAACTCTCCCTTTGGTGAAATGGCATACTAATATTCCTCTTTATTGGCTGTAAAGTCAGTTAACTTGTAAATCATTTTTTCCTGCAAGATTCAGTTGAGCATTGAGCTACATTATGAAACACAGTGCAAAAACTAAATCTGTAAACAAGGTTTGAAGAAAATATGAATTTAGAAGTTACTCCTGTGGTTTGCATCTCAGAAGTAAGAAATGCTCCATGCCACAGAGAGATGAATGGAGGAATCTTTGCTGGTTTTAAAATTAGAGGAAAAGCCCCAAATTGACTAGCATTATGAGTCAAATTCTACTACAAAGATGCCCCAGTGGTCAGTTTGTTCTTTTAATTATCCTGGAATTTTGTTAAACTAATTCTCACAGTCAGTGAGGCTAATGATGAAGCCTTGGAAATTTGGTGGTATGGAGATTCTATTATGAAATATTTATCAAAGGACTATTGTATGCAAGGTATAGGGCTGTATGCTGTAGATGATGCGAAAACTCTCCACAGCCAATTCTTTGTGTTTGAGGGCCGCATCGTTCAGTTGTGAACCTCCATACATCTAATATCTTATGTCAGTCTTTCAGCAGGTGGTCCCAAATGGTGGGGGCCACATGCTTAGCCAGTGCTGTGTCCCTTTAGAAGGGACAGATCATTTTTTTTCTGAAGTTCTCAGAGTGCTGTAAAGTTGGGAGATTTGCACCAGATCTGGGGGTTCGAACGCACTGGCTCAGCAGAGACAGTGCGGGATGGAGGTGAGGCAGGTGTGTGGGTGTAGACAGCACCCGAAGCGCCCTCCATAAGAGGGAGAGCAGGCTGGGGGCAGACTGCAGGGAGGACCAGCTCTCAGTAGCTTAGAGCCACTCTGGCGGCCGGGGGCTTTTTATCCCAAAGGCAACGTGGACCAGAACAAGGGAGTAAACAAAACATGGGTGATGGTGCATAGTTGAGAAGGCTGAAAAATTCAAAAAAAATGAGAAGAATATTTCTCTACAATTTCAGTATAGTAACATCTGCTCTTAAAATTTTGAGGTGTTTCCTCTCATTCTTTGTTTAAAAAAATGTATATTTGTAATTTATATATTTATATTAATGTTTCTTTTTTTAAAATGGCATATGAGAGAAAACACAATCTGTTAACATAGTGATGTAATTCCTTTCTGTGTGTGTTTACACGAATACTGGGTGTGTGTATTTAATAAGGATCATTGATTTTTTACTCTTTTGAATGAAATCTTTTTTTCAGCTTTATTGAGATATAAATGCTATAAAATGTAAATTTGAATGAAATCTTTTAAGCTTAATATTTTTTGTGGCTGGTGTATAGGATTCCTGTTTAGGACAGAGTTATCATCCATCATTTACGATGCGTAAGTTGTATGGAGAAGTTTCGTCCCTTTAAAGGGGATACATAGTAAATCACGATGCATCTGTTTCTCTTAATATCAAATTATGCATCACCTTAAGGTGTACTTTTTTCGATCTGATTTCTGTTTAGTTTGTAACAGCATTAGCTTCCAGCTTCAGTACATTCTTCTTTAAGAGCTGGCCTTGCCCTTCAGGGTTGTGCAGGATGCACCCTCCCTCTCCGCACCCCCCCCCACCCCAGCATTCCTTTATACTCTGCCCTGGACCACTGCCTGTAGCCGCCCTGGAGTTCGCTCACTTCCTGGATGTGATCTCTCAGCCTGGGTGAGGTCACACGTGCTGCTCCTTTCTGGAACGCTGGTCTCCCCACCTCTGCCAGCCTCGCCTTAAAAGCAGTTTTCTCGGGGGGGGCCTCTGACAACCAGCCCCTTTGAACTTGATGTCCTTCATGCTGTTTCTCATTCTAGCTCGTGCCCGCCTCCCCCCCATACCTGTTCTTCTGCACGTTTGTCATGATTTGAACTATATAAATGAACATATTACATGTATATAGTTTAATTATTTGCATCTCTGAGATTTGTTCTCTCTACCCGGTGTCAAGCACATTGTCTTGCAAAATGTAAATAGTAAATATTCGGCGAAAAAAATGGAGTGAATATTTTTTGTTATAGCATGTAATTTTCATTATTAATTAAATAGGTATTAAATTGCAATTATTAAAGTATTAAATAATTAAAATTATTCATGTTCATTTTCTTCATTACCATGTTACAGATCAGCTGCGATTTCTCTTCTGTATATCTCGGAGGAATCTCAAGGTATCCATCTCGTCCTGATATAAAATCCATGTCTTTATTTTTTAGAGCCGGGCTCCGATCTCTGCGAAACTCGTGGCCAATATGCTCTCTGTCGCGGGGGCAGATCACATTATCACCATGGACCTGCATGCCTCTCAGATCCAGGTGCTGACATTTTCTTTCTTGCCCTTGTTGTGATTGGGGGCTTAATGCAAGCGGTTGAATCCTAACCAGTTAAGTTAAATATTTCCAAAGGAGGTTAACGTTATTCGTGTTTGAGTTTGTATGTGGCAACTCTCTTGGCTTTCCATTTTTTACTGAACTTGGAAATATAATTGAACATGCTTTCTCCTGTCTGCACCACCGCCCGGCCTCCAGTCAGTTTTGAAGGACTGGGAATGGCTTCATGGTTAGAAACTCTATAATTCCATCTCATCTTCTGGAAAATAATTAATATGGCAGCGTTGTATGCTTTTGAACCTCTTCGTAACTTAGTTCCTTCATCTGTAAAGCAGGCCAGATTAGCCTGCGCCCACTTGGTGATATAATGAATGTGAAGTATTTGGCTTATAATCGGGTGCTTAAGAAACAACAAACCTCTTCCCCCCCCCCCACTGCCCGGCAAAGCCATTCTCTATTCCTTAGGATATAGGCCATCATAAGGTAATAGGACGTGTCCCCACAGGTAGCAGATGGTGCTGGAATATGCTTCCTGAACGTATTTCTTTTGATTGAATTCTATTAAAATTAAGAAAAGGGAGTCTGCTGAGAAGGTTTCTTTGGAATAAAAAATTCAAATTTTATTTAATGAAAGATGATCTTCTAAAAAGCCCTGCAGTGTGACACTGACTCCCCCTCCCCCCCATAGGGATTCTTTGACATTCCCGTGGATAATTTGTACGCGGAGCCTGCGGTCATGCAGTGGATTCGGGAGAACATTGCTGAGTGGAGAAACTGTATCATCGTGTCCCCCGATGCAGGGGGAGCCAAAAGGTACGGCACAGGCCACACCGGGCACGTTTCTGCATTTGCTGATTGCTCTTTCCTTGTGCTGCGTAGTAGATAAGGAAGCATGTTTTAAATTACTTAAGTACTCTGTTTTGCAAATGAGCAAGTAGGCAGCGTCATCTGCAGAGCAGGGGGCTGTCATCTTTGTCGACATTTCATCAGTCGTGAAAGGAAAAAAAAAACATGTATTTGTTTTCAGCAAAAAATGTTTTATTTGAATTTTTTAAGTTCTTTTTTTTTTCTGATTATAAAAGCAATCACCTAATCGGAAAATAAGGCTTTTAGTTAACAACACGATTCACCACGTCGGTCCATCCTAGTACTAACACTTGAGAATGGGAGCCTAAATAGAACAGAATCTCATAAAAATAAATGTGTGTCCATGGAGCACCAAGAATAAAAGGGAACTCTCTGGAGTCAAGAAATACAGAAGGGCTGGAAGCCATGCTCAGGCGGCCTGGGGCGTCAGGTGCCAGATCCAGGGGCCTCCAGAGGGAAAGGGTGGAAAAGGGCGACCCCTCCCCTGCAGCACAGGAGGGAGGACAGGTTTCACCCAGGCTTTTGGATGGGGGGACAAATAGGCATCTGTGAGAAATGGAACCGAAGGCCTATGCCATGTGTTGATGGGCGGGGCATATGCACTCTCCCCACGTAGGGGACCCCTATGGGGAGAAAATAAATCCACGTGAAAACTGGTCCCCGGCTGCAGAGCCACAGCAGAGAGAGAATTCACAGGCCCAGGTACTCAGTAAGCTCTCTCCACTGACCGTGACCTCATGCCTGCTGATCTGGGTTAGAAAGCCGAGAGGACACAGTCTACCCGCAGTCACCATCTGCAGGTCACTGGGCAGCAGCCAGCCAGCACGTGGAGCGACAGAACAGTTACTAGCAGAAACTGACATGGCACTAACAGCATCAGAGTGCAGGCATGCCGAAGGCCATAACGGTACTGAGCAGCAAATCTGGAGGGCTTCGCAGAGACTCAGGAGATTATAAGCACCCAGTACGGCGTCCAGAACCAAGGACGAAAATGGTAGAATGCTGATGTGGTGCAGAGTGCTGTTATCTGGGAAGGGAAAAAGTGGAATGGCGTTTTAATGCCCAGGTCAGGGCCTCCACAGGAAGGGAGAGGTAAAGAGACCTGTCTATCTGAGGAAGCTCGTAAATGTGCCATGACAGACCAGGAGGACCACCAAGCTTCGGGACATCTTTAAAATGCAAATGCCCGGTTCTCATTTGGCTCCCTCATCCACCTTGCAATTTACTTGGAAACTTAAGTCACACAGTGGAATCTTTATTTAATATGGCGAATCCTCTGGCCTGATCGAAGGCTAGAGGTGAAAAGTGGACCGAGAGGTACACAAAGTTGTCATTAATAACAGCTTTTATTGAGAGAAAATTCACATACGTACAATTTGCCTATTTCAAGTGCACAGCTCAGTGGTTTTCAGTATATTCACAGGTTTGTGCATCCATCACCTATTTAATTCCAGACCCTTTTCATCGCCCCAGAAGGAAACCTGTGTGCATTAGCAGTCGCTCCCCATTCCCTCTCCTTCCAGCCCCTGGCAACCGCTCACTATTTGCTGTCTCTATGGCATTGCCTCTCTGGACATCTCACATAAACAGTCTCATACAACATGCGGCTTATGTGTCTGCCGCATTTCTTTGGTTTTTTTTAACCAGAAAATGTTACTTTGGAGCTAATAAGCCAGAAGAATAATGGATTCCGCAGATTTTTTAGCCTTGCTTTTCCTGTGCCAACCTCATTTTTTTTAGACTCTGGAAAACATCCTCTGAGGAAACATTCAAACACGGTAGCATCCCCCACTTCCTTTAGAAACCTCTTCTTTCTAGCGTCAGACTTACGTTATTCTAACATGTATCTCCCTTTTGATTTCACACGAGCAGTGACATGGTGTATATACTCTCTCACTGTGCTTTTATTAAAACTTAATTGGCTTCATAGTTTTCTTGCAGCTGGGTAATATTCCATTGTATGTGGATAGCATGGTTCCTTTAATCAGTTACCCGTTCTCACTTCTAGGTATTGTTTGTATACTCACGAGTTGCTTAACGACAGGCATATGTTCTGAGAAATGTGTCATTAGGTGATTTTGTCATTGTGCAAACATCATAGAGTGCATTTACACAAACCTAGATGGCATAGCCTCCTACACACCCAGGTACAGCCTTTTGCTCCTGGGCTGCAAGTCTGTACAACATGTCACTGTGCTGAATACTGTAAACAGTTGTCACACAATGGTAAATATTTGTGTATCCAAGCGTATCTAAACAGAAAAGGTACAGTAAAAATACAGTATTAGAGATATAAAAGTATAAAAACGTACCTTGTACACTTACCATGAATGGAGCTTGCAGGACTGGGAGTAGCTCTGGGCGAGTCAGTGAGTGTGAACGTGAAGGTCTTAGACACAGTTGTACGCTACTGTAGACCACGGGACACTTTATTTAAAAATTTTTTGTTTCGATAATAAATTAACCTTAGCTTACTGTAATTTCTTACTGTATTTTTTTGGTAATTAACCTTAGCTTACTGTAATTTCTTTTACTTTATAAACGTTAATTTTTTTTTTAACTTTTCAATTCTTGTAATAACACTTAGCTTAAACACATCCAGGTTCTCTGGAACACCTCCCAAAGGGCCTGCCTGAGGTTCTTAAGGAGGTGTCATTCTTTTCAGAGAGACGTCCATGGCGGTTCGCTTGGGTTTTTTTTTTCATCATAGATTTGTTTGTAAGTGGATGATATATACCATGAGCATTCCTCTCTGTTAATGAAAACCTTTCAGTGTGTGGGGGGTCATGTTTTCAAATTTTAAGGAGCTTGTCGAAGTCTGCAAAAGCTTCTGCTAAACCCTTCATTGTGAATTTTCTTAGGGTTTCTTGTTAGGGGACCACCGTGGTATTTTTGGTCCATTGTTGGCTGAAACGTCGTTATGCTGCATGTGACTGCTCTCTTAAACACAGTCCTGCAGTATTACACTGGCTTGTACGTTTTGTATACGTGTGCAAATAGGATGCATTCCTAGAAGCACAATTGCAGAGTCTAAGGGCATGAGCCATTTTGGTTTTTATGGACAGTGCCAAAATCTGGTCTTTCCGAGTAGACCAGTTGACATCCCTATCAAGTGTGGATGCCAGTGACTCTCTACGCAGGCTTGCCCGCAGGCTTGTCCGTATAGTGAGTTATCAGACCTGTTTTACCTTACAAAGCAGATAAGTGGTCTTTGGTAGCTCTTCCTGTTATCCAGTTGCCTGGATAAGGTCACGTGCCCTTTCCAGCATGTTTATTATTCACGAGGGTCTCCTGTCTTTTGTCTGTTCTGTTGGCTGGAGGCCTTTTCCTTTGGATTGTTAGGGGTTCCGCACAGGCAAGAAGTCACATCTTTGTTTTGTGTCTGTAGAGGGAGGGACAAATATTTCCCCAAGTTTTCATGTCTTCCCTTTGTGTAGTTTAATTCTCTTCAGGACTTTTAAAACATTTCTTAAACAGTCCTGTTTATCTCTTCGCATTACAGCTTCTTTGTTTATGAAGTAAGTTTTCACTCTCTCAACATTTTTCTTCTCCCATGATTTTGTTTATTTTTAAGGGTCACCCTTTTATAATGTTCCAATTTTCTTTGACCTGAAAATTGTTTTTGGAATAAAGACTGAAATAAGAATCCAACTCTAACTCCCCCCTGCCAGCTATACAGTTGTTCCAAAACTATCAGATAACCCATCTCTCCCCTACTGACATGAAACGCCATATTTTATGATATACGAGGTTCCCCTATCTGTCAACTCCTGCTTTAAAAAAATGCAGCGTCAACACGTTTCGGATTTTGTGCCACCTCCTTTCCCTTTTCCCAAAGTTTCTGCTATGTTAGAGTAAGCTGTTCCCCCAACTGACAGAACAGCCTCTCAGATGACACATGCTATGTGCAGTTGATGTTATCCGGCTTTTTTACGTGATACAAAAAGCCGTATTTCACCAAAGAAAATTTATCAGACAAAGTGGCACTCGTTGCCTTAGGAAAACCTTTGAGGTTTGACCTGTTCCTGGTAAAACAACAAAAGAACAAACAAACAAACAAAATCAATATCGCCACAAGAGGTCACTCTTGGATCATCTTTGACCATTGATTGGGTTGACAGCTAAGAAAAAATAAAGCTTAGAAGGAAGCACCTGCCACCGTTGAGATAGTCAATATTGACCAAACTGGTAGGGAAGTTGGTGAAACTAAGTAATTGAGATTTAACTTTTATTGTGTTTTATTTGGGGAAGAATATGAACATGTATCCAGAAGAAATGGAAACCAAACTATTTTTCTTCTAGTTTTTTTCTGATTAACATTTCCCTGTGGTACATTGTCTCATCATTTGTTAGGATTATATATTAAGTCTCACATGTGCAAAAGAAGGGTTGTAGGCTGTTCAGGAATAAGAATCTTCTAGCAACCCAAGGGGCTTTTGGCAGGGCTATTTTCCTTTATCTCCGACTTGTTACATTAACATTGAGTACATGAAGTGGCTAGGACTCCCACTCATGTCCCATGCCACCCACCCCCTCACCCAGCCATATAGTTCAGCTTCGTTCCCACTCCGGCCTCTGGGTCTCCCCGCTGGTCCACTTGCACACAGGCTGGGAGCACGGGATCACCCGGCAGAGGTGTGAATACTGGTTGCGCTTGGATTTCAGATTTCTCTGGCTTAGAACATGGGCCGCAGTGGCTAGGTCGTGGACCAGGGCCCTGCCATGCTGAGCTCTTCCCAGTCCTTTCAAATCCAAAAATGTAATATATGTACATGTCATATATAAGGTGTTCAAGAGTCTTTTCTTGGGAATACCTGTCTTGTTTTCTGAGAAACTAACTTTCCTTAGAGTTTAAATGGTTTATCTTTTATATATATGTTTTAAGGCGATTATGCGACAAAATTTTTGTCAGCATTCAAATTAATTTTTTTTTGCTCAATTAAATCAAGTTAGGAAACCAGTGGTAAGCAGATTTAGAAACAAAGGGTGTGGGCTAGAGAACTGGGTTCGTTTGAAGCGGAAGGGTTTGTTTTAAGGGTGGGAAGAACGTGGACCTCATTATAATAACGCTTCATTGCCTCCAGAACTTGGGAGATCCGAAATGGGTGTCTTGTCTTGTCTAATCCAGCAGTCTTTGTCTTGAACCGGAAAGTTTGGTCCTTTTTCCCTTATGGTTACTGACCCATTTTGATTCATGACCACCATCTTTTGTGCTTTAAAACTGTTGTCTAGTGTTTTTTCCTCCGCAATTAGACATCATTATTATGGTTTTATACAGCCAACATTTATTTAGGCGTGTCCACATATTGACCGATATCTTTGCGTAGCTCCCTCCACCCACTGCCACGTCTCAATGTGTCTGTTGTTTTCCTTTTGCTTGTGATATTCGTTAGAATTTCCTTAAGGGGTTGTATAAGGAAGTGACTTCTTGCGTTGTACAGTTTGGTGGAAGATATCTTTATTTTGCCCTCGTGATTGAAAGGCAGCTTTGCTGGCTGTACAGTCCTAGACTGTTTCATGTCTCTTAGCTGCTTTTTCACATTGTTGGTCACTTTTTGTCTCTCAGGCCATATTCTAGACATTGTCTTTATCTCTACTAATTTATTCTCACATGTTCTCTAAACATACTCAGCTGTGTTTAATCGCTACTAAGTTTTAAATTTCAAGTATAGTATTTTTTATTTCTCAAAATTCTATTCTTAAGTCTCGATTTGTCATTCTTTATATAGTCTTTTTTGTTCTTACCCAAGCTTCTATTTCTTTAAAACATAGAAAACAATCATTTTTTGTTTTTTTTCTCGGCTAATTCCAGTGTCTAACATTTTGCCGTTATGGCCCAGTTATTTCTGGTGGCCCTCACTTTGGGTGTCTTGCTTTCCTGGATGTTTTGTGACTCTTCTATGACACCCTCCTCTTCTTAGAATTTTATCATAAGCGAACTGGCATTTGTTGTCGCCAGTTCCCTTAGAGCGCTGCCCCAAAATATCACTTCAAATTAAATTCTTCACTTGAAGGTTTTCATCATACGCAACATGGGGATTTGGATGACCAACACCCAGGAGTACGAGCGAGAACTAGCTCCTCCATGTAGCATGGAGTTTGAGACACACGCATCCTGCCTGTCCTCTCCTGGGCTGCAGGTATATTTTTTACTCATTCTGAAGGCATAACTTCGGCCTCCCTGTGTTACACAGGGTGTCTCCTATACCACTAGGGTCTCAGCTAGGCCGTCGGCTTTCTCTCTCGTTTCCATATCTCTGCTATCAAACATGCTCAGCATCATTCAGGGCTCCATAGGAGTCCTGAGGGTGAGATCTCAGCTGCGTGCCAGCTTCCCAGGGGGAACCTACCATTACATTCTCAGCCTCTCAAGATTCCTATGACCCTTCCAGCTCCATGATGCATTTATGAAGACATTTCACTTTGTAATCTAGTGTTGTGATTGTTTCTATTTCCGTCAAGAAGGGTCACCAGGGGCTTAGTCTGCCACAGTGTTGAAAGGCAAGTGTAAGATGCCATCTGGAAATGGAGATTTTTCTACATGGGATAAAGGTGGCCTTGCCTTAGGTCTCATTTTTATTCATGTCCCTTGCTTGAGTAACAGATGTCCCTGCTAATTCCAAAGCAGAAAAAAAACATTAGGATCTGAAAGGCGGCGTTGGTCTTTGATCAAATTGAAAGCTGGTCAAGTACTGGCCAAATAAGTTATACGCAGAGTTACTACGTGACCCAGGAATTCTCGCACTTCCACCCCTAGGGATGTCCCCAAAAGACTCGAAAGCGGGGACTCAAGCAGATCATTGTATGGTAGTATTCATAGCAGCACTGTTCACAATAGCCAAAAGGTGGAAATGACGCAGCTGTCCATCAGCACACAAATGGATAGACAGAATGCAGTGTGTACTTACAATGGAATATTATCCCTAAAAGGAGTAAAATACTGGCACACGCTACAACATGGATGAACCTGGTAACCATCATGCTAAGTGAACAAAGCCAGACACAAAAGGCCACGTGTTGTATGATTCCATTCACATGAAAAGTTCAGAATAGGTGAATCCATAGAGATGACTTAGCTTCACGGGCAGGTCGCCAGGGACTGAGGGAGGGGGAGTGGGGAGTGACTTAACAGGGACAGGGTTGCCTTCTGGGGTGATGGAAATGCCTGGAATTAGAGGTGGTGGTTGCACAATGTGATGTGTATGCTTAATGCCACTGAATTGTGTGTTTTAAAATAATTAAAATGATAAATTCTATTTTATATGTATTTTACCACAATTTAAAAATACTGGTCTGAAACAGGCAAGGGGAACCATGCTCGCTCCCCCCATCAGAGCACCCATGCGGTCCTGTTCCTGGTTCCCATTTGAAGACGATGCAATGAATGGGACCAGGACTTAGAAAACATACAGGGGTCATGTTCACCATTCACTGCACAGTAAATCGGGGTGCGCGAGTGTGTGTATTGGTCCCTCAATAATAACTTTTCAATTGAATTGCATAATGGTCGATATTGTAAAAACTTGTATGGGGTTTGGGGGACTGGGTGAAAAAGCTGAAGGGATTAAGAAGTACAAATTGATAGTTATTTAAAAAAAGAAAAAACCTGGAACAGGAAAATCTTAACTTCGCGTCACACTGTATCCGTGGCATTATTCTGTGGTAAGTTTCCATCATCAAAGCCCACTTTTCACGGGAAAAATCCAAAATGTCCTGGGCTCTCTGACAGGCCAGGCCTGCAACCTCTTCTTTCTGTAGCCAGCCCAGCCCTTTCCGAGCTGATGGCTTTTGGGCACTCAGCAGACAGAGGCCAGAGGGACTGGACTCATGGTTTTCAGTCTCTGGAGGCCTCAAGCTTAGCGGAGCCCATTTTCATAAGCCTCTAGTGAGAGCCGCCGCTGCTTTCATCGTGTTGAGTATAGTTGGTTACAAAAATACGACTTTAAAGAATAAGAGTTTATCGGTGGTGTTTAAGATGTCCTTCTGCGTCTGCACAGGGTCACTTCGATTGCCGACAGGTTGAATGTGGAGTTCGCCTTGATTCACAAAGAGAGGAAGAAAGCGAATGAAGTGGACCGGATGGTCCTGGTGGGCGACGTGAATAACCGCGTGGCCATCCTCGTGGATGATATGGCCGACACGTGTGGCACAATCTGCCACGCTGCAGACAAGTATGAGGGACGGTTTGGGGAAGCGTTAGCATATCTCGTTAAGAAGGGAAAAACATCGGCATTTTAAGATGGAGCCTCTTTTTTCCGAAGTATTGCCATTTGCTTAGCAGTGGCACTTCAGACCAAAGGAAGTCCTAAGCCGATTTATTTTTAATTGGTAGGAAGAAAACCATGGTCCTTTATGGCCTGGTTTTCGTGGTCAAGGTTGAGCTTGTGGTCTCTTTCATCAGGGGTCTGAGAAGGTGCAGCCCCTGAACTGAGCATAGGAAGAAAGAGCCACCCTTGGCCTTCAGGCCAGACTTCCCAGGCAGTACAAGAAAAAATGTATCTCTGGTGGTTTTTTTTTTTCTTTTTTTACATTGATTATATGTCAAAGATGTATGTCGATGATGATATTCTGGCTGTTTTGGTTTAAACCAGTGGTTCTCAAACAAGAGCTATTTTGCTACCTGGGGGACATTTGACAATGTCTGGAGGCATTTTTGATTGTCACACCAAGGGCGGGGGAGGCATTGCTAGTGAGTGGAGACCAGGGGCTCTGCACGCCGAAGAGTTCCCCCGGGCCCAGCACAGAGGTTGATAATCCCGGATTTTATGACATTCGAAGTATGTTGGCGGCTCATAACCTAAAGATCCTCTAGGTTTTCGACTAATAAATGTGAGCAAAATTAGTTTCATGTTTTCCTTTATGGAATACACTTTTTGCTTTTTAAATTCACACTGAGGAGACTGTTTCAACAATATTTGTGTACACTTAATTTCTTTTGTCTTCTGTTTTATAGGCTGCTCTCAGCCGGAGCAACCAAGGTGTATGCTATCCTTACCCATGGGATCTTCTCTGGGCCGGCTATTTCCAGAATCAACAATGCCGCCTTCGAGGCTGTCGTCGTCACCAATACAATTCCACAAGAGGAGAAAATGAATCACTGCTCCAAGATCCAGGTACCGTCTGTACTGCAGGCAGAGCCAAGCAGTGAGGGGCCTAGCTCAGATCCCCAAAAATAGCATCGAGTCTTCTGTGTGTGACTGCTAAGGCAGATGTCAGCAGAAGTTGCAGCTGCTCGTACATGAGGTTATAATTCATTTAGATCTCTGGGAAAGGCTGGGGCTGGCAGAAGTCTAAGTTAGAAATAGTAAGTGAATAAAACCACAATAGAAAAACGGTAAGAAGCAGGCTGTGCTGAAGCTAAACAGAATTACCATATGACCCAACAGATCTACCTCGAGGCATATACCCCAGATTTTGAAAACAAGTGTTCAAATAAGAACTTATACACATATCTGTAGCAGCCTTATTCACAGTAGCAGCCAAGAGGTTACTAACTGTTCATTAACAGATGAATGGGCAACCAAAATGTTCTCTATCTGTACAACGGAATATCAATCATTCAGCCTAAAAATGGAGAGGAATTCAGACACATGCTACAGCATGGATAAACCTCGAAAACATTATGCTCCGTGAAAGAAGCCGGCCAGCCACAAAAGAACAGAATATTTATTGTTTGATCCCACTTTTCTGAGGAACCTAGACTAAGTATAAGTACATGGAGGTTGCCAAGGGCTCAGAGGAGGGATGGGGAGTTAGTGTTGCAACATTGGGCATGTAATTAATGCCACCGAATTGTATACTTAAAATGGTTAAAATGGTAATTTTTCTGTTGTATCTATTTCACCACAATAAAAAAAAATGGAGGTAAAAAAAAAAGCAGGCTTTGCTCAGGGTCCTCAGAGGTTTGTTCCTTCTCGTCCCTCCTGACTTGGGAGACCACCAGAGAGCTGGTGATGACCACTTTACACTGACTGGCCTGAAATAGGTTGAAAGGGTCCGAGTCCTCATTTTCGCCTCTGTGTCGCAGTGAACCTCGGCAATTCATTTCATTGCTAGAAGCCCCCATCCCATCCTGAAGGTGGGTCAAAGTGGATCTTCGAATCCATTGGAGAACGAAGCAGCTCATTTAGCATGAACAGCTATGTTTAGAAATGGTCAAAATAGCTCTGCCCTAGATTTTCATGCCTAATTAGCAGTAGTCGAGAGTCAGCAAACTAGGCCCAATCCGGCCCACCATCTGCTTCTGTAAATAAAGCTTTATTGGAACACAGCCATGCCCATTTATTTTTATGTATTATCTATAGCTTCTCACACTACAACAGCTCAGTTGAGTGTGGCCTGCAAAAGGGAAAGTTAGAATGATCATAGCTGTGCTCTTAAATGACAGTCACTGCATTTTCCGAAACCAAAGGAGAGAAAACCTTCCACGTAATGGTTGAATAAAATTAATTTAGAAACAAGCGCCCTACCCGAAACTAATATCAGTAAATAAATAAAACAAGTGCCCCAAGAAAAGGATGTCTCTGCTTAACAGTGGCCCTGAAAAGCCTTTAGGTACCTGCACCGAAAATCTCGCTTCCAGAATCTTCGAGGGGTTTGGTTTAACAGGGTGTAATTTGAAGGTAGAGTAAACACAAAGCATCTGACCTCTCCAGGGAAGTGGCTATGGGAAGTCTTGACAGTAGTACATCTTACAGCTGGAGAAATTGTAGGTTTTCTGGCTTTCGTGTTTTTAATTAAATATGGCTGAGATGCCTTACTTTCCTCTCCCCTCTTCTTTTTGGTATTTAGGTCATTGACATTTCGATGATCTTGGCCGAGGCGATCCGAAGAACCCACAACGGTGAATCTGTCTCCTACCTGTTCAGCCACGTCCCGCTATAAATGCACACGATAGGAGTGTGGAGCAAGCCTGCTAGTGTCTGAGTAGTATGCGTTTATCTGATTTTTAAGCTTTAGGACTTAGCAATTAGAACGCAAAAGCATCAGATCTTTGTCTGTTCCAAAATCCGTTGTTTTCTCCTTCTGTAGCTCCAGACCGTTATATTTCCAGTGTGGGAGGAAGGTGGCAGTTGTTTGACCTTTGAACTGTCATAAATGAGAAATATTTTTGTCATCTTGACTTATTCTGATAGGGGACCTTTTCCTTTATTCTGTCAGTGTTTTAAGGCCATAGCTTTATAATTCCATTGTGGAAGTTCATAGTTTATATTTAGGGTGGCCAAAGGTGACTTTAGGATAAAGCTTTCTATATAGATATATAACAATAATGCCTATGAACGTTTGGGTAAAACCCTGTACAGTATGAGCCCTTAAGCTGTAAGAAAACCTTAGAAAATGTACAATACCATGAATTTTGAAATTATTTTTTTAGTAACTGGGTTCCACATAAACCATTTCAGTCTTTGTGCTTAATTTGGACCAAATTTTATATAGTTTAAGATGGCCACTGACACATTTTTGGTCAACATTAGACATACCACAGGCTATGTAGTTCAGTAATTTTTTTATTAGCACTTCTGAAAAGCATCTTGTAACTATCGCCTCCCTGAAATGTCATGTTCTAAAATTTCCAAAATTCTCTTCAGCAATAGATCTGATCTAGAAACCATTTTGAGATAGTGTCCCCTCTCACTGATACATTAATACTCACCTCTGTCCATCCCAGGTGGACAGTCCTTTGGGTACCTCTTGTCCTTTTAGGTCACATTTTTTTAGCTCTAGCTTTTACTTTGCCTTTTTTCCAATAATTTCACGTCGTGGATTTCCACCAAAACAAAACTCCTCTAAGTCCCCTCAGGTTTACTAATCTGAGCATAATTTTGCTTTTGATCTAAACACAAAGGTGAATTTTTGTGAGTGACCCCGAATGCATATTTAAACATCATCTTAATAGTTTTGATTTAATGTTCTTTTGCCTTTTTAAATCAGAAGTACCAAGTCTTCTAGACAACTGATGATTTCAACTAAAGTTGTTACTTGAAAAATGTGGGTAAGAAAGGCCTATGAAAAAGTACAGATAAGTAAACATTAGTTGCTCCATTAAGATCCTATTCAAATAGGGGCCCAAGAGTTACTCTGGAGGGGAAGATGGCTCTCTCCACGAGATGGCTCTCGATGACATCCTCCGAAGTAAGGTGTTCCCCGACTGTGGCAGAAGGCAAGCCTTACACATTGGTGGGCAACCTACTGAATTCTCCAGCCCCGATTTGCTTGCATAGAATAATAAACAACAATCTCTCCCTTCTGCCAAATCTCGAAATTCAAGAATAAATTCCTTAATCTAAATTCTGCAGGTGGAAAAGAAAATCTATTTAAGTCATTAACAAGTATAGCAATCTTTAAGGTTTCAAACTTCACTACAGCAGAGGTTGAATCAAAGTTAAAAAGTATCATTTTAGTGGTTGCAGAAATGAGCATTTAGTTATACCTTAAAATGGTTTTTGAGGAAAAATATTGTAACCTGGTAAAGCCAGCTGTGCCATATGGATTGACTATATTTAGAAAGAGTTAACTTGAGATATGTAAAGAGCTTATTTAGATGCCGTTTACTTTTAATTTTTGATAAATGAGTGATATCTCTACTTGGAATTTCTGTGCATAGAGAAATGAAAATGTAGTTAGGAACAAGCAAACAGTTTGGCATGTAAGTGTAGACATGCCGACATGACTAAAACCAGTCCATTTAAAAGTAATCATTTCAATTAAGATTTAGAGTAAAACAGAGAGCTAGTTTTAAAATGATCTGAAGGTAAAAGAAAAATCTGTATTGTCATTCTCTGAATTAAGAACTGATTATCATTATTGAGCACCACTTTTGTATTTAAAAGCACTTCTAATACATTAATTAGACTTCGCCATGCAAATGGCAGTGTAAACCTTAGCTATTGGGTGATTTCAGTTCAACAAAGATGAGGAAGATGGCTTCCAGGCAGCCTCTTTCCAGAACTCAAGCTTCCCTTGCTGGTTTGGAAACATTTAAGTGAAACCATTAAATATGTTGGTCCCGTCCAGCTCTGCTGAATGGAGGCAGACTTGGCATACATCTGGCCAAAAAGGGAGCCAGAGCAATGTGAATACACCAGTCACTCAGCCTCCAACTTAATCCACTTACAGATATTCACATTATAACTGTCCTTTGTCAGATGGAATGTCAACTACATTCAGCACTATTATGATTTGCAGTGCTTGTATTGGCTTAGAACATAGGATTTTAAGATGTTCCAACACTGTACTAAAACATTTCAATAAAATCGTACTGCTTCTTTCAAAGTTTTTGTCATCGTTGTGGAGTCATATGTTTTGATGGGGTACCTGAAAATGTGCGCTGCCTCACGAGGATAGCCCAGCATGTGAAATTATAGAAAAGCCAGAAGCTTGTTGAAGTCAGCTCTCCTCCACTTCGAAGGTACCTCTGAAGGGGCGAATAACAGTCTCCTTGCCCCAGAGTGTAACAGCAGTGCCACATGAGGCATCCAAGTTGGGAATCCTAGATGTTTCTAGAAAATCAAAGATCACACAGTGTGCTTGCACAGCAAAGTAGTAATGTTCGATATCTATAGATTGGAGTAGACCAGACTTAAATGTAGGGTCCAGTGAGGTTTTGATTTCAGAAGCTCCAAGAAGTTTCCTGCTCCCATGAAACAAATAAATAGCTATTCAGTGACACTTTAAGTCACTCTCCTGGGGACAGTTAATTGTTATTCTCCCAGTCAAGCTCAGCTGTGGATAACAGAGTGGCAACATTTTTGTTTTTAAGTCCCGGTGAAAAGAACTAAAACCAAATCTGTCACAGAAGATCACAGTTTATAGTCTGAGAGAATATGATAGAATGTTCCAGACGGCAGGGAAAAAATGAAGGAGAGGTAGAAGCACCAAAAACACTTCAATCCACTGAATAATGCTGTCACACCTCTTCGGAAGTGTTCCATATGGCAAGTCCTACGACATCCAGCAGCTGAGTGACATGGGGACAGGCTAAGTGTCAAAGGGAAAGATGAACCACTAAGGGGTTCAGAGGCTCATTCAGGCTGGGGAGATCAGAAGGGCGTTTGTGAAGGGACTGCCATTACTGGTGGTACTTCATGGCAGAATTTTCCAGAATCTGATGGCTGTATTCCAGCACAGACTAGCAGTCCAGCGTAGGGTATAATATACGTTTGAACAAGGAGAGCCAATGAAGGTGGAAGTTAGGGCAGGGGCTGGAAGCTGCTACCACATCCTTCCTGTACATTGCGTGGCGAAGTCAACAGTCCTCACTGCACTTCTGCAGTGAGAACTGATTGCTGTGGACATTAACTGCAAGCATCTTAAATCTTCCCTTTGAAACAATAGGTGTGAAGAAGCAAGATTTTCACACATTTACTAGATGTTAAGCCATGTGCCTGTGAGCTAGTCACAAACATGATCCTCTCACCCAGGGGTTCATTGTCCTTGAATGTGACCATCTCTGTCAAGGGTAGCATTTGGTGATGACAAATATTTGTGTGTTGAAGATACTTTAAACGGGCTATAGAAACATAGAAACTGGTTCCTGGTATGCTACTAGCAAGCTGTGTGACCTTGGGAAAATGTCTACACCACTCTGAACCTGAGCATGCAAAAATGAGAGGGTGGGTGAGTGCTGAGGGCCCCAGCAGTTTTAATATGCTATGATATCCTCGATTTAGTGGGACGGTTTCTACTAACTGAAGGTTATAGTTCCAATGAGGCAAAGATGGTCACTTCCCCATCACGTGAACAGCTTGTGCTGGCTGGCAGGGGACTTTCTCAATTTTAACACTGGAAGTCCTGCATCCCAGGAAACCCCTCAATCCTAGGCAAACTGGAATGCCTGGTCACCCTAGTACTCTCTTCTAAGGTAGCTGGTTCTGGATTCCCAGTGCCACCTTAGTTAAGAAATCCCATGATCACAGCTCTGGTCTTGTGCCAGTTGCAACAGAAGCAGGTTATATTACGAACTCAACAATGTGCCAACAATCTCAGTTCTTTTTAAACCCATTTTCAAGTAACTAGAAGCTGAAGAGCTGTACTCAAAAATAGAAAAAGGGACACTTTTAGAAATGTGTTCAAGACCCAGCTTGATTGCCAGTCCTTTACCACAGCTGCCTTTACTGCCATAAGGGGTCTTTGAGACTCCAGGGACCATTCGGGCAGAAGACAGAGTATCCAAATGTTTTCTGATGAAAGTTGCTCTTCTGTGTATTGAGGGTTCTGACATCTTTAAGCGTTTGGCCATCTGTGCCTAAGGATGCATAATTCTCTGAGTTTCCCTAGACAGAGAGTGTTTAGTATCTTGCATTGAAGCCAACGCTGACCATGACTTACAGAAACATTTTGAAGACTAAAACTGAATTTGTGTCACTGTTAAAAATCATCAGAGTGATTCTTTGGGGGCACATTTTGATGTACAGTTGCTGTAGAGCGAACTCAGAAAGTGCCACTGATAGTGCTCATCTGAGGAACCAAGGAAGGACCCTAAACTTCAATAAGCCTCAGAATATTCTAGGACCAGGGCTACAGGGCAGTCTCCGAAGGTATTGAAAGGGACAGGCCCCGCCCAGCAGCAATGGTGCATTCATTCTCCAGTGACTGCATTCATAGCCTTCAAAGAACAACACTTCCGGGAAGGACAAAATTCATAGACAGTGTCCTATGAATTAAAGACGTGGAGAAAAAGCAGTTGGCACCATAAGACTGGTTTTTGGTGAGTCTGTAATTCCTTACTCACTTGCACTGGTGTCGACATAAACGCAGTTTTGACCCTTATAATGTGGAGTTTTATTACATGCATGCATGTTAGGAACTATAACCTATTCAAGAAATACAACTCGCTTCTCTGTGTTTTCACTGTTGTGAACGTTTTGGCTCAGATGTCAAATGGAAAACTCATTATTTGTAGTCTTCTGGCCTGTCTTGACCCTTCCTTCCACATGCAAAGTGAAGGAGTGGGTCTCATTTCTTTCATTCTCTCACCCATTCTTTATGAAGTATGTACTACGAGTCCATTGTTTTAGGGCGGGGCTTTGATGTAACTACAAGATAAAATGCATGACTAAGGCTTACAGGTGGCAGGCTAACTTGTTAGCTTGCAAGTAAGGTAAACTCGCAAACCTTCACAGTTCTTCATGATTTATTCACCAGTTATTTGAAGATAGGGCCATGACCCCTTGAGTATGAATCCAATGATAGCTGTCTCCCACAAACCACATCTGAAATACGCTATTATCTATTTTTTTTTTAACTGGGTGAGAACTTCAAAATGTACAGTCCGAGTACAGAATCCTTCCAGATATTTTCCCCTTTATAGTTTTATCTTACGCACATCTAATTTGATAGCTGTATCAGGATTCTTCAGAGAGACTGAACAAATAGGAGATATATAGATACAGAAATCTAGAAATAGATATAGATGTGGATTTACTTAAGGAGTTGGCTCACACAATTGTGAGGGCTTGCAAATCTGAAATCTGTAGGGCTAGAAACTCAGGCAGGATTTCTATGTTACAGTCTTGAGGCAAAATTCCTTCTCTGGGAATCTCAGTTTTTGCTCTCAAGGTCTTCAAATGATTTGATGAGACCCACTCACATTATCAAGTACAATCTCTTTTACTTACAGTCAATTGATTGTAAAGGTTAATCACATCTACAAAAAACCTTCACAGCAACATATAGAGGAGTGTTTGACCAAATTGAACCCTATAGCCTAGTCAAGTTGACACATAGAATGAACCATCACAATAGCCTTTTTCTTTTTTAAGCAATTTACTTTGGCTGTCTTTCCAAAACATTCAACTCAGTCTCTTCTTATATTTGAGCTATAGTATTACAATTGAAAACATAACTGGCATAAAAAGGTTTAGAAACAAATACAACTGAATCTTGGAGATCAACTCAATTGGCAGACGTACACAGGCATACGTACTAGTAGCCTACCAACATGAGACGTTACATAGGTCCTGGAGATCAGTCAACATTTTTTTTTTAAAGAAGGAAAGGAGAATGAATGCAGGTTAACCATTCCAAATAGAGGTCAGTCAAAAGAGCTTGTGTTCCTGTTGTTCTGAAGCTTGTCTGTCAATTAGACATAAGCAGCACTGAAAACTCCCAATACCCAAGCCTCACTCAAGAGTAGTTAAATCAAAATCTTTTGTTTCCAGGCATCATGATTCTTGTCCAATGTGCAGCCAAGATTGAGAACTTCTGGTCTAAGGTCACGGCCACGAAGCTCTTAAGGTCTGCTTCTTCCCCACAACATGTAAGTGTATCTATCGGCTTTGGGATACTACATTTAGAAAGCAAAAGAGCAAAGAAGAGTATATATACAAGAGCAAAGTGCCACCATTAATTCCACAAATCAGTGCGAATCAGTGCCTATATTTTGGAGAATTTAAAAACATTTTCTCTTTAGTTAGCATTCCTATGGGTGGAATACTCTATTAGAGCAATGCCTATTTTAAATTCTGGTATATTTTAATTGTTTGCCAGAAAGGTTGTATCAATTTTAACTCCCACTCAAAGTCCCTAAATGCTGGCCAACACTGCATTGACCATCTTTTCCCCTTTTTCAGTGTTGTAATTTAAAAATACTGAGATGTTGTTTTATTTGCATTTCTGTAAAACTTTATTTTATTGACTACAAATATTTTACTTCATAAGATCTGTAAAGTAATGTAGTAATATAAATATTATATAGCTATATCCAACCTTGTTAATCCCTCACATATTACTGCAATAATATTTTTGTATTTTTCAATTATAAAAACATTATATTACCGATTATAAAATAATATATATCTCCTGAAGAAACTTGGGTAAATACAAGGACAAGAAATGAAAAAAAAAATTGTTCATAATTATTTGGCTATGACAATGGCTAAAAGTGTAGCATATAACCAAACAAGTATTTGTTTTAAAACATTTTTTTGTTTATACTTAGCATCTTTTTTCAATGTCATTCGGTGTTCTAATATGTGACTTTTAGAGGCTGCATAGTAGTTTAAAGTAATATGTTTTAAATTCAGTATCCTTCAAAGAATCTGAAACAACAAATCTTTACCTTTCTCTTGTATGTATCACAAGTGGTAGACTGTTAGTTTGGTGGTTCCCTGTGAACCATGGCTCCCAATATTCATGCTCGTGTGGAGTGCCCTCCCTTACTGACTCTGGGCTTGGCCAATAGGACGTTAGCAAGGATGATGCAAGCAAGGACTTGTGCTTGCGTATTGGCTTGTTTCTATTGAAATGTTCAGTCCTAGTATCTAACCGCCATGAAAAGAAGCCCAAGCTAACTAGACACGTGGAAAGAAAAAGAGCAAGAGGTCACCGCCTCCCAACCTTCCCCACTGGGGCACCAGACATGTGAACAAAGCCATCTGACTACAACCTCATGGTAGACCCAAATGAGACCAACAGATGAAGTGCCAACCCACGGAATGGTCAACATGTAAAATGGTTGCTATTTTAAGCGGATAAGTTTTGGAGTAGTTTGTTACACGGTGATAGATAATTGAAACACGGCAGCATGTAATATGAAAAGTTGCATCAAATATAGAAAACTAAGCTTTCGAATCATAAACTCACAAAACACTTCTTTTGTTATTATATGCTTAAATTGCTGAGGTCCTGGCTGATTAGATGAATGCAGAAAGAACATGGGTGGTGGAGTCAAAAAAAACCAAACATGAAATGTAACCCAGTTTTGTGTATTACAAGATATATGACTCCTTAGAGTATCAGCTTCTTTGTAGGCAAATAAAGTTTTAACAGCAGCTACCTTGCAGATGTTTTATACTTAAGCTCTGTGAGTGACGCTGCTTCTAACTCAATGGAATCATAAACAGGATGAAGGAATGTACAGGTGTGAGTTAACATTTTTATTAGAAAGCCATGTCTCTCAAACCCAAGAGAGCATTCTTTCCGCTATACCTCACTACTAATGAATTAACTTAGGAGTCTACGGAAACCAGATGGCGAGATAGAGTCTCTGTAATGCCCACCTGGCAAGACTGCTTCTGATTTTTCAAGGTGGCAGACAGACTGCTTGAAGGCCATTACATCCATAAATAGCCTTTCCTCTTTTTGACCAAGTCATCTATTCCATTATTTGCATGAGGGGCCTTTTTTTTTCCAAAGCATCTAACCCTTTGGACTCATCTGGTGAACTCTAATACTTACATGGGACCAGTCCACAACAGGAAAGTAGGTTTTTTTACATGAATTTGCATATCCTGTCAAGGACAGCTTCAGAACACTTTCATTTCGAGGTCAAATGAAACTTACAGGAATAAGCACAGAGGTGCTTCACAGTTCAGTCAGTCTAAAGAGAGGATAAGAAAGGAAAGACAGGTTAATTGTGGCAGGGGACTTTACAATGCTAAAAATATACTATATACAAAGGAACTAGGTAGCCTGCATTCTATTTCCATGTGTCATTTACAACAAGCAGACTCATGGTTTCTGTGAATTTCTAGTAAGGAATATTATTTGAAAAACAATCGTTGTATCTAACTCAAAGGGTTAGAACTTTGGACTTGTTATAAAAATATCTGTAATGTCCTCTCCCCTTTTCATCAAACGGACCCTGATTTTCAGCATCCAAGACTGGAAACAGCCAGCAGAACGCGCAGAAGCAGTGGAGTCAATACCTGCCTGTCACTCACATGCTCTCCCAAGTCGAGCAAGTCACATAGAGAAACATTAAGGTGTTGTGCTTCCCCATGCTGGGAGCACAGCATCAGGTGGACCGGAGCAATTTGCTTGAGGGATTTGTTCAGGTTCCCATCAGCTGCAGGAGAGTATGTGTGATGCTAAGTTTCTACTGAACCCCTCTGAGGTCTAAGCCGAAATCAAATGACAGAGCCGGGGCCCAAAGTGGGCTTCTGTCCATAGTTCTGTATTTGTCAACCACCACTGTGGATGCTGACTCAAGCCTGGCCTTCCTTTTCATTCCGGAGACTTAATCCCAAGAGTCCCTCAATGTTTAAATCTCTAGATTACCATGACACTAAATACGGCTGCCAGGTAAAATACAGGATCCCCAATTAAATTTGAAATTCAGATAAACAACAAATCAGTTTTTAGTATAAGCATGTCTCAAAATTTGCCAAACCTCGCAACCCTACCGTAAAGCTTTAAGTACCCACCAAGGGCTGTTCCTGATCTTTTTTATTTCCACCAAAAGAGAAAAAAAGAAATGCAATGAGACTTAGAAAACCGAGCATGAGGCAGCCTGGCCAATGAGAGGCCTATTCTCACAAGATAAATAGAATTCTTTCGTCTTCATCCAACAACTTCTCTTGAGTTAACTAACCTGCACGAGACCAGGCCAACAATGTGGCCATCTTCTGGGTCATCCCTCACACTGAGTAGTTCACTGGGGCCACAACTGAGTCTTCGGCAGAAGGTCTTTCATAGGTTCAAGGTTAGTCATTGTGCCACTGCTTGTGATGCCAAAGATCTGAAACAATTCAGATGTGCAACAGTAGAGAGATGGTTAAGGAAATTGCAAAATGTACAGACAATGCAGCACTTTCTAGCTATGAAGACAGAATGAGGATGCTCCCTGGATGCAGGTGTAGGAGGGGCTCCACACGAAGAAAGCAAGTGAGGAACAAAGTGTGTGCTAACAAAGTATACCTGTGGGTACGACAGGACGAGGATGAGAATGTGAAGAAACTGGAATGATAAATAAGGAACGAAGAATGGTTTCAGGTGGGGCTGGGGCTGGGGTGGAATTGGGTGGATGGTGCATAAGGAAAGCAGAAGACTGGTTTACTCTGTGTCCATGTGCGTGTGCATGTGCATGTACGTGTGTGTGCAGAAGAGACTGCACCCAGCAGGCCTGAGATGGCTGCGTGGAAAGGGTTGCTTCTGGGCTTGGCCTTTGACTGGCATCTGAGAACCTGGATTTCTCGTTGGTTCCCAACAACCCCAGAACTGGTAAGAGTGGCTCGCTGTGGCTAAACTGTTTTTGTAAACACTATGGTTTGTGCTGAACATCTGTTTTCCTTCTGGAAGTCTGGTATTTGAATATATGCCAGGCAGAGGGTTCCTATGTGACTAGACTCCAATAGACGCCCCGGGTGCTGAGTGTCTAATGAACTTCCCTGGTAGATGACATTCTTTACGTGTCTTCTCAACTGGTTGCTGGGGGATTAAGTGCGTCCTGAGCTTCAGCCAGCTCCTTTGTCCTGAGCTTGTGCCCGGTCTTTTCTGGTCACTGCCCCGCATTCCTGTGCTGATGTTGGTTCATATCCTTTCACTGTAATGAATTAGCTATAAGGCTGAGTCCTGTGGGTCCTCTTTGTGAATCACTAAACCTAGGGATGCTTTCGGGGGGATACTTGACACCATGGTATTTCTTATTCTCTCTCTTCCTCTCTCCTTCTCTTTTTCTATTTCTATATACATATATATATGTATATATATATACATATATCTGTACCACATGAATATATATTTATAAAATAAAAGAAAAATGAAAGTTTTTTACTTTTTATGTGCTTAACTGAGAGCCCCATTCGCTCTATCTCCCTTCATTCCTTCCTTCCTTCCTTTCCTTTTTTTTTACCTTAAACTATGAATTTTCTATTATAATTAAAGAAAAAGTTAAAAGGCTATTGCCTTGCCTTATATTTGCCTAACTAAAAGCCCCATTCAAAATGTTTACAGAGAAAGAAATAGAAACAGAGACAGAGAAAGAAAGAGAGAAATGAAAGGAACAAAGAATAACACAAATGTCACTGCCTCAATCTATAAGGAGACAGAAAATTCTCGTAGCTTTTAAATGTCAGTGTTAGGGGTTTTTGTTTTTTTCAAACTTTTTTCAGCTTTTACGCATTAATGTTTCAAAATTATAAGGCTTTGTTCTAGAAGAATATGTCCCTCTTATATATACAAAACAGTCCAGCACATAACTGGAAATACAGGTCTGTCGTTTAGGAGAACATTTTTGTTAGAGAGCTGAAAGTCACATTCAGGATGTGAAAATCACACATTAAAAAGCTTTTACATCAAGCAAGATTATAAAGCGGTTACAGAGGCATAACTAAACTCACTGTGTGAACACCTAGTAGCTCCTGAATCAGAAAAGAAAAAAGCTATAAAAAATGGCTTGGAGAGAAATTGAGAAAATTTGAATATAAAATTGATATGAGATGACATTATGGAATTAGTGTTAATTCTCTTAGGTGTCATCCTTATTTTAAGAGATAGAGGCTTAATTTTGGGGGTAAAACATCATGTCGTCTGCATTTTTCAAATGACTAAGAGAGAAAGACGTAAATATCCACATATGAAGAAGTAAAACTGATATGCTTCACTGTTAGCTGCCGCACTTATGCAACAGGCATACAGGTTGCATCGTATAATTCTTTCAACTTTTCTATATATCTGAAATTTTTCAAAATAAAGTTGGGGAGGAAAAGATTTAAAAAAAACAGGCTGTTAATATAATTGAAGTTAAAGTAGAACGATATAATATCAGTTAGTAGAAAATCAATAACCACTCTGCTGTTGAATTCACCACATTGATTTAACGAGGACTTAGCATCTTTTCAATAAGAAAACAATAGGCTTCCTAGATTAGTCAATAATATTTTAATATCTATGTATGGTGCCAGGTAGGTACTAGACTTATTGGAGGGATCATTTTATAAATTATATAAATGTCTGACCACTATGCTGTATACCTGAAACTAATATTGAATGTCAACTGTAATTGAAAAAAAAAAAAACTTTAAAAAAGAAAACACTAGGCTTTATTTATACTCTACTATTAGGCAAGTTGCACTTGACTAAACTGGTTAATTCAAACAGCTAGTAAAACTAATCAGATGATTGGTCACTTCAATAGATTAATGTGTATAACAATCTTCCTCTGAATTGACTTCATTGATTGAATTTTTCATATTTTTATGATCACTTTCATTTTATCATCATAAAGAATGATCAACTATGGACAAGATGCTGGGGACAATGCATTCTAACTCAAGGGGCTTGTAATATCATTGAGGAGCTAGGAGATATGAATCAAGGATAAATAACAAGAAAGAATAATCAATAAGCTAAATGCACAGTATTGTAAACTCTCAGGATCTTACCATATAAAACCTGAGTGTCTCTTTATTGATCATGCAACCTCATCCCTCATTTTACAGACAAATAGGCAGAGTTTTTAACATTTATTTTTAATTATAGTTGACATATGACATTATATTAGCACTGGGTGTATGACATAGTGGTTAGACATTTATATACCTTACAAAGTGATTACCACAATAAGTCTAGTAACATGTTTATTTTTATGTAGTCAAATTTTTCAGTTTTCTTTTGGACTCTGGAGTAGTCACTGTTGGTTTTTTCTTTGTTGTCATACTTAGAATGACTTTCCCACTTCGAGATTATACAAGTATTCATCTTCGGTTCCTGCTAGTACTTTTCATGTTTAGTGTCTTGCATTTAAATTTTTGAATCATGTGAAATTAATTTTGATGTAAGAAACAAGGTAGGACTATAGCTTAATTTTTTCCAAAACATTAAGCCAGTTCTCCAACATGTTTTTCATTCATTTTGTCATTGATGTGACTTTAAACTAATGTCCCATACATGCTTTTGCTTAACTTTGATATCTCCTCTCTCTCATCAATGTGCTGGTACTATGCCATTGTAGGCAATGCAGCATCGTAACGCCTTCATAGATCTGGAAGAGAAATCTTCCCATTGTTAATTTTTATTCAGAAATTTCTTGACTACTCTCACGTGTGGTCTCAAGCCAGTCAGATCCAATGCCTCATTTCTATAACAAATAGTTGGTAACGTGCCCTTTAGTATATGAAAGGAGATGACATTTATGGAGAGCATAGCTCCGATCTTTGAAATAAACGAAAATGCCCAACTGATTTCCAAAACTCCCCCAATTGAGAATCAATCTGGCACGTTAGCCATGAAATCTTGATTTGATTTGATTGAGATCGCACACCATTTACAAATCAATTTAAGCAAAATTTCCACTTTTTACAGTGTCATGGCCTCTACCCCGAGTAACGAGTAACGATTTACTTCTCTTCATGTATTTACGGCTTTGAGTCCTCCAGGGTCCTTAAAGGAAACAAGTGGCACACTCAGTTAAGAAATTGATAAGTTTAACAAAGTGACAGTTTGGATAGGATTTAGGGAAGTCAAAACGGGTGGGACAGAGCTTTGGGGAAATCTTTCCAACCCCTCTCCTAAGATAGCAAGGGGAACAATTAATGGAACTTTGAAAGATGCACTCTTAAGAGGACATCACCTGACAAGAGCTTCATTAGAGGGTCATAGCCAACCCACAACATCGCCAAGCGCCAAGTGGGGGAGGGAGCCAAGGGGATAAATACTCTGACCTCTCTCTCTACTGGCCAAACCTGACCGGCAGCTTATGGGCTGTTGAAATTCTTACAGCTCAGCGTTCAGAACAGAGAGCAGGGTGAGGAGGCGTGGAAAGTGGATCTGGAGGGGAAATGGCAAGCATGTGGACGCTAGGTAAAGCATGATAGCCTCCCGCCCTCCCGCCACCTACCTTTGTCCCTAAGCTTTTCGTGTCAATTTACTTCCCAGGTATTTCATAGTCTCGTTACTGTTTTGAATGGAATCACTATTATTACCAATCTGGATCAGTTATTGTTTCTATGTGAGGAGGCTATCGATTTTAACAAAATGTTTGCATAACAAAGTAGTTTGACAAGGTGTTTGATGTTTACTGCCTATGTGAATAGTACATGGTAGGTGACCTAGGGAAAAGTCCATTATCTTTTCTGCATTAATTCCGTTATTTGTTATAAAAAAAAAAAAAGATGATCAGACATTTACTTCAATTTGTTTAGTGTTTATTGAGATAATACATATAAAGCAGTTAAAATAGTGTCTGTTTCATAACAAACCCTCAGGAAAGATCACCTATTATTATTATATTTAATAGTTTTTCAGCTAATCTGGGGCACCATTGGGTTTTCAATTCAGTATATTACCCCTGATGATTATCAGCTGGTTTCCCCCACGCCAAACTGCATTTCTCAAATTCTCTACAGGTTGGCTAGGTGAATAAAAGAACTTTAAAATCTAACTACTGATATTCTGACTCTACCGACAAAAGGTCCCAATAATCAGGAAAGGAACAATTCTCTTGGGGACCCCACTTTGAGAAGCAAAGCTTTATATGACACTAGACTGCAAGTGTGCCTGATGTGTTTTGTTTTGTTTTTTTTTTACTCAAGTGAGTTAACCAAATGGAAGCTTTGTCACTGCTTCAAACCCACAGTCTCTTTCAGCTGTGTCTAACACAGAACAAGGTCAATTTAAACATGGCTCTAAGATTTCTACAGAACAGTGATTCTCACCCTGAGTGCTTCTGCCTCCCAGGGGGATATTTTGCAATGTCTGAAGACATCTGTGATTATTATGGCTGTTCAGGGGTAATGCTACTAGCATCTAGTGGATATAGGTCAGGGATGCTGCTAAACATCCTACAATATATCAAAGAATTATCTCACAAAAACATGTCAATAGTGCTGAGGTTGAGAAACTCTCCCATGAAAAAGAAGGAAGATCAGTTCACCGTGTTGTTTGGATTTAGAGAAGACGTTGCCCCGGTTTTGGTGGCAGAAATAAGAGGAACCTGGTGTTTCTGCAAACCTCATGTCTGGGGTGGCTTGAGTACTGATGCTCCTCCCTCCACCTCCCGACCTTGTCTTTGCACTTAAAAACTCCAGGGCTGGCGATTTGGAGTCTCTGTGACTGCACCTGCTGTAGCCCATCTCTTCATCTCAGAAGACTCCAGACATAGAGTCACTTCATGCAACCCATTAAGGTATTTTAAGCATCGGGACAAACTGGGATAATTTAAGCAACTAGATATATGAGCCATTCTCAGGGAAGAGTTTGGGGAGAGGGAAACCAAATCATATACAAAAGAAAAAGAACAATGGGGGTTGTGTAAAATGTCAATTTGAAAATAAAGTCAGACATTCGATAACATTAGAAATAGTTTTCTGAAGTATGTCTCTAATCTGTATAACTTTGAGGAAGTAAATACTATTAATAGATGTTTTCAACAGCACATTTGAGCAATGTTCCCAGCATGTTTTGAAGCAACTTTGCGCTCTTTGAAATGTCAAGTTTGATGTTTTCTCTTTATCCTAGTTGATGCTATGGAGCCCATCTTTGGCTGACCTTGACGCCTCTCTTGCTCTTTCTTCAATCCGACCTCTATACTTCATTTTGGAAGAAGACTAAAAATGGTAGGAACAGCTAAAAAAAAATCCCTAAAAACTGTTATCTGTAATCTTTGAAGGAAGAGCTAAAACCAGCTGGCAAGAGCGATGTTTAAAAAACTGTACTTTGTTGGCTGGGGAAAGTTCTTTGTAATATCGGATAATTAAGATTAATCATAAGGGTACCTCATCATTTTAGATTAATCAACGCTCTGTCCGATTTCCTATAAGAATTAATGTGTGCCGCAGTGAGGAGGAGCAATTGTTGAATTTGGGAAAATAACTTCTATGGGTCCAGTTTTTTCATCCTATGTTTTTGGCTTTAGAGCCATACAAATCACTGGTGTTACTTTGTGCCTTTTCAGCATATGGTGTCATCTGAACAGGTGTGTTATAGGGGAGCACATGGGACTAGGACTGCAGAAAACTTGGCCTCATGTGCTGTCTAAGAAAACCAGAGCTGGACAGGAGTTAAAGCTATAAAAACAGATTTTGTCCAGGAATTCTTGCAGTAGAGGGAAAAGAACTCAGTATAGAATGGGGAAGAGTGAGGGAAGTAGATGGAAAATTACTAAGGGGAAATGTCAGACTTGAAGGGATTCAGGGTGAACTGATTTGACAGGATTCTTGCTGAAAACAGGCCAGAGAGACCAGATATAGCCTGGAGGATGGCAGGGCATGAGGTCTTAGATCTCAAGGGTGATCAGACGTCAAGGGTGAAGAATCTCCATTAAACTGACTTAGCAAGATTTGTGGTAAAACTAGGCAGATGACACAGATCTTAGTGGTTCTGAGGAAACTGAACGAAGTTCAGTTAAGCAGCAAGTCTGTGTCACTAGTTGGGGAACTCGGGCCTTTCACCCAAGCCCTCTGAAACTCAATTTCTCTGCCTATAAAATGAGCATTATAATACCTCTCTGGTTACCTTTTAGGGCCATTGTGAGGCCAAACAGTAATCTGAGAAGTACATCAGTGACCTTTTTCTGAAATTCTTTTGTCATTCCAATTAGACATGATAGAGCAGGGGTCCCTGGGCTGCAGACTGGTACTAGTCTGTAGCCTGTTAGGAACTGGGCTCCAGGGTGAGTGAGTGAAACTTCATCTGAATTTTCAGCAGCTCCCTAGCACCAGTATCACTGTCTCAGCTCCGCCTCAGATCATCAGGCATTAGATTATCATAGGAGCACCTGTCCCTGGTACCACAAAGGTTGGGACCACTGTGACAAAGCACATTCACCTGGAACCCGTTCTGACTTCTAGATCTGAATGTTGGTGCCAGGGCTCATTTTCTAACGTCTAATGAAGAGTTAACTATATCACAAAGGAAACAACTGCTTAGAGTTTCATTTCCTAGAAACTCGGATGTCTATTTTTATGCAAACCCATGCCCACATCTGTCTTTGCCTCTCGAGAGGTGGCATGATGGGATTGATAATAATAAAGAGAGTTCATATGTATTGACCACTTACTACAAGTCAAGCATCATGCCGAGCGCTTGATGTCTATGATTCCATTTCGGCTTCAAAGCAGGTTCGTGAAGCGCTGATGAGGGAGCTGGGGCTTTAAGAGGTTACAGAGCTACAGCGACCTTGACTGGGCACATGACTCCGGAAGCTGTGTTAGAGACCCCTCTGTTCTACCTAGACCAAACCCGTCACACGCTATTACCCAGGAGACACGCACTGAATGTGGTTTTCCATTATGATATCTTACTACACAAGAAAAAAGGAGAAGTTGGTATATCTTTTTATAAGAAAAGACACGAAAATAATTTTCAAAAGAAGAAATACAAAAGGCCTACAAGCACTAGGTGATTATTAATAATGAGAGGTCTGATCTTTTGATAATGGAAACTCCTAAAAACTCCACTTCTAAAAACTCTTCTTAAAGAAATGCTCAGGGCTGTGGCCAACTATTTGCAAAGACAGTCTATGCAGCATGGCGAAGAGACCCCTCGTTGTTGGTACACCCATTAAATGGAATATTATGTAACCATCAAATCCTTTTTAAAAATAATACTGAATGATGTAATATTCATGATATAATGGTAATGAAAGCAAGCAAGCTAGAAATTGATAAGTATCACATATTCCTGGTGTTTTTAACACACATGCCAGATGCTTATTATATGTTGGTTAATTCGTAATGATGCTTCACACGAACAAATGTGTTACCTATTTCTCTTAATAGCTTCACAATTTTATAATAGAGAAATCTGAGGCTCATGGGGTAAAGTGCTTCACCAAAGTCAGAATAAAAATTTTTAATTAAGGCTCTCCACTGACAAAGCCCTAGCTAGTACTAAAATGCTTTTCACTATGTGAAATAGATACAGGGAATGGGGAGATCCATATTAGAAGGAAATATGCCAAAATGTACCAGTACTTAAGCAATTCTCAAAATAAAAACATTTTTCTGCTCTTAACAATGGCGAATTTCTTCATAGCTGAACAAAGGGATAATAAGGAATCCATTTACTAAATTAATCAAATTTGATTATTTAAAAATTTGGAAAATGCTGCCGAAATTAAAAACAATCATTATACTAACCAGTGTCTTTTGTTAAAAAAAAAAAATTTTTTTTTGACAGCAAATTTGAAGATCTAATTGGCTTTATTAAGCAATTTAGGAATCTGGAGGCATTCCATCTAGTGCCGAGGGGCTGCAGGGAATGGAAGATTTTATAGGAAGGAGGTGGAGCAAGAGAGCTATTAACAAAAGAGAAGAAAAGATTATTCGTGGGCAGGTCATCTTTTCTTTTGAGGTGAAAGAGCCTGAAAGGTTTTTATCATGCAGATTACTCCTTCTTTTGGGGTGGCTGAGGGCCCACCTGACAGATTTCTAGAGCTTGACCAGAAAATTCCTCACTCGTTGATTATATTTCTGAGAGAGGTTGAAACCTTAATTAGATCAGGTATTAAATCTAGGTTTGTCATCATGGGCTTTTAGCACGCCATTTGGGGCTTGTGGTTTTCTCTTTAACATGTAGTGCCCCAAGAAGAGATCATTTATATCTTAGACTACCTCCAAAGTTTAGGAGTCAGGTTGGCAAATCGTGGCTGCGGGCCATATCTAGCCTGCCATCAGTTTTTGTATAGCCTCCAAGGTAAGAATGTCTCCTGTATTTAAATGATTGTGGAAATCAAAGGAAGAATACTATTTCTTGACATGTTAAAGTTATATTAAAATTGAATTTCAGTTCCTACAAATAGTTTTGTTTGTGTATTTGTTTATATATGTCTATAACCGCTTTTGCACTATAAAGCAAATTACTCAAAGGGCTGAGTAGTTGTGACAGAGATCTTATTGCCTGTAAAACATAAAATATTTACTAACTGGGCCTTACAGGTAAAAGTGTGCCACTCATGGTTTATGAGAAAGGAGTGTCTAGGGTGTAAGGTCAAATAAGTTTTAAAATCTTACGGTCTTTGGGGCCCGTTGTGATGTGTAATAGTTGTTCCTTATTTATGTAAGACGACTTTATATCGTTTTGTTCTTTTATTTTCAAAAGTAAGTCTGTTGGGCTAAGATGGTGGGAAGTAAAACTTTTTTTTTCCAAAGTAAGTAGGTAATATCCTTGTACTTAAATTTTTGTGTTCTATAATAAGGCTGACATTTACAGCAAATATACTTTACAGAGATTAGCCTGTAATTAGAAATATTTCAAAATTTGCAGAAAGAGGATATTTGGTCATAAATCTATTAGGGAAATTTCCAGTGGAGGTTTGCTCTATAAAACAAATAACACTTAAGTAACTTCCCTTATTCGGAGTGCTTGAATAGCCCCTAGGGAGATACACATAATATACATCTAGTTATCAAGCAATTCAGTTCCAGATCGATATGGGGAAAGGTTAGTGAATTCAAATTTAAGGGTTTCCAATAATCGCTGTCTCACTTCTTGTGTCTTTCATGTCCCCTATTATTCTCCAGCCAGCCATCACCTCTAGTTCAACCCAGCCCTTCCATCTGCAGCTCCCCACCATAACGTAATCGCTCGCTCCCACAGTTGGCTCAAGGGACGCCCTCCACCAGAAATGCATATGCCAACTCTTCCTTTTCAACTCAGGCAACTTGGCTTTTATTTGCTCTGTGATCTTGGAACTAAATCAGAGGAGCTGCTGAGTGCTCAAAGCTGTTGTCCCCTGAAGCCTGACACATAGTAGTTCACTGTGCCCAGTGTGTCAGCCTTCTGACTTGTAGATTGGGTGAATGAGTGGAGGAAATTGAGCAAGTTCTCTCTTAACTGACCTCAACAATAAGGGTTCCTCCTCTCATCTCAAGATGAATTTCCATCTGTGAAGAGTTTTGCGGAAAATAATTAAATCTAACTAGATAAGGGCTATGCAAAGACTATGTGGTGAAGACTGGAAGGGGAATGCAAATTAAACACAGACAGGTGAGGGGATTTCTGCATTTAAGGTAAGGGGGGCGGTTCCTTATTGCCACCAGATAATTACACCCAACTTCCTCATCCAGTGGCTCCCTGACCCTCCTGGAGGATATTCTCCACTTTCTCCTCTCTCTTTGAACCCCCAACACCTCCTGGTATCCCCTCACTCGTTGCTGCTAACCTTACTCCTACTTTGCTGGGGGCATCACAGCAATTGGAAAGAACTTCCATGTTTCCCTGTCCTTGTGTCCCTACCCAGAACTTTTGCACCCATATGTCCTGCCTGAGCTCCTATCCAGTTACCTAATCACTGCGTAATGGATCAATCTAAAATGCATTGGCTTAAAACAAGCACCACCATATACTGGTATGTGTTGTGGATCCAGGGGTTGACTGTGCTCGGTTAGGTGGCTCTGGTGCTGGGTCTCTCATGCAGTTGCAGTCAGTGCCTGGGGCTGGAGTCACCTGAAGACATACTCTCTGAGGTCTGCTGCCTGGGCTGGGAGACTCAACAGCTGTGGGCTGGAGCAACTGGCTGCTCAGGTGCCTCTGTCTCCATGTGTTCTCTCCAATATGGTGGCTGTGGTGTAACCAGACTTCTTACAAGGGTAGTGGCTCAGGACACCAAAGCAAGTGGAGAAAAAGAAAGCAAGGGATCGAGAAAACGAGCGTGAGGTGAGGTGAGGTGAGGTGGAAACTCACCTTTTCTATTCTAGCCTTGAAAGTCCTGCAGCATCGCTTCTGCTGATGCTGTCCATCAAAGCCCAGGTTCAAAGGAGGATGGGAGATGTGTCAACAAATTCGTGGTCTCTTACATTACACTCCTAGCTAAGACCAAGCTCCCCACTAGTGCACTAGGTTTCTCCCTGCTCACTTACTCAGGTAAACACTCCATCCTTCTCCCCTTTCTCTCCTACAACATCATCATCATCAACATCATCATCATCATTAATGTTATTTTGGATTTCTTTTTTTTTTTTTTTTTGCTTTCATAACCTGAAGTGTGTCATTCTCACCAGCATTATAACATGCTGTTATTTCTTCCATCCAAAAATAAATTCTCTTGGTCCTACTGGCCCTGTGAACTACTCCCAGTGTCTTTTCCCCCCACCCCCCTGCTGGAAACTTCCCAGAAATGTTTATCATCTCTAATCCTGTTCCTTATATTCTTCCAAGAACTTTGAAGTCATATATTTGGCTTCACCTTAAAATATATCCAAGATCTGTCAAATCCTCAACACCTCCACCCCTTGCCAGCTGGGTCTTTTCCTGCAATAGCCTCTTGACTGATCTGGGTGCTTCCACCCCTCCTCCCTCACTATTTCTGCTCAGCACAGTGACCAGCATGATCCTTCTAAAGTGCAAGTCAGAACATGTTACTCATCAGCTCAAAAATTTGCAATGGATCCTCATGCCCTTCAGAGTAAAAGCCTCCATCCTTGGAATAGCTGACAAGGCCCAACCTACTTGGGTGGGGAACTGGGGGCCCTTCCTCTTTGACTTCATCTCCTATCATTCTTCTTCTCCGCCTGCTCCAGGGACACTGGTCTTGTAGCCACGTTCTTGAATGTTCCAGCGTGTTTTCACCTCAGGCCCTTTGTGTTAGGCCTTTCCCTCTGCCTGGAATGCTTCTTCCCTGGATAGATCTGCATGGCCAATTTCTTCCTTTCCTTGAGATCTTTACTCAGATGTCATCTTCTCGATGATGCCCACCCAAACCACTCGATTTATAGTCACAACCCCGTCTCACATTCCTGATCCCCTTTACCCTGCCCTGCATTTTCTTTGTTCATAACACTTATCATTTAACATCTGTTGAATTTTTTGTTTTTCACCATTTCTTTCCACATTGTTATGATGAGGTTTTATTACTTCAGCTGTAATTTTTAGTGTTATATAAAAACAATACATATTCTTTGTAAAAAAAAAAAACCCAAAAACTTTATGAGTAGAGAAGGATGTAGAAATCCTTCTCTCCTACCCAGTAAAGGCCTCCTTCTTACCAGTGCCCAGAAGAAAACACTGATTAAAGTTTCTAATTTGTTCTTCCATACTTTTCTCTGCAAATAAAAAATCAAATATTTGAGTGTGTGTGTGTGTGTATATTCTTCATAAAGAGATCATAAAGAGATCATGCTCTATGTTACTGTGCTGCTTTCAAAATTCATTTTGAATCTTTAATAGTATATCTTATACAACTTGTCATGTCAGTATCTATAGCTCTTCCACGTTTTCTTAAAGGTGTGTTTTGTGTTCCGCTTTTACTGGTTTTCCATTTTTTAACCATTTCCCCGAACTAAGGGATCATCATTCAGTTCTTCCCATTCTTATTACTTCAGATTGCTGAATAAACTAACAAAATAGTTTTTTAGCTGAAGACACGTAATGTTTATTATTATAAAAGGATGCACTAGGTTGTTTTTTTCCCCTCTCTATAAAATCCTTTGAAGGTTTGTGGTGTTGGGAAGCTTTGCTTAGACCAGTTTGAAACATCGGCAGCCTGAGGTTCTGGGGGACTAGGAAGACTCCCAGCTGAGGTCAGACCTTGGCAGAGAAGTTTCAGGGGGCTCCACGCCAAGCCTCAGAGTCATAGAATAACCACAGTAGAAAAGGAGCATTAAGGTCAGCTAGCTCAGCCTCCACAGTGTGTAGATGAGAAAGGCAAGGTTGAGGAGAATTCAATCGGTAGCCCTGCATCACACGGAGTATCTGACTTTTGATCTGACTTTCAGTTGACAGGATGATGACCCTCACAAAAAATAAGCATGAGAAGTCAGACTAATCCTGATCTTCCTCTAACTTGTTGCAAGATGCAAACCACTTATCCTCACTTCCTCAGTCTTGCCATCTGTCCTAAATCCTCAGATTGCATCCATGCATCTGTTACAAACTTGCTAAGTCATGAAGATAAAAATAAAAAGCACGAAGTTAGAAACTTCTTGGTAAATATGTTTTCCTACTAGTCATCACAGCTCCACGACCACAGGCATTCCGTTGGGAATCTAATTATGTGTCTAAAATCAGGAGAATTCAGTTCCAAATATAGGCTCAAGTCCTACCACAGAATGCTGCATCCAATGGGATTCATCCTGCCACTTTGAAGGCTTGTTTATTCAAGCTGTTGTTTGAAGGATGGGCAGGCACATCACCTTTAGGCCTGACTAGCCCTTGTCCTGCAACTTCTTGTTTCCACCATGGATTTCTGTGGCAGGAGAGTCCTGTGCGCAGGAGATGCACACAACTTCTGAAATGTAGCTTGCAGAGGAATTTGGTTCCTAATTGGGCAGGAATGGTGTCTTGTCTCATCATCATTCCCCTACTTTGGATAGCACGGTACCCTGCATTGAGTATGTTCCCAGTAATGTCTGTTCAGTGATGACATGAGCATAAAATTCTTTATTATGAAGGTAAACTCAGCATGCCTTTAAATTTACAAGTTTATAAACTATCCTAGCATAGTATTGCTAGATATCAGATGTGAGTCATAAGAAATGTATTATCCAAAAATATCTCTTTCTCTTTCTCCCTAAAGGTGGTCCTACTCAAACTGTAAGATATCTATTTTTAATATTTGGAAAATTTTTTCAATAAAAACTCTAGATAGTGTTGTGGCATGTTCAAATCTAAGACCCATGGAGCCAGTTGAGATTAATTATGAGCCTTTATTAGCCGACTTATTCTCCCCACTAGAGAATCAGTCCTGAGCCTCCAGAGGAGGCAGTTTATAAAGCCTAAAACTATGTCTTGGTGGGCTTTGATTATGCAAGCAAGCAGATTATAGAAGCAGATGTTGGCGGTGAGCATCTAACACAAAGAAATGTGGTTCCTGGTGGACAGCTTTGTTATCTATACTCCGGGGGCAATGTTATTTTATTTTTCTTCTTAGGAGCCTTGGGAGCTATTTTCTCCTAGGCAGCTGGCGCCTGGAGATATCACTCTCTGCCTTGCCCTTGGGACTGACTCACTGAGGAATTGATACCAATAACCGATAACAACATATTTTCCAAAGTGGTCACGGCCGGAATAAAGAGGGGAGATGTGAACAAGGAAGTTGTTATTGAAATGCATTTTTACACTGTTACAATAGCACAATGTCAAACATTGAAGTGCCAAGAATCCTTTCACTGCAAAAGAAATTAAAGAAGATGCAGACACACATTCTACCAAGTGCATTGGCTATCACTAAATGAGATAACTTGAAGATAATTGGTCACAAGGGAGTTTGAATCTTGGTTCAGAACTGCCCCTCCAATCTCTATGTCCTCATCAGTAAAATGGGAATATTTATGTGTCTTTTAACTTCATTGTCAGGGCTGGGTGATGTTCTATAAACAGTGTGTCTGCCTCAGCATCTGGTATATAACAAGAACATGATCAAAGGCAGCCCTTATAAAAAAAAAACCTCAAATAACTGACGACTCTTCAGTGTGAATTCTACATTTTCCATTTTAACAAAAAGAGTTGATTTACAGAAAGAATAGAACACCTGTGCATACAAAATCAAAATCCCCATTTTTACCATAATTAGCTCACTAATTGAGCATCCAAATTTACTCAGTGTATTTGCATGTGTAATTAGCTATGATTCATTACCAAAGCTGGGCCTGTGTCATGGTATATTATGCTATTTTACAAATCACATTCCTGAAAAACGCATGTCTTTAGGCAACCTTTGCCAAACAAAACAAAACAAAACAGAATAACATGGATTTATTTGTATCAAATGACAAACTAGACCTGGCTCAATGCTGAACGAACACATACATTTAAAAATAACATTGATTGAAACTAAGGTTCCAACTTTAGTCTGAAGCAGGTAGTTCCCAATGGTTGGAAAGGGGAAATTTCTGTACTTAAGGACGTTTCCGTTGGAGTAAAGGAATATTTCTCATTTTTCAATCATTATGAATATCGTGTAAGTTGGGAAGCCTCAAAGATATTATTTCTCTTTAAATAACAAATTTAGAAAGGCTTTGTTCATTAAGTCAGGTACTTTTTTTTCCCTCACCTGCTTGACCAGAGCCCAACTCTGTCGTTGCAGTTCATCTACCCTTTGACAAGGATCTTGGAATGCAAAACTTGCTAGTATCTCTGAGTTTCAGGCTTCTGGTGCCGCAGGCATGGAAAACCAAGAGACATCTGGTCTGGCATATAGCATTCCAAGGGCCAGTTGGGCTGGGGATTGACTAGTGAGCACAGGCCAGTGACAGCCCCATTCTAGCTGTGCTTATTCTCAGGAGAGACAAATGAGCTCTGTGCTGTCACTGGAGTTTCAGGTTCAAAGGACCAATTCTTACGAGAAAATAAGTTGTGTAGGATGAGTCCTTCTGCTGCTCCACTTCCCACGGCATTCCTCTGACACCCTCGCCTTCCCTTCTGTGACACTTTCCCCACTTCGGCCTTCCTTTACAGACTCCAAAGTCCTCCTGGTTTCTCCTCATCTCCTTGTCAAAAATCTGATCTTCGGAAAAACTTTACCACTTCTGATTGTGCATTCAGTGTGAGTCTTCCATGGGACTTTAAGACAGCTCAAAGCCTTGATTTTTTCAGCAACTATGTATCTTGAGCTCACTGCATGGCAGGCATGATTAATGATAGGTTGTATGTACAGACAAGTGAAGTTCTGGATCTAGAGCGTTCGCCACCTGGAGGGAGATATGGGTGAGTTGACATAGAGACTTCTGAAAAGGTAGTATAGCAGAGTGACCAAGAGGGCAACTCCATCTGAGTTGCCCAGATCTCACCTTAGGCCAGGTCTACAGCTTCTTCATTTCACTTTCCTCACTGTAATGAACCTATCTCTTAGATTTCGGGTGAAGATTAACTAATTTGCTAAATGCTATTGGTTGAAGTTAGCGTCATGTGAACTGATTACAAAGCTTTGCAGGTAATGTAATTTCTTCTAATATTTGGCAGTCTTGGACTGAATTTGCTTAGAGTTTATTCATAACACAGCCTAAGCTTTTGTCTAGACCAGGGGTCTGCAATCTATAGCCTTTGGGCCAAATCTGTCTGGCTACCTGCTTTTATATGGCTTGTGAGCTCAGAATGGTTTTTACAACTTTAGTTACATTCTAAATGTTATTTATTCATATAATATCCTCAATTTTGCCTAAAATATTTACTGTGCAACCCTTTACAGAAAGTTTGCTAACCTCGGGTCTAGGCCAATGCTCTCTAATGGAAGTGTCTGCAATCATGTAAAATGTTCCATTTCTACATGCTCGATTGCCATAGGCTCGAGCCTCATGTGACTTTCGAGTATTTGAAATATGGTTGGTATAACCAAAAAAGTGAATTTTGAAATTGTATTTAATTTTAATTAATTTAAATTTAAATAGCCACATGAGACTGGTGACTATCATGAGACAGAGCAGCTCTAGACAAGTTTAAGTCTGAAGATTCTGTATTCTGTCAATGTTCCTCTCAATTTAATCAACTCCCGAGAGGTTGTGTGAGTCAAGGGGAAGGCAGCACTCCTAATCAGATTCTTTGTCCCGGTCTGGCTTTCATTGTCTGCTAGAAAACACTTAATGGACAGTGCTTGAAAAATGCATGTGAGCATATGCTTATGTCCCCTTAAGGCTGCTACTTTGACTCTATCCATTACATTTGCTTTAGTTTGGGGTAAAGCAGTTGGCTTTTTCAATCCTGCAAGGCCTCAAATTCAGGTCATCTTAATTAACTTTAGAGTTCAAGCTTCAGGCAGAGAAAACTTCACTTGGCAAAGCTGTCTTTCCTTCTGTCCCTGCTTGCTGATTGGCTAACTGCAGCCCTAGTTCATGTCTCTCATGAGACTGCTAAAAACAGTGAGAAATCATCAATAGATATCATCATTATGGGTACAGTTGACCCTTGAACAACCCAGGGATTAGATACTTCAACCCCCCACACAGTTGAAAATCCATGTATAACTACAGTTGGTCCTCTACATATGCAGATTCCTATCCACAGGTGGAAAACACTGCTTTTGATCCACAGTTGGTTGAATCCTCAGATGAGAAACCCGGGGATATGGAAGGCCAACTGTATATTTATTGAAATCAATCCACGTGTAAATGGACCCGTGCAGTTCAAACCCATGTTATTCAAGGGTCAACTGAATTGCCAAACCATTCCCCCAAAGGGTAAAGTCACACTTGGCGTTTTAGGGTTGTAATGTATAACCTGGTGACTATAGTTGCTAAGAGAGTAGATCTTAAAGTTCTCATCACCAGCGAAGAAGTTGTAACTATGTGAGGCAATAGGTGTTAAGTAGACTTATTGTGGTAATCATTTCATAACATATCTATCTCAAATCATTATGTTGTACACTCTAAATCAGTGTATGTGTCAAGTATATGTCAATAAAACAAGAAAAACAAAAGTCACAGTTGGAAGGTGTTCTGCCTTCCGAGATAGCATAGGTAATAGTTATGTCAGGTTTTTGGGGATGGTATGACATGGGTCACCAGCTTTACAGCTTCTGATATCTGAGTCTTTCTTACTCCATAGACTGACATCAATATCACATATTTTAGGTTCTCTCGTGGCAGCAATTTATTTCCTAGTTCTAAATTCTACAATGGCTAAAATTAGGTTTGTGTTTAAATCCAATAGAAACAGAATTTCCAACAAAAGATAGAAATTGAAAATCCAGTAGAAATAGAAAATACCATAGAAAATCCAATTAACACTGGCTTAGCATACCCATTTAATGATTTCTTTTAAACTTCTGGAAGTCAGCAGTTCAGAGCCATTATTTCTACTTTGCTCTATGAGCTCATTCAAAGATCTGGATACTCTAGATCATCTGTCTTGTTGTTCTATCATCCTTAGCACATTTCCCTCATTCGCATTATCTAAGATGGCTAGCTACAACATCTATATTACAAAAAGCTAGATAGAAATAGACAGGAGAAAGGAGAATAAACCCACTGTTTAAGGATATGTCCCAGAAATTACACATCTCACTTTTTTCTCGCTTCATATTGGCTGTAACTTCATCATATGGCCATACTTAGCTGCAAAGGAGTTTGGGAAATATAATCTTTTCTCAGAGTGGCATATGCCCAGCTACAAGTGGAGATTCTATCACTATGAGGTGAGAGAAAGGGAAAAAATATATAGGGGAATATATAACAATCTCTGGACTCTGAGAGGATAATAAAAAGAATTAATTGGGGTATGAGAAAGTATCCCATGGAATAGGAACAACATACAGTTAAACTACACATATGTAAGTGTCAGCATCTTATCTGGAAAGAGCTAATGGTTCTTCTGCATTGTATTTTAGTTCTGTATATATTTTTTCTCTCTTCCACTAGATTTTGAGCTCTTTAAGGGCAGAAACTGTGCCTGCTGCGCCTAGTAGGTATCCAAATAGTATTTGTCAAATGAAAGAATGAATATGAATGAGTGAAATTATGCTTTTTTTAACTAAATCTTTTCTCATAGGTCCTTGGTACAATCCCTAGCTAAGGAACTGTTGGGGAATTTTTGGTCCAGGTTCTTTGTCTTGGTCCAGGAGGGTTGGCTGGATCCTTGCTGTATCCAATGTTGTTGTTTCTGTGTCATTTTCTTGTGTGCAGAGGTCTTTCCCAAGCACAGGGCTTGCCTCGGAAGGGTATGAACTACTGGAATGAGAATGAACTACCAAGCCAGGACTAGGACCCAGTTCTTCCAGCCCTCAATCCCCAGTCCTTTACACGACCTCATGTGTGATCAGTGCAAAAGAAAGTGAGAAGAAGGAGTGATTACTTCAGTCTGGGTTGATCCCAGAAAGATTCCTGAAGAAGATAGGTTTGAATAGGACATTATAAGAACAGAGCTTCTTAAATCTTTCCCCCAAGGAATCCTGGGCAAATAGAAGAAACATAATGTGACCCTGAGGAGTCTGGAGGGAAGCCTGAAGGAACCTCCTTCAGGGAAAACTTTCTTTTAAGTATTTTGCTTTATTTCGCTTTCATTCATTCATGTATTTAGCACACATAATAGAACACTAAGTGCCAGGCTTCATTTTACACAAGGACATGTAAAGCCCTGCACTCTCGAAGTTTACATTCTCATGCAGAATGGGCATTAAACAAATAAGCACATAAATCATAAGCAATAAATTATCAGCAAATAATTTCCACTTGTGCTAAGGGCTATGGAGGAAATCAAGTAGGCAGTGAAGTACAGAGTACATATACTTTCCTGTGCCTCAGCTGACTCATCTGTAAAATGGAGATAATAATCGAGGTCTGTGATTCCAAAATCCTCAAACCGAAAATGGTGTCCTAACTCAGTTGATGCCAAACATGACATGATCTAAACTCATTTGGAGGCAAATCTTGACCTGTAGTGAATGAGTTAGTGTTTCCTTTTATTAAAATCCCACTTATTGTGGACAAATTTCACTGACAAATTTTTGTGTGTTTGATTAGAGGCTGCTGCCCCAGGCCCCAGTAGGAGTAGTACATAATATAGGGCACATGTATCACATTACCTTCTAAAACCTGAAAAATTATGAATTCAAAACACATCTAGCCCCAAAGTTTTGGGATAAAGATTGAGGACCTATAACACCAACTCATGTAGTTATTATGAGAATTAAATAGTTAATATATATAAAGCACTGAAAACGATGCCCACCATATAGTAAATGTTACCTAAGTTAATCAATGTTACTGTCCTTATCACTCTTATTACATGGAGGTGGGGGAAGATTTCGATAAGTTGGTTCAAGAAAGCCTCTCTGAGGATGTGTCACTTAAGCAGACACTGAAATGATGAGAATGACCTGGCTGTGGGAAGAGGAAGAGAATGATAATTTCAGGAAGAGGGATCAGTGAGTACCAAGACTGGTTCAAATGAGGAACAGAAAACAAGCCAGATGTCTGATATGTGGTCAAAGAAAGGGAAAGATGGGTCAAGGTCAGAGAGGTAGGTTGGAGTCAGGACATGTGTGATATAAGCAATGGTAAAGATTTTGAATTTCAAAGTGTAATAGGAAGTCATTGTAGTTGATCTTATTCATGTTTATAAAGAATGCTTGATGCTGTTTGATGAATGAATGGTAGAGGATCAGGGTGATCAGGGAGACAGATCAGTTTAGAGTCTAGTATGATCATCCAGGTGAGAGCTAACGGCTAATTGGAGTAAGAAGCTGGTGGTAGACAAGAACAGTAGACAGCTGTAAGAAAAAGTTTAGAAATGAGGGAGAAAAAGGGCTCTCTGATTAATTTTTTATTCTAATTTAGTCTGTAGAGGCTAAAAATGCCAGTGTTTGTCTCAGGTGTGCGACGGTTAGTGGTTTGCTGGACTCAGCTCATATGGGCTCAGCAAAGCAATTCTGCACATCTCTTCCCAACTCTGCACTCAGTGCCATCACATGGGCAGCTCAAAGTTGTCCATGGTCCTGGGAATATTTATACTATGGGAGTTGGCAAGTGCTACTAATCAGGACTTAATAAATCACAGATTGGAGGTGGGGGGGAGGGGAAAGAAAGTGATTGTTAAACACTTAGCAGCATACCACTGTTATTTTTTTCTGTAACTAAACTTCCTTCATCTTAAAGCCCCTATTTCTCCCATAACAAAAATACTTAACTAGACATATCCTGGAAAACTCAGTATGAGGATATGCCTGGTGTCTCGTGTTCTTAACTCAGTTAATTCAGGTATCTTCTCACTTTTTCCTGGGTCTCATCTAAGCTCATGGGAATGGATCTAAAGAGGGCACATGGTTCATAATTCATTCTTATTCATATTGGTGCCCTCTGTACTATAACTCGCCTCCCTGGTCCATAATATTACTGTTAGTAGCATTACGTATTGCCTTCTGGTGGTGGGATTCATGAACCTGTCATGTTACCTGACAGAAGCATAGCTGGTCTGGGATCTTATTATCAGAGAACATGCAAATAGATTTCTCTACTTCTCTCCTTTACCTCTTCTGAAATCCTTCCCTTCATTTTGACTTAACACCTCCTCCCTGAGTGGTGAACATTTTTCCTAAATCTCTGAGTAAGAGTGATGCTCAAGGAAGATATACTATATTTATCTAAGGGCTTCCTGTACCTCCTGGTCTGTTGCTATATCTATCTTCCCAGGGATCTGAGAGCTCCAGATTGAGGATTATAGTCTTAAAGGATAACTAGAATTCGGTTGGGTGGAAAGGATAGGGAAGAGTACTCCAGGTAGAGAGACTTGCTAGGGACCTGCAAGCTGGGCTTGGGGTTAGTGATTAGAGAAGCTGATAGCAGAGTTGTATCACTAAGCCCAGACAAATCGATAGGGGGCAATTTATGGAAGACCTTGGATGCCATGAAAAAAGTTAGGACTTGTTTTATAAAAGAAAAAAGAAAAAGAAAATTATTTTACAGATTTGAGAGCAATATAATCTGATTAATGTTCAGTAAGCTCGATGGGTAGATTGGATTGGAAGAGCAAGAGCCTGGGGACAAGGATGAGGCTTTGGAGCAGGCCAAGGGTGAAATAATCCCAGCTGAAATTGTGTCAGCTAAAATGGAAAAGCATGGAGGATGTCAAGAAGGATGGCAAAGAAAGTCAACTAGACTCAGTGAATGTTTTTAATAACGGGGAGGAAGAGATAGGGTGGTGAAAGAGAAAAAAAAAGACAAACTTTAGGCATGTCGAGATGTATGAAGAAACTCTTTGAGATCTTTCTGAGCCATCTTGCTTGAGAGAAAAATAAATCTGAGTGGAAATCTGCTGATTTATTTCCTATTGGAGGAAATACGGGAAGTAGACCTTTGTTTTATTAGATATCAACACGATTAGTTGATTCAGTCAATTGGGAAGACAAAATATTATTTGAGCTAGAAGCCTGTGTAGACACACAAGCTGGATCATTCCATGGATAAGCACCATTTGAATTAAAACCAGTGTTCTGTTTAAAATATTGATAGCAATCTTGAAACTTGAGAGCAAGTCCATGGTTCAACCACATTCTAAGGCAGGGCAACTTTGAGTCAATATGGTGATTAGTAAAGCTCTTCAGTGCTTCCTTTTTATTGTCTTTCTCCCCAGTGTCTAAGCGTTGTTAATGTTAAACCTAGATAATGTTAAACGTTAAGGGTAGGTCTTAGTATGTCCCAGTTTGCCTGAGAGGGTCTTGGTTTATGCCTGTAGTCTTGGCATAATTATTACCAGCTCCCCTCCTTTCATTTCCATAAGTTTTCATTCTGCTTGATCAGTCAGGGGTCATCCAGGCAGTGCCCTGACTGTCCACGTTCTCTTTTCCAAATCTATGTAACATAAACTCCATGTGTAGGGAAAACGTTCATCCCAGAATCATCTTGGAAATGATTTACAAAAACAATCTCAGAGGAAAGACAGCTTATAGAGTGACAGTGCCAAAATGGCAGGAGTTGAGTGATTTGGGGCAAATCAGCTAATATTGCTGAGCTATGTCTTAATCTGTAAAATGGGGATAATGAATTGCCTTTGTTTCTCTACGTAAAATATTAAGAGGCCCGAATATTGTGAAAGACTCTTGTAATGTGTACCAGAGTAGGCTTGGCAAACATTAACTGCACTAAAGTCTTAATGTGTTTTTCTTCCTAGATATACTTGCATTTTAACATTTCTTCACTCCCCAAATTTCAGACTTTGGCAGTTAATTGATGGGTCTTCCATTGTAGCATTCTAGATAACTGGGAACAAGAAAATACTGCTTCTACCACTGTAAGAAGCTATGTAACTGAAAAGCTAAGATGCTAAAAGCTAAATATGTAACTAAATCCTTAGGAGCCTTAGTGATTGTAAAATACAATCATGGGGTGGTGGTAGGGAGTACTGTTTAGACAGCTGAGAAAATACCTGAATTGTTGATTTTAAAGTGTAGCAAAAAAGCAGCGAATGAAAATTTTCAACTCTGATTCTTGTTATATTTGAGAACGGTGATTTGGTCTTTCTTAAACTTTCAGGTGTTTCCAATGTGGACATTGAAGAGTCCATTTCTTATCCTTTTTAACATGATCCTGATTTCCAAACTTGGGGCCAGATGGTTTCCTAAAACTCTGCCCTGTGATGTCAGTGTGGACAATTCAACGACCCAGGTGATTGTGGACTGCACAGATAAGCATTTGACGGACATTCCTAGAGGTATTCCCACTAACGCCACCAACCTCACCCTCACCATTAACCACATACCAGACATCTCTCCAGCCTCCTTCCGCCAGCTGGACTATCTGGTAGAGATTGATTTCAGATGCAACTGTGTACCTATTCGCCTGGGGCCAAAGGACAACATCTGTACCAGGAGGCCACAGATCAAACCCAAAAGCTTTAGTGAACTCACTTATTTAAAATCCCTTTACCTGGATGGAAACCAGCTTCTAGAAATACCTCTGGGTCTTCCTTCTAGCTTACAGCTGCTGAGCCTTGAAGCCAACAACATCTTTGTGATCATGAAAGAAAATCTAACAGAACTGGGCAACATAGAAAAACTCTACCTGGGCCAAAACTGTTATTTCCGCAATCCTTGCAATGTTTCATTTTTCATTGAAAAAGATGCTTTTCGACAACTGCTAAATTTAAAATTGCTCTCCCTAAAAGATAACAATATCACAGCTGTCCCCACTGTTTTGCCACCCACTTTAACAGAACTCTATCTTTACAACAATATCATTGCAAAAATCCAAAAGGATGATTTTAATAACCTCACTCAACTGCAAGTTCTTGATCTAAGTGGAAACTGCCCTCGCTGTTATAATGTCCCATTTCCTTGTACGCCCTGTGAAAATAATTCTCCCCTACAGATTCATGAAAATGCTTTTGATGCATTGATAGAATTACAAGTTTTACGTCTACACAGCAACTCCCTTCGGTATGTGCCCCAAAGCTGGTTTAAAAACGTTAAAAAACTTAGGGAACTAGATCTTTCGCAAAACTACTTGGCCAAAGAAATTGCGGATGCCAAATTTTTGCATCTTCTTCATAACCTTGTCCAATTGGATCTGTCTTTCAATTATGAACTTCAGGTCTATCAGGCATTTATGAATCTATCAAATGCATTTTCGTCACTGAAAAACCTGAAAGTGTTGCGGATCAAAGGATATGTCTTTAAGGAGCTGAATTCCATTAACCTCTCCCCATTACATCAGCTTTCTAATCTTGAAGTTCTTGATCTTGGCACTAACTTTATAAAAATTGCTGACCTCAGTATATTTAAACAATTTAAAACATTGAAAGTCATAGATCTTTCATTGAATAAAATATCACCTTCAGGAGATTCAAGTGAAGTTGGCTTCTGTTCTAACACCAGAACTTCTGTAGAAACTCATGGGCCCCAGGTCTATGAAGCATTACATTATTTCAGGTATGATGAGTATGCAAGAAGTTGCAGGTTCAAAACCAAAGAGACTCCTTCTTCCTTGAGTTTTAACGAAGAGTGTTACAGATATGGGAAGACTTTGGACCTGAGTAGAAATAATATATTTTTTATCAAGTCCTCTGATTTTCAGCATCTTTCTTTCCTCAAATGCCTAAACTTGTCAGGAAATACTATTGGCCAAACGCTTAATGGCAGTGAACTTCAGCCTTTAGCAGAATTGAAATATTTGGACTTCTCTAACAATCGACTCGATTTACTCTACTCTACAGCATTTGAGGAGCTACACAAACTGGAAGTTCTAGATATAAGTAGTAATAGCCATTATTTTCAATCAGAAGGAATTACTCACATGCTAAACTTTACCAAGAACCTAAGGGTTCTCAGGAAACTGATGATGAATGACAATGACATCTCTTCCTCTACCAGCAGGACCATGGAGAGTGAATCTCTTAGAACTCTGGAATTCCGAGGAAACCATTTGGATGTTTTATGGAAAGATGGTGATAACAGATATTTACAATTCTTCAAGAATCTGATAAACTTAGAGGAATTAGACATCTCTGAAAATTCCCTGAGTTTCTTGCCTCCTGGAGTTTTTGATGGTATGCCTCCAAATTTAAAGACTCTCTTTTTGGTCAAAAATGGGCTCAAGTCTTTCAATTGGGGGAGACTTCAGTATCTGAAGAATCTAGAGACTTTGGACCTCAGCTACAACCAGCTGAAAACTGTCCCTGAGAGATTATCCAACTGTTCCAGAAGCCTCAAGAAATTAATTCTTCACAATAATCAAATCAGGCATCTGACAAAGTATTTTCTACAAGATGCTTTCCAGTTGCGATATTTGGACCTCAGCTCAAATAAAATCCAGATTATCCAAAAGACTAGCTTTCCAGAAAATGTCCTCAACAATCTGAAGATGTTGCTTTTGCACCATAATCGATTTCTGTGCACCTGTGATGCTGTGTGGTTTGTCTGGTGGGTTAACCATACGGAGGTGACTATTCCTCACTTGGCCACAGATGTGACTTGTATGGGGCCAGGAGCACACAAAGGCCAAAGTGTGGTCTCTCTGGATCTGTATACCTGTGAGTTAGATCTGACTAACTTGATTCTGTTCTCACTTTCCATATCGGCAGCTCTCTTTTGATGGTGGTTATGACAGCAAGCCATCTCTATTTCTGGGATGTGTGGTATAGTTACCATTTCTGTAAGGCCAAAGTAAAGGGATATAAACGTCTGGCATCACCAGAATCTTGCTATGATGCTTTTATTGTGTATGACACTAAAGACCTAGCAGTGACAGAGTGGGTTTTGGATGAGCTGGTGGCCAAATTGGAAGACCCAACAGAAAAACATTTTAATTTATGTCTTGAAGAAAGGGACTGGTTACCAGGGCAGCCAGTTCTGGAAAACCTTTCCCAAAGCATACAGCTTAGCAAGAAGACGGTGTTTGTGATGACAGACAAGTATGCAAAGACTGAGAATTTTAAGATAGCATTTTACTTGTCCCATCAGAGGCTCATGGATGAAAAAGTAGATGTAATTATCTTAATATTCCTTGAGAAGCCCCTCAAGAAGTCCAAGTTCCTCCAGCTTCGGAAGAGGCTCTGTGGGAGTTCCGTCCTCGAGTGGCCAAAAAACCCACAGGCTCACCCGTACTTCTGGCAGTGTCTGAAAAATGCCCTGGCCACAGACAATCATGTGACCTATAGCCGGGTGTTCAAAGAGACAGTCTAGCTCTTCTTTGCAAAATGTGATGGCCTAACTTAAGAAGAAGCTTGGCTGCCTAAATTTTCTCAAAGATGTCTCACCAAGAATGTTCTCAAATTCTTCAAGACTTTGGGTTGCCAATATCAGAGAGGCAAATTCCAATCACCAGTGCATGACAAAGTAATTGGGAAAGTTGGATTTATATAATGCATTGATCCATCTTCCTTATCTCTCTATTTCTCCATTGGTACCTGAGTCTCTCCCCTCTGCCCTTGTATAAAATACCACTGGGAAAAGGGTGGCAAGTCGAAGAGGTGGGACTCTGATTCTCTTGTAATTGTGATTATTAAATATACTTGTGATCATGAAATTGAAAAGAACTGCACTTCTACCCTTAAGAAGTACTGGTATGTATATAAATGGGGAAAAAACGCTCAAGGTCTGTCTACATGATAGCAAAATGTACCAGAGTTAGTGAAATAAAAACCCAGTTAACCCCTCAACTAATTGCTTCAGTGTCTTCAAGGACCCCGTCTGTGCAGACCAGGTGTTGGTACTTGACAGGTGGTTGCTGCTTGCATGCCACTCACTCTTTTCCCTTGGGCCTGTTGCCAGGTTCCATGGGGAAATAGTGAGAAACATCTTTACCATTGATGGGCATACTTACGAATGAAAAAAAAAACTGATCTGCTTTTATACAGTGATGCTCTTTACCTTGGATGTTAATTACTTGCTTAAATGTTGTATAGACTGAATGTTCATTCCCTCCAAATTCATATGTTGAAATCCTAACCCCAATGTGGGGTATTAGGAGGTGGGGCCTTTGGAAGGTGATAAGGTCCTGAGAGAGGAGTCTTCATGATGGAACTAGTGTCCTCATAAAAAGTAGCCATAGGATTTCCAGTCAAGATGGTGCAGTAGGCAAATGCTATGTTTGTCTCTTTTTGCTACATCAAAATCACAACTAAACTAAAAAACAACCATCATTGAAAATTGCCTAAAGTCTAGCTGAACAGAAGTCTCACAACTAAGGACACACAGAAGGAGTCACCTCGAGACTGGTAGGAGAGGCAGAGATGTAGAATGGGCTGGTCCCACACCTGTGCGTTGTGGTTGAGAATCAGGGGGAACATCTCAGCTGAGGGGGTTCCCCCAGAGGAGTCAGGGGTCCCAGCCCTACACCAAGCTCTTCAGCCCAGGATTCCAGTGTCAGGAATAGAAGTCCCCACAACTTCTTACTGTGAAAACCCAAGGATTGTGACTGAGATGGAGGGCTGCAGGAGTCCCAGGCATTCATCTTAAAGGGCCTATGCATGGACTTACCCACTGACAGATTCACTCGCTCTGAGCTCCAGTATAGGGGTGGTGGTTCATAGTGTGCCAGGGACATACAAGGAGGAATTGAATTTTCTGGCTTCATGACGAGTGCTGGAGGGGCAACTTTCTCCCACGCAGAAGTGCTGGCACAGGCCATTGTTTCTTTGGTTCCTTTGTTGAGCCCTTTCCCCTACCAGCGTGCAGACACAGGCAGACTCCATATCTGAGTCTTCATTAACCTGGCTGATACTGGTCCCCAGTCCTGGTGATTCCCTGAGACCCTGCCTCACCCAAATTGGGGGCCACCCAAGCTGCTTTCAGTGGCTTTTCCATACAAACAGCCTGTCTTGGCTCATGCTGTGGACTTTCCTAAAATTTCTTATCAGTTCAGAAAACCCAAACAAAAAACATCTGGCCTCAGCATGCCCCATACCTTTTGCTGAGCAGTCCCAAGCCTGGCACTAGTGACAGTTGGCCTTGGTTCAAGGCTTGCAGCTTGGCCTCTCGAGCTCAGCTGGCATCTCAAAGCCCAGGATGGGTGGTGGTCATCTGTGGATTGCTTGGTGGCTCATGCCAGATGGCCCTGGGCAGGGCACGGGCTGTGGCTAAACCTGGCCTGCAGGGAGACCACATCCAAGGACTATACACTCAAGGAGTAGACTGGGCACCAGAGCCTTGCTAAAGTGCATCCTGCTCCGTAGGGTCAGCCCCTGCACAACAGCTCCTCCACCATAGTCATCAGCCAGTCCTCACAAACAATTAGCCTGAGGCCAATCTCTCCCATCAATGTGCAAATAGCAAACAAGTCTCGACTACAAGAGGAGGGTGCACACAACACCTAACAAGGGACACACCTGAAGACGTGGCTCAGGTGACCAGGGAGGCTGCCACAGGGCCCCACAGTACACCTACTACATAAGACGACTCTACTAAGACTGGAGACCTAGCAGGCCTATGTGACACGAACACAGCGGGGCAGTCAAAATGGGGAGACAAAGAAATATGTTCTGCATGAAAGAACAGAACAAATCTTAAAAAAAAAAAAAGAACTAAACACAGTGGAGACAAGCAATCTACCAGATGCAGAGTTTAAAACACTGGTTATAAGGATGCTCAATGAACTTAAGGAAAGAGTAGATGAACTCAGTGAGAACTTTAACAAAGAGAAAACATGAAAAAGAACCAGTAAGAGATAAAAAATACAATAACTGAAATGAAGAATACCTTAGGAGGAATCAGCAGTAGATTAGATAAAGCAGAGGATTGAATCAGTGATTAGAAGATAATGTAGCAGAAAATACCCAGAGAACAGCAATAAGAAAAAGAATTTTAAAAAATAAGGGTAGTTTAAGGGACCTCTGGGACAACATGAAGTGTGAACCAACATTTGAATCATAGGAGTACCAAAAGAAGAGGAGAACAAGGAATTGAAAACCTATTTGAAGAAATAATGATGGAAAGCTTTCCTAACCTGGTGAGGGAAATAGACATACAAGCCCAGGAAGCACAGAGAGTCCCAAACAAGATCAACCCAAAGAGGCCCACAACCAAGACACATCATAATTAAATACCAAAGGGTAAAGACAAAGAGACAATCTTAAAAGCAGCAAGAGAAAAGCAGTTACCTACAAGGGAGCTCCCACAAGACCGTCAGCTGATTTCTCAACAAAAACTTTATAGGCCAGAAGGGATTGACAGGAAATATTCAAAGTGATAGAAAGCAAGACCTACAACCAAGATTACCCACAAAGCCATTATTTAAAATCAAAGGACAAAGAGCTTCCCAGACAAAAAAAGCTAAAGGATGTCATCACCACCAAACCAGTATTACATAAAATGTTAGAGAAACTTTTTTAAGAAAGAAAAGAAAAAAAGAAAAAAAAAAGGTTAAAAATATTAATAACAAAATGGCAAAAACTACATATCTATCAATAATTACTTTAGATATAAACAGATTAAATGCCCCTATCAAAAGATTGGATGGCTGAATAGATAACAAAACAAGACCCTTACATATGTTGCCTATAAGAAACTCACTTCAGATCAAAAGACACATACAGACTGATAGTAAAGGGATAGAGAAGGGTATTTCATGAAAATGAAAACAAACAAAAAAGCTAGGGTAGCAATACTTATACCAGACAAAATAGACTTTTAAATAAAGGCTATAACAAAAGACAAAGAAGGACCCAGTAATCCCACTTCTGGGCATTTATCTGAAGAAACCGAAACACTACTTCGAAAGGAAATGTGAATCCATTATGTTCATTGCAGCATTATTTCCAATAGTCAAAATATGGAGGCCTCCTGGGTGTCCATCAATGAATGAATTGATAAAGAAGAGGTAACATGTGTGTGTGTGTGTGTATGTGTGTGTGTGTGTAATGGAATATTTCTCAACCATAAAAAAAAAAATCTTACCATCTGCAACAACAAGAATTGATATAGAGGGTATTATGCTGAGCAGAGTCAAACAGAGAAAGATAAATGCCATATGATTTCACTTACATGTAGAATATAAAGAACAAAATAAACACAATGGAAAGAAACTCATAGATACAGAAAACATTTTGATGGTGGCCAGATGGGAGGGGGTTTGGAGGTGGGGGGGGTGGATGAAAAGGTGAAGGATTAAGAAGTACAGATTGGTGGTTACAAAGTAGACATGAGGATATAAAGTATAGCATGGGGCATATGCTCAGTAATATTGTAATAAGTATGTATAGTGCCAAGTGGGTACTATATTTATTGGGGTGATCACTTTGTAAGTTACATAAATGTCTAATCGCTATATTGTACACCTGAAACTAATATAATGTTGTATGCCAGCTGTAATTGAAAAATAAAAATTATCAAAAAGAAGAGGAGGAGGAAGAGGAGGAGCAGGAGCTAGAGAACTAGCTTGCTGTCTTCCCACCATGTGTAGATACAAAGAGACGTGAACAGTCTACAATCCAGAAAGAAGGTCCCCAGCAAAACCAGACCAAACCGGCACCCTGAGCTTGGATTTCCACTCTCCAGAACTGTGAGAAATAACTGTTTGTTGTTTAAGCCACCCAGTTTATGGTATTTTATTACAGCAGCCTAAGTTGACTAAGACAAATATTTTTATCTGCATTGCAAAATACTGTGTCCAGAGTAAAATTGCCTTATTTAATGATTTTTCAAACTGCTTTGTTAACTAATACCATACATATATTTATAAGCATCTGCAACCTCGATCCACCAACATTGGATGGTTCTGATAATAAACTCTAATAAAAGAGAACCCAAAAGCATGTATTTATTTATTTATAGTTATCAGGCAGGGATGACAATGATATGGATTCCTTTAAATTTGGAGGTGGAGGAATGTGGGACCTTAACACTGAGAAAGCTTCAGTCTTAAACTTCAACTTTATGACTCAAAAACCACAGAAAGGACCAAGACATTCTGAAGACACATACTTTCAACTGGGTTGAAATTCACGTGAGTTCATTGGTTGCAAGATATTGCATTTTTCTCATATGTGGAAATTCCATGCCAAAGGTTTAAGTATTGTTGGAAATACATAGTCTGTGAATTATTTCCGAAGGACATATAATCAATTACTAAGAGTCACAGATTCCCAAATTAATCTCCGGAATGAACAGATAGATAATTAAGTTGCCAGAGCCAACTATTTGACTACTTCTGTAAGATGTATTGTACTTAATAGATGCCTTTCTTCTTCAGTGAAAACAAAGACAATGTCATAGAAAATGTCATCATAAATTTTCTTCCATTAAAACTCAAATACATAAAGTTTAAACTATTTTGGCAATTTTAAAACATAAGGCACTTGAAGGCAACTTAAACCTCTTCTGAAATGTATAGAGAGGAAGGAAAAGTGAAAATAATGCAACTCAGAAACCGCATTATATTTCGACATTAGGTTACAAGTACAGTGGTTTGTTGTAGGTAACGACCAAAAGCACATTGACAGATGGTTTTAGTTTTAATTCCTTTGTAATCTTGACAAGTCACTCTTTTAACCTTCTGAAGGCCCTCTGCGGAGTTCTGTACAACTGGAGCCATTTATAAATGGCTTGGATTAAAAGCCACCAACTCAGGCTACCAAAGAGTGTGATTGTCAGGTCTCCTGCAAAGCTCTGAATGTCCTGCTTCTTCTTTGACCCGCTTCTGGTTGGCTCTGCTCTGGAAGGGACTCCCAATTCCCATAATCCCGCTTCACCATCAAGGCTTGGCCCCCAGAACCTGGCCAGGGTACATCCTTCCTTCTCATAGAGATACCATACCTCAGCAAGACTTGGGTGTTTGCAGTATCCAAGACAATGGAGGCATTAGGCAGAGTAAATGTTATGGCTGATAAAAAGGCAAAGCAAGTATCTGCCGTCTGTAGAGCAGAGGAAGGGTGAGTCGGATCATAGGTAGCCCCATCCTGAGTCAGGTTCTCTTAGCCCCATCCTGGCATCTACTTCTAGCTCAACCTGTATGAACACTCTTAGATCAAGATGGTCTCTTGTAACTTACTCTAACATAGTCAGGGAGTATAGAGTACGTGAGGAGGCGATAGTGACTTGAGAACCTGAGCATCTTGTTCTCCAGTCTCCAAGGAAACTGTAATGCAGATAGCAAAAACATACACTCTTCTTTCTTGTGAGATGGTACCCTACCCCCATATAACATGCTTCTTATTTACTTCCTCATTCTCACCCGAAGCAGGTTGCACATCCTGCGTGGTATTGGTGGCCCAATTTTTAAACGGGTGGGATAAGATTTGGTTTGTCCTCCACCTCTTCTGCACATGCTGAACTGAGTGGAAAACACTGGTTGTGGGGCGCACTTACTGGACGGGCCATGGGAACACACCCCTCCTTGGAGCTTTGGGGTGCCAGACCTCAGGAGCAGTTAGTAATGGGACTCACTGCCAGTCACATCTGCTGGAAGATTGAACCCTTGACCCTAAGGGACACTGGTAACTGATTGTATCTTCTGAAATACAAATAGCAGCGTGGGAGGGAAACGATCAAAGAACACAACTGAGGGAGACTCAGAAGGCGACGTGCTAAGAACACCGGGCACCAAAATTGATCCAGTTTGCTGCGTTACTGTAATGAAGGAGAATGTGGGACCAACCCAGCGGCCAACCAACCGACATAGTGATGGGGAAGAATTAAAGAGAGAGAAAGTCTCAAGATCAGATGATGAGAGTGTGTGGAAAAAGGTCTGATGACATAGGGGCCATCCATGCTGGTGACAATGAATTATAATAGGGCACTCTCACACTTGTTTAGGTTTTATATTCTTTTCCTTCTTCGTTTGTTCTCCCCTCCTCAGTTTCCTTTTTGGCTTCAAACACCTATGGCAAGTCTCGCGTGATGTGCGGGAATGAAGAAAGAGTTGTGGCAGGTGGAGTCTTCTGTTTGGAAGCAACGGTTTTGCGTGTACTTTTGGTTTAAAACTGACCCCTTTCCCATACACACAGAGTCAATTCCCACCTACTTCAGCTCAGTGAAACCTTCCGGGGGTGACCCTGGCTGGACTGTCTGTCACATTCAAATTCATATTCTTTCTACTTATCTCAACTTTTAAGCGTGTGAGTTAAGAAACTGCTTAAGACCCAATATGCTGCCTTTAACATGATCCTAATCTTGGGTTGTAATTCATTTCTAATATGCTTGTGATGACATTTTAGTAGATATATATCTACATATGTATAGATATATATCTACTAATATGCTTGTGATGACATTTTAGTGTATATATATATATATATATATATATATATATATCTACTAAGTCTTAGTGTCTCACAATGAGGAACAGTCTGGTAGGATCTGGAAGGGAAGAGGAAGTCCTGGCAGCCTCGTGGCCATTTCAGACATCCCTAGAGCCCGCCAGTGGGCAGGGCAAGGTGATCAGTTGCCTCTACACAAAGAAAATTGCTCTCAATGTTATCCTGGTCAGTGACAACCCCCGAGGCTAAGGCTGGGCAGAGACAGGCAACTAGGACACCACACTTGTATGATACACATGGCTGTTTCACTCCTCACTGGCCAAGGAGATGCAGTGGGTCCTAGATTCCAGGGGTTTTCATAATACTGAATTGCACGAGTCGACATCTTGAGCAACAGAAGTTTGAAGTTACATCTCCATGAACCCGTATCTGGGGCCCATTGTCCAGGGGGCCCGCACTGTTAAGAAGAGTGTTTGGTCTGTTTTGGAAGTTAGTATGAGACCACCGTCCCACAGCCACCCCTGGAACAGTGGGTAACACTCCTGGCCCGTGTCCACAAGCAGCCCCACAAAGCAGGACTTTGTAGCCAGGTGATATGCATCTCTCTCTCCGAGGTCTATCTTCCCCACGATTTGTTGCCTTTCGATTGAAACATCATAATTGAAATACCCAGTTCATTTATGACCCTCTGGGGCTTGTTTTAACACCTTATTCTTGTCCATTAACACATCATGATGGATTAATTTGTGATATGATCAATTCTCCAGAAAAGGCCACCCAAGTAAACAGGACACAGGAAGCATGTTCCAAATAGTGAGGATGGATTTAAAAACAATCACAAGTTTGACTCTTACCATGAGTGCAGACCCCCAAAGGGAATGACAGGAAGGAGAGAGTGAGGAGGGTCTAGGGGGTGGTGTACGGATAAAGTCACTGGTACCGTGGACGGTGTACTGAGTAGAGTGTGGAAGCCTACGTTTATTAAGCAACAAATGCAAATTAAATGCTTAATTTATTCCATTAAATCTTCACACACCTCTTTGAGGCTGGTATTGGGAGCTCCATCTCAAAGATAATGGGTCAACTCACAGTTGAAGGTAGGATCGGTGAGGTTAAGGCAAGTGGCCAAGGTCGCAGAGGAACTAAATGGCCCTACACCAAACTGACCCTGCTGTGTCCACCCAGTCCAAGTGCTTCTCCAGTTTTACTGGGGACCAGAATCACCTAGGGAGCTGGAAAACCATGTGGATTCCAGGCTCCCACACCAGAGATCCTGGTCTTGGAGCCCAGGAATCTGTATTTCTGGAACTAGCTGCTTCTGAAGCAGCCAGTCTGCGGAGGCCACATCTTTCTTGGGGTACCCGGGACTACTAATACAGGAGTCACTTCAGCAAGGAAAGCCTGGGCCACCCCCAGGGGTGCTCAATTTCTCTTCCCCCCCTCTATGTATAACCTTCTGCTTGGGAGTGGAGCTGCCCTTTAACTCAGATTGCTTCCCACTTGGCACTCGTGTGGGAGGGGTGTAATTTAACAGTATAGGACTGGCAGTTCTGTTCAGGGCTGAAATGTGAAAATGACTTGGACAAGTACACTGGCAGCTTTAGGTAGACACAGGGGTAGGTGGCCAACTGATTCATAGTCCCATTCCCTGAGTCCTACTTACATATCTGGTTTAAAGGATGTCTTTAGTGTAATTTTCCTAGTGTCTGAATTAAATAAATTTTAACTGTGGTTTTATGTATATGGAGCATAGTACCACCTAGTGGAACCTCGCGGATATTGACGTTCTGCTATGGAGACCCTTGGCCAAGTCTCCAAACAGGGGTACGAGGAGAAAATACAAAAATAGATATAGTCACCTTTTAAAAAGCGTGTTTGTAGCTATGTTATCATATACCCCATGTATCGATACAGATTTAAGTATGAGTATATGTTCAATGTTGTTTATTGATGAGAAGGCAATATAAAAAATGGCTGAACACCAGGTACTATCAAATCTTTGTTTCCATCACTTATTTCCATCGCTTTTGCTTGGTGTCTCAATGCACCTGGCCGTGCGTTTTCCTGTGTACGTGCGCATATAGATGAAAAACCCAAGTTAACTAAGCGAGCATCCCTCTTTTCCTTATGACATATGACACATAACACATTTCTCCTTTTCACAGAACATGGCCCCCAAGGTTAAGCTGTGGTTTACGTAGCAATGGAATCTTCCTTAGTCTCTCTCTCTCTCTCTCTCTGTCTCTGTCTCTCTCTCTCTGTCTCTCTGTTTCTCCGTTTCTCTCTCTGTCTCTGTCTCTCTGTTTCTCTGTCTCTCTGTCTCTCTCTTTCTCTCCTCTCTCTGTCTCTGTCTCTGTCTCTGTCTCTCTCTCTCTCTGTCTCTCTCTCTCTCTCTCTCTCTCTCTCTCTCTCTCTCTCTCATAAAGCTGGCAGTAACTTGGTAGTTTGAAGGTTAGAAGGCATCCTACTTAACCCTGAATTCATGAAAACTGTTGCTGGGTGGGTATGATGCTTCAGTGTTTCCTGCCTGCTCCCTACAAAGTTAAGCAAGTTGGAGATGATGAAATGCTCACTTGCTGAACTACATTTATGTATATATATATATACACACACACATATACATCCCACATACAGTAATGTTTTTGATCTTTTTCTTTTAGCCTGCAGTATCTGGGAATTTTCTCTTAACCATTTCTGCTTTGTATGAAGCTTTTACTCAATGTTTTATGTATTAAATTTATATTTAAAATATTTTTTTATTTAAAAAGTGACGCTCATTTTGTTAGCTCTTCCATTCATTACATATTCTCAGTCACTGCTTGGTCTACTCTTGTTTTCTTTGGATTTAAGCCCATTGAACTTTCTGGAAATGTCTCAGATACCCAGAACTCATTTTTGTAGGCTTTTTAAAAAATATTAATTTTTATTTTCCATGATATTCTCTCTACCATGAGAACACTGAACATTTCCTGCTTAAAATTTATCTGAGGAAAGTCCCTTTTTGTTAATGCAAGTTCCCATGTTTCCATAGTTCTGCTTTTTCTTATGATCCTGCAAGAAGAAAATCCATGAAGTGTTACCAAATGTTGGTTTGCATAAAGCTGTGTGATGGTTCTTAACCGGTAAGAATCAGAATTGCGTTCTTCCCGTTCTTACTCATCCCCTCTTCTACTGATATTATAATTGGTCTCCATTTTCACACATGAGTTTATATTTGTCCTGATATAGCTTGTTTTCATAAGATTTCATTTTAAAACTCTGTTGAGAGAGACCACATCAAGGTTTATATATAAAAGTATAAAGCACTTTCTTCCAAGAATGTGATAGGCAGAGTTTAGCTCTCCCTAAGAAAAAAGGAACAAGTCCCCATTCTTCCCCATTTCAGGAATTGATGTCAAATGTAAGGAGAAGAAAAATCCCTGTAAAGAACACTTCTGAAACAATAAATGAGTAGGATCTCAATCAAATGATCACTGTCAATAAATTAGTCTGCAAAACATCATGCCATACTTGGATTCCTGAAATGAGGAAGGCTCTTCTCTTTAGAGCCAAGACCAAAACTTAGAGACTTTCCATTCTTATGTATCTACCTTACAAGAGATAGAAAGTACTTACCTTCAGGGGCACTAAAGGTATCATTTTTAAGACTCATCAGTATTGATTGGGTTCCATAACTTCCTTTATCCATTTATAAGATAGTGTTGAATGTAGACATGAAATTTGTATTGCGCATTATGTAGATGCAGTATTTAGAAGCTGTCAATTGTATTCAATCATTCATTTATTTATTCATTTATTCATTCGTTCATTTTATTCAGTCGGTCAGTAAATATTAATTGTATGCCCACCATGGACCAGGCATGGCACTAGGGGCTGAGGAGACAAGTGTTCCCTGTTCTCCCAGAGCTCATTCAGAAACCATTCATCAAATAATCACGTTGAGGGAGACCGAAGTACTTTGAAAGAAAGGAAGAGTGTCCTATAAGATTATATAATTCTTTTTATAACTCAGAGAACTGAGTCAAATTGGGAAGTGAGAGAGGCAGGCTGCCTAAGGAAGGCCATTTGAGCTGAGATGTAAAAAATGAGTTAACTGAACAAGACAACACTGAAAGAGGACCATATATGGGGCTGGGAAATCATGAGCGTGGCTTAGTCATATTCGATTTGGGAGGTTTCCAGTACCCAAATTGGAGATGCTGACTTAGTAGTTGGCTATAGTCTGTGGAGCTCAAGGAAGAGAGCTAAGTTAGAGCTATGTAGTTGAAGTCTTCTGTGGCAATGACAGTCATGGATACCGCGGACAGGGATGATGTACCCTAGGGCCTTGCTACTCAAACTGTGGTCCATGGACAGGAACATCAGCATCTCTTGGGAGTTCATTAGAAATGTGGAATCTTGGGCCTTCTTCATACCTGCTAAATCGGAATCTGAATTTTAACCAGAGACCCAGGTAATCCCTAGGCTTGAGAAGGACTGCCCTAGGCTAGAATTTCTCAACCTCAGCACTGTTGACTTTTGGGGGCAGAAAATTCTTTGTTGGGGCTAGGAGCGGGCTGTGGGGGGTGGGAGTGGAGAGCTGTCCTGAGCACTGTAGGATGTTTAGCAGCATCCCTGGCCTCCACCCACTAGATTTGCCAGGGCCATCTCCTCTCAAGTTGTGACAACCAAAATTCATGCCAAATGTCCCTTAGGAGACAATATACATTGCCTCCTCATTGAGAACCTAGTTGAGGGTATGGAGTAAAAGGAAAAGATGGGAATTGAGCTTTGAATAATTCGAACTTTCACAGCTGGTAGAAGATGAGCCTGAAAAGGAGAATGAGAAGGAGACAGAGATAGAAGAAAAACCAGGAGAGCAGTGTCTAAGAAGTCCAGGAAGCAAGGATGATGAGGACTGTGTTGCATGCTGTGGAGATGAAGATGAGCATTGCAAAGTACCCATTTAATTTAGAGAAATGGAAGTTCCTGGGGACCTGAGAATGAGCTTTGTTGGCAGGGGGAAAGGCTAAACTCAGGGCGTAAAAGGTTGGGAGGTGCGGACCCCCAGTCAGTGTGTAGAATTCTTACTACACAGTGTGGCCAGTATCAGCACTCTCTGGGAATTTCGAAATGCAGAACCTCAGTCCTTCCCCCGACCTACTGAATCAGAATCTTCATCTGAGCAAACGCCCAAGGTTCCTAAGTGATTCCTATGCATATTAGAATTTGAGAAACACTGCCGATAGGTAAGTCTTTAAACTAGTTCGGTAGTTGAGGAGATGAAACCTGTATACAACTGATTTGGTACCGGTGACTGCCTTAAATATACTTACCTTCTATAAATAGATTTAAAAGAACCACATATGGTCGAACATTGTGGACATTCAAATAGAAAAATGTGCAATTTACAAACTCATAAATCAGACCTGGGGTTGTACTCTTATTTTCAAGCTACTCGATGGATTCACAATGTCATGATTTTATTAAAGTCAAGTACAATTGTTGCTTTATATTTTTATCCAAGCGGTTAGTGCCCATGAACAAATGAAAATGTTACAACTAATTGGATTTCATTTAAGAAACATAACAAGTATGATTTAGTGTAAAGAGAATATTAATTGTTTCTATTAATTGTTTTATTTTATGCCAGCGGTCATTCAGTGGCTATATATTACTCTAGACTACTGATTTTCATTTTTTCTCCCCCCCCAGCTTTATTGAGGTATAATTGGCAGAAAAAAAACTTATATATATTTAAGGTGTACAACATGGTGGTTTCATATACATACATGTCGTGAAATGATGACCACAATCAAGTTAATTAATGCATCCAATGTAGTTACCATTCTTGGGGGGAGGGTGAGAATACTTACGATCTACTATCTTATCAACTTTCAATATACGATAGAATATTATTAACTACAATCACCATGTACTTTAGATCCTTAGAATTTCTTCATTTTGTAACTGAAAGTTTGTACCCTTGGACCAACATCTCCCCATTTTCCTCAGCACTTTCCCCCAGCCCCTACTAACTACCATTCTACTCTCTGGTTCGATGAGTTTGACTTTTTTAGATTCCACATATAAGTGAGATCATACAGTATTTGTCTTTGCCTGACTTATTTTGCTCACCACATGTTCTCTAGTTTCATCCATGTTGTTGCAAATGGCAGCATTTCCTTCTTTTTATGGTTAAATAATATTTCATTATATATATATACATATAATCACAATTTTTATTCATTCATTCATTCAATAGACACTTAGGTTGTTTCCGTATATCTTGGCTATTGTGAATAATGCTGCCATAGTGCATCTATCTCTATGAGATCCAGATTTCATTTCTTTTGGAAATATAACCTATAGTGAGATTGCTGGATCGCATGGTAATTCTAGTTTTAATTTTTTTAGGAACCTCCATACTGTTCCGTACTGTTTTCCCTGATGTCTGTGCCAGTTCACACCCCAGCAACAATGCAAGAGGGTCCTCTTTTCTCCACATCCTCACCAACACCTGTTATCTCTTATCTTTTTGATAATGGTCATCCTAACAGGTGGGAGGCAATATCTCATTGTGGTTTTGACTTACATTTCCCTGGTGATTAGCAATGTCTAGCACCTTTTTATATATTTGCTGGCCGTTTGTATGTCTTCTTTGGAAAAATATCTATTCAGTTCCTGTGCCCATTTTTATTTGGGTTTTTGGTTGTTTAGTTTGTTTTTGCTATTGAGCTGTACGAGTTCCTTATATATTTTGGCTGTTAATCTGTAATCAGATATGTGGTCTGCAGGTATTTTCCCCCATTCGGTAGGTTGCTTTTTCATGTTGATGATGGTTTCCCTTTGCTATGCAGAAGCTAAAAAGTACAAGGTAGTTCCACTTGTTCGTTTTTACTTTTGTTGCCTGCGCTTTTGGCATCAGATCAAAACAAAACAAAACAAACAAACAAAAACAAACAAAAAAAACATCATTGGCAAGACCAATATCAAGGAGCTTTTCCCTGTTTTCTTCAAGATAAAACCAGGCTATCCAGAAGAGAAAATATATTTACTGTGAGACAGTCTCAGAGATTCAGAGATCAACTCTCCCACCTGTTATAGCGGTTCTTAACTTTGGTCGAACCTTGAAATTACCTGGGGAGCTTTAAACATCCCCATGCCTGGGCCCCACCCATACAGATTCTGATTAAATTGGTCTGGGTATACGTAGCCTGGGTTTTTGGATTTTTAAAGCTCACAGGTGATTCCAATATGCAGGCAACGTTGAGAACCACCGCTTTAGACTCATGGCTCTATTGCAAGTGTTTCTCAGGCTTGAGCATGTGTGAACATCACCTGAGGGGCTTGTTAAAACTCTTCAGATTCTGACTCAGTAGGTCTGAAATTGGAGCCTTAGGATTTGCATCTCTAACAAGCTGGGCCTAGGGGATGCTGAAGCTGCTGAAGGATGCTGAAAAACACTTTGAGAACTTGTGCTCTACTGAGTGGTTCTCAGCCTTCGGGAGCTTCATTGGCCCTGCCCTGAGCTCCTGGGTCAATATATTTGAGTCCTGACAGCTGTGTTTTCAATAAGAACCAGATGTTCCCCAGGCAAGTGATCTAAACACAAACCTTTGCAAAACCTTGCTCTAGACTCGATTTATATTTCTATCGTTAGGTGCTGAGTTGACACTGAGAGGCAGAGTACTCTGAGATGTCATGTCTTTTCCTTTGTTCCCGTTCAAGCTGACCACAGGCTCTGTGCGCATTGCTTTGGGGACATGTGCGGGGTAAGTTATTTGGATTTTATCTTCTAAAGTCCTAATGGGATCACAGGGGTGTTTGTGGAGCTAACGTTGCTTAAGGACAGCTGGGTCTCCAGGAACGGCAGAGCCATGCATTTTGGAGAGAGAAGAGAGAAGAGAAGGGAAGAACAGCAATAGGAAGGCTCTGGAGGTTCTGTTGGTTCTGAGAAGAGAGGGAACCTGCCAGCTTTATGTGGAGAATAATTAAGGAATGGATTGGGCATGCATGAGCGCACACACACACACACACACCACCCCAGCTTGTCACTATATCAAATCCAGCTTCGGGACGGTCAGGTAAGCTGAAAGCTCAAAGACACAAAAGAAACTGAGTCACAGAAAACAAAGTCATCTTTCTGTTTGGTACACTGAGAGTCATACCAGGTATGTTAAATATATGTTCAGTTATCTGAACATTTTCCAACTTATATAGTTTTGTTTTCTCAAAACCCAGCTCGATAACTAGATATAGAATATACACGGGAAGTCTGGGCCTTAGTTCATATCATTTTTAATTTTATGAAACTGATCCTTCTCTAGCTAATGACTTAGTTAAAATTCCGTTTCCAAATGGGAGAGCAAAAGCGTATTGTTTCATGGTATTTGCTTTTCTTAAATCTTTAACACTTTGAGACCCATAGGGCAAATTATGAGTAAAAATGTTTTTTATTTGGAAACGTGGGTTACCCTAACTGAAACTTCCCCCAAACTTGGCATAAAGCTTTAATACATGTGTAGATTTTATTAACCTTTACAGTTCTTTAAAATTTTATACTTATTTTATCCTATCCGTTGACGGGTCTGCAGCTTCAGAAAGTCTGAAATACTGGGCGGGGAGCGCCACCTGGTGGCAGGATGATTATTAGCTCCTTTGCCCTCGGCTGGATCTTCCGGAAGTAATTTCTGACCCTGAGGGCGTTTCTGAAGTCCCTTGGGGTGCGGGTGCAGAAAGGAAACAACAAAAGTGTTTATCTCCAACTCTAAAAGCACCATTTTGAGGTATATGGAGATTGGGAAAGAGGTTTAAAGAAAAGAGGAAAGAAAGCACGTTGGGTTGAGGGGAGGGGAGAGGGGCCCTTTGGATTGTGAGGAATCAAATAAAGACTTCGTGGGGTCTCCCTCTCTATGCCGAGCCCTGGGCCTCCAGCCTCACACGTTGTTCTCGTGCTTTCAGAGTACCCTTGTGTATTTGATTTGTGTAGCTGTCCCCAAAAATCTTCCCTCACGTTTTCAGACTCTGATATTGATCCTGCCCCCATCAGGCACTCTCTTCCCCAGGACATAGCTTCACCTCCTACATCACAAAGAAATTGGAGGCCCCCAATTGCACCTCTCCAAATCCTCTCCCCTCAATGTCAAAATATGTTTTATGTCACCATCCTCTTCACCATCTCACAAAATCAAGATTCTTACTCCAAAGAGCATATCTACCAAGAAGCCTATCCTATTCCACAAGGAGAGGTGGCTCTCCTGTAGATGTCCCTTCCCCTCTGAAAGTTAAAACTCCACCCAACCCTGCTCTCGGATCACTCCGTTTTGCCTACTAGGGATATACCCCATCTGTTTCATGGTTACTCTCTTCCGCTGCTAGCGTTTCTCCTCATGTGACCACACTTCTTTTAAAATTATTTTCCCTCCAAAGATGTTTGTCATGGCATTGCTTATAATTTCAAAATTTTAGGGCAAACAATCAATAGGAGATTCATTAAATAAAACATTACATCCATACAATATATACAGAATAGCCATTTAAAACAACAACAACAAAAAAGAATAAGACAGGATCTACATATCCAAAACAGAGTGCTAGATAGAAAAAATGGAGCACAATAGCACATATCGAGTGATTCCATTTTTATCAAGAATTCTGTTTGTAATTGTATGTTAATAATGGTTACTTTGAAGAGTGGAATTTGGAGGGCTTTCATCTTATATGTTATAAGATCTTGCATTTGAATGTTTAGAACTATGTAATAATATTATAATCAGAAAAAATTTACATGTAAAAAACTTCCCTTAAGTCTACCAACATCATACTTTGTGTCTCCCTTTCATTTTCACCAGCATTTATCTACCGATAAGTGCACAGGACTGAGCTGGATGAATTAAGCCCTTGGATTCAAAAGATTGATGGTCTGGTAGAAAATGTAAGATGGACTCATCAAAATATAATCCAGGGCAAAATTTAACAAGTTCAGTAGAGCTTTTGGTTCGATTTGGGCAAATTACTGAACCTTTGCAAGCCTGCTTCCTCCTCTAAAAACAGAGACTATAAGACCCACCAAAGATAAGTGTGAAATGTTTACGGGTAGAGCCTTAGATGGGTGCATGACACAGAGGAGGTCAAATGCCACAAGAGGCGTGGAGGGGCCTGGGAACCGAGAGCTCACATCTGCTGGGTGGACCTGGCAAATTGGGTGTCAGTTGAGGAGGGCAGGACGCTAACAGCCGTGCCCAATTGTTCATGACCAAAAGACTCCCAGCAGATGACAGTGCAAGCTCCTGTGATTTGCAAAGGTGGGGTGAGCAGAGATCTCTTTAGGAAGCATGGAAAGACGGCAGAGTAGGGAACAGCTTAGGGCATTCTCAAGGAGCAAAGGCCAGTCATGTCAACTGAAGGGCAGGAGGGAGGTCCGAAACTATTAAGAGGAAAATGGGAAAAAATTGGATCTAGACTGCAGGGAAACTTGCATCCCAGCTCATGGCCCTTGCTTAGAGTAGTGATTTGAGCCAAGATAATGGTATTCAGTGGAGTCATTCAAGAAAGTTAATCTCAAAGTCTTGGCGTTGGTGCTTAGTTGAGGACGAGTATGTCTGATCTCATACCTCACTACTGTTTAACCTCATATAAACTGGCTTTTCTACCATGCTGTCAAACTACTCTCTTGAATGCCAATAGTAACCTTCTCTTTGCTAAAGCAAGTGACTTTTTATAGGTCCCCATGATCCTTTCTATTGTTGGAATATTGGATAGTGGTCAGGAGTATAACACTGGAGCCAAAGTAATCTGACTGTTTTAACCTCTCTGTGCTTTAGTTTCCTCCCATGAAAAATGGGAATAACCACAGTCCCTCCATCTTAGAGTTCCTGGGAGAGGTAAATAAGTTAATAAAGGAAATGCCTGGCCAGCTCTACCTTAAGGGTCAGCTGTAGCTATGCAATACTTCCTTTCTTCTCCTCCCATTCTCCTTCCTTCTCTCGCCATCCCTCCTTCCCTTTATTCCCAAAACAATTACTGAGCTTCTATTCCCAAAGCCACTGGGCTGGATGCATGGGAATCAAATGGTAAAGTGTCTACCTTCAAGGAGCCCCCAGTCCAGAGAGGGGCACACACATCAATAAGAGTTTTGAAAGAGGGAAGCAGAGGATAACTCAGCTCTTGGGGAGCACAAAGCCGAAGGCCCAATTTAGCCAGAAGTGGGGCTGGTTCAGACTGGGCATCTCAGAGTTGATGAAGCCCAAACTCAGTTTTGGGGGAATCGTAAGAGGTAGCCAAGTTTTGGCAGAGAGGTCATATGGGGACCATGTGAGCATGTGCCCAGAGGTGTGCATGAGTGAGACTTGGAAGGGGAAATACAAGTGGCTTTTAAAGACTGGAGTGCTGGGACAGAAGGGGGACTTGATTTTTGAAGAGCTGGGAAGGAAGACAGAACTCAGAGCTCATCAGAAAGTGCCTTGTTTGTAATCTCAAGAAAGTTAGAATTTATCCTGAAGGCAATTGGAAATCTGAAGAACTTTTGTAAGGGGGCGTGGGGTGGGGTGAAGTGGTGGTGAGGTGTTGAGAGTGGAATTCTAGAAAAACCAGCTTCTTCCCCTAATCTTTGCCATACTGTTTAGTTCTGATTTTTCCCTTCCTCAGATTACTCTTCCTCTGGCTCCTTTGACAGCTCTACTTCCACCATCCTCATTCAACAGTGAATTTTCATAGTCGTTATTGCCCTGTGCAAGGAACTAGGACTACAGTGATGACCAAGATGGCCCTCTTCATTGTGTTTGTCGCTCTCTGAACACTTCATGAATGGCTACGCCTTCTGCCTTTGCTCCTCTTTGGAAAAAGCTTGTTTTGTCTCTCTTGTTTTAAGCAAGGACATTCACATTTTATTCTACATATATTTGCACATATATACATATAGAGAGAATCTTAACCTTTCTCATTTTACATAGTGTTGATGTAAGACCATCCAAACCTGTAGAGAATTTTTATGAGTTTATTTGAGCCAGACTGAGGACATATACCAGGGAGCAAGACCTCCAATGTTCCTGAGAGTAACAGTTTTGCAGCTTCTTCTATGTGGTTGAGATTGAAGTGATGTAAGGAAGATTACATAAAGGTGGGAGAAAGCAAGACAGGGATTGGATACAGGATAGTTAACGAGATTGTGTGCTCCCTTGAGGGTTGCTACCCCCTTCCAGGGGTATTACTTCTGGCATCTCAAAGATAGGTTAACCTGGATGGACAATAACAATGGATGCGCCTTAAAACCTTTCACTAAAGAAGTTATAGGCCTGGAGTGTGACTACCCACCTGCCCAGTTAGAAATTTATGATCAGATCATCATCTGAGATTATTTTCCATAGAACCCTTTTTTTTAATCCACAAGTCATTTATTTTAAGTATTTAAATTAACCTTTTGTTTTAGAATAGTTTTAGATTTACAGAAAAATTGCAAAGACAGAACAGAGTTCCTTTATACCCCTTACCCAGCTTTCCTTATTGTTAGCGTCTATATTACAGTGATAAATTTGTCACAATTAATGAACCAATATTGATATATTATTACCAATTAAACCCCATACTTTAGTCAGTTTTCTTTAGTTTTCCCTTAAAGTTTAGAATATCACATTCGAGTAGTTATCATGTCTCCTTAGGTTCCTATGAGCTGTGAGTCACTTGGGTTTTCCTTGTTTTTGATGACCTTGACAGTTTTGAGAAGTAGTAGTCATGTATTTTGTATCATGCCCCTCGTTTTGTGTTTTTCTAATGATTGTCTCACGATTAGACTGGGTTTATGGGTTTTGAAGAGGAAGACCCACAGAGGTGAAATGCCATTCTTGACAATAACAGGGGTAGCTGTTATTAGCAAAATTATTTTTATATTCATCTATCAGCATCTATATTAAGCTAAATATCAGTATGATGCCTCTAACTCCAACCCAGTGCCACATGGTTTATTCTAGCCTTCTCCCTTGTGTAAACTCTATTTTTGGCCAAGTGCTATTGTATCTTTGTAAAGACTTTCTGTTCCACTCGGGTGTTTAACCACTGATAAGGATGGCTAATGCTTAAAGCTCTACAAGCTATAAAAAAGATTTCCATCTGACTGCAGGCACAGTGGAACAATCAAAAAGGTTAGTTTTGCTTCATCAACCATCTCATTCATCTGTGGCCCGTTAGTTCACACTGTCATCCACTGGTCCCTTCAACCTGACCTTGAAACACTCCCAGTCTCTCAGCCAATTTTCACTCTCTTCTCAGAAGCATTTCTCTCCATGATATTCTGGGACTCAGAGAAAACCAAGGCAGTTGTCTCAGGCCCTCTTAGCCTCATTGTTTTATACTCCTCTCATGCCAGGGTAGTGAAGAAAATTCTAGACACTCCCTCTTCCCATGATTCCAGATGGGGTAGGAAGAGAAGGCTCCCTCTACCCCTGATCCCCAAAACTTATCTGGAGATTCTAAGTTTCCTCTGCCCCTGAATTTAGCATAGCCCAACCCTTCTGTCCGAAACCCAATCAGCATCTTGCTCTATTGCACTTCTCTCTGACCATCTAATCCTCTCCAAGCTGGATAAATTTAATATTGTCCAGGGAAAGGAAATATTGTTTTATGTGGGTTTTTTTTCATGTATCTCACGCATTTAGAACTGAGCTACAGCTTTTGAAACCACTCCATTTCCCCAGTTCTTTCCCTAACCTTTCCCTGAAGCAGTGACTGCCTCCTAGCCCACCTCCCAATGTGGTGGGGGAGGAGAATGCAGCCATCTCGAGTGGGTGCACTCCCATTGCTAAACGCCTTACAAACCTTCTCTGCCACATCAATCCATTTGGTCTGGGAATATCTATCAACACTTAAATTTGCTCTGGTGACTTGGAGCAGCAGGAATTCATGTCAACATATATGCAGTCCATCCTGAAGAGATGATTCCATGAGATTTTAACAAAAGAGATAGGGAGGAAGAACAAAAGGTTGATGGGATCCAGAAAACCGGGCTCATCCTCTTCTCAAAATGCTGATTGAATATTCAATGTGCTTGGCGTTTCACTTAGGGCATTAGTGAAGGGAGAAGTTGAGAGAACAGCAGGGTGGAAGTGCAGCGTGAGAGTTCCCACACTTTTTTCTACCTCTGTTACACTTTTGACCTTTGGCTTCCGTTTCTGCATCCATAGAAGAACGGGGCCATCTGAGCTTTAAACTGCTATGGCTTTTGGGTGTGATGTCTTGGTCCCTTATTGGGGAGACACTGACCTCAGGAAACATAGGAATGGGTTGCAACTGATGGAAAGACCCAGGTTTTCACGTAATTGCTCTGCAACCTGGTTCTGACTCAAAAAGGGAGTTTGCAGAGGACTGCAGGGAACTTGCCTTGTCCCTGTGCAGTCAGATGTGCCATTGGAAGGAGTCAGTCCCATGTACCATGATGAAATTAGCTTCAGTTTGGTTTAGCTGGGCCACCATGTATGGTTGCATAGGTTGGCTGCCACTGAAGGGGAGTTGGCCACGTGGCCGAGTGAGGCTGTAACCCAGCCCTCCTTCCTACCTGGCTCTGTGCCCTGATTTGGGGCTACGCAGCCCACAGGCAGAGTGCCTTTAGCTAACTTGCTCCTCCAGAGGGCCGCCATTTTCCCGTGGGCACTGAGGCATTTACAGACTAGCACATTAAGCTTTGTTTGGAATGAGACATCATGGTACAAATGGAGAAGAACTGGCTGCAGTTGGGAATGAGTATAATAGGGTAGGTGTGCAGCAGGGTGAGTGTAAAGACTGAGCGGGTTCAGGAAGAGTGGGTGACGGCACCCAGGAGCGAGTGAGGAAGGGAAGATGGGGAAGGAGATCGACAATAGCTGCTACCTGCGGCTGAGTCCTGCCACCTGTCTCACCTGTGTCTGCGCTCACCAGGGAAGGGCAGCTTGCTGTCCCTCAGGAGCCCCACACGTCAGTTTAAAACCAGGATGGACTCACATCAGCTCTGGCCTTGTGTAAAGGAATCTTTGTGCACTTTCTCATCCAAATTCTTTGCTTAAAAAACGTTTCTTTTACATGACTCCTTCCACTTGAGCCTTTTTTATATTTAGTGTTGATTTTTCTTTCTTTTCTTTTCTTTTTTTTTTTTATGAACAACTGATTCTCAGCACCTGGCGTCATCCTAGGTCTTGGGGCATTTCCAGGGCCCATGGTATTTTCTACACGTGGCACTTTGCCACAGCCTTGATATGAAGAGGCCACCTGCTGGCTTGGGGTGCTGTGGCACTCATCGACACCACAGGAAAGAGTTGTGGCCAGTGCCATGAGAGCGGTTCTCCTGGCCTACTTTGGGCAACAGCCCAGAGATGAGTGAAGCCCCCCGAGAACAAGAGTAGTAATAGTAATACCAGCTCACTTGTTGAGTGCGTAATTCATGCCGCAGGCTATTCTAAGGGTTCCACGCACACAAACACATACGTATAATCCTCAAAGCTATGGTAGGAGGGCGAGTCTATAATTCTCCCCACTCGAAAGATGAGAAAACTGAGGCTCAGAGAGGTTCATCTGCTCCAGCTGGTGACTTATGTGTCTGCACATCCATGCTGCCTGGAAGGGATGATTAATGACAGATCGTCTCCATTTTGAATAAAACTGACCAGTCGCAGGTGGCAAGGGGAAGAGCAAGGAAAGAGATGCCCAAGAGCTTTGTGCTTTCATGGGGCAGGGCAGGACAGCAGGCCTGGCCACTGAGGGCCAGTCTCTGGGCTCAGACAGAGGACTGGAGCCTCTGGCCACTTGCCTTGGGGGACTATGCTTCTGGTTTGCAGTGACTGTCCTGCCCTGGCTACTGGTTGTGTGGAAAAACATGGGAAGGCTCATTTGATTTGAATCATTATGTCATTTTTATGAGTTTGCCTGGCCTGGGCACTAGACTGTTTGCAAGTATAACTCTAGCATGTGCCAGGCTTTATGAGTTCCCAAGTAACTGGTTTATAGTTGGATGCCACATTATATCCTGGAAGCCAGGGCATATGGGTTTGACTTTTCTAGAAAAGCTGACCAATGCTCCACCCTGAAGGTATCTTCTTCAGTATGCTACTGGCGGTCACTTTTACTTAGCTTTTTAAACTTTATTTCTGAGCAAACGTTTCATGGGAAAGCAAGGGCCTGGGTGGCAGCCACATGAGTCCTTGAGCTCACTGTTGTGAAGGCTTGGGTAAGCCCATGAAACCACACACTGTATTCCCTGATGTCATGTTCCCTGATGCCAGGCCTCGAATTGCCGGAGGGACCACTCATTAGAGATCAGTTTAGGAATGGCCACCTACAGAGATGAGTTCTGTAAGGCATTCCTTCATAGCAAGATTTTTCAGTCCAAGGCCATGCCACCCTGAACGTACTCAATCCCATCTGATCTCAGAAGCTACGTGGGGTCGGGCCTGGTTAGTACTTGGATGGGAGACCACCTAGGAAGACCAGGTGCTGTAGGTGTAAAAAAAAAAACAAGAAAGGAAAAAGATTTTCCAAACACTGTATGTTGTCACAGAGAGAGGTTATGCAAGGGAGGGAGACTCTAAGCCTGAGGGAAAGTAATAGTATAATAATGTGTGTATGTGTGTAAATGTCACCCCCTATCCACCCCTGTCCCCAATGTGTTCCTCCAAATCCAGGAGCCTAAGGTAAGATGAAGCATGTTCTATTCAATTTCAAACGATTCTTTGGGCCAGGGGTCAACAAATGTTTTTTTATAAAGTAAATATTTTAGGCTTTGCGGGCCAAGAGGCAAATTGAGGACTTTATATAGGTACTATATATAATAAAAGAAAACAAATTGCACAATTATTTAATTGATAATTCAAAATATAATGAGCACAGTTCTATGTAATGTAGGTCTAATAATGAGAAGAATGGAATTCTTTAGGGTATGGTTACATTTTGCCTAATTGGAGTTTAAAGTTAGTGATCTTTGTCATTAGATCAATTGCAAATGTTCCTCTATAAAAGTTCTTCACCCACGGGCCGGACTTGGCCCACAGCCTGCCATTTGCTGTTCTCTGCTCTTGGTTAAATCTCGAGGCCCTCTCTCTGAGAGTTTATAATCCAATGCACTTATCAGGCCAAATCAGGGAATTAAATTTTCCTGCCTCATGAACACTCACGGTCAACCATTCACTCGCTCATTCATTCAACAAATGTTTATGGAGCTTATACTCTGCGCCAGGTGCTGGCTGAGATACAGGGACACCCAGGAGAAAGATGCCCTCTCTGTGGCCACAGCCGGGTGAGGGACCCACACTCACCTTGCTGTGTGCTGTCTTGGAAATGTGTGGAACAAAGATGAAGCAATACAAATGTTACTTAACTACATCTGTGAATTATATAACAAAAGACGAGTTTGAGCAATTCTAAATTGAATTCTAAATCTCTCCCTCATTTCCCCCCAATCTTGCACTGTAGAACTGACTACCATTAACATTTTGGGGAAGATCCTTACAGCCTCACTCATACTCACCCGCACGTTTACATACACATGAATATATGCAAACTCACAAAAATACGCTATATATATCTGGCTTGGGTTGTATTTAAATCATTCTATAAATGGCTTTTCTGCCCCCAATATTAGTTTTGTAAACCCAATGAATAAATGATTTGGCAACAGTTAAGAAATCACAAGTTCCCTTCTTGTCACAGAAACTTCTACAAACCACATGGTAGGTTCCACTGATGGTAAAGTGATCAATTTCAGGAAGTTAGCCAGTTTCTCTTCGCCATATGTACCCACTGCACAGAGGGTACCACTCTGCAGTGCTGCGTGCAGGCTATGGACTGAGAAATGAGAAAAACTGACAACAGAAAAGTGGTAAGTAGCTTCTAGTCTTTTAATGAATCTTTCCAACAAAATATATGATTTCTGATCCTGAAATACAGTTTGGTGGCAAGTGGTGTGAACAGAGAAAGTGACGAATGGGCAAATTAAGATAAAAAGGTTAATTACTGAAGCAACTCTAAATGTAAGTAAAGTGGCCTGGCGTACAGGAAATTTTGAAAACCAAATGCAGTGGTCTTATTTTTTTGGACAGGAAATGAAGCAAATTCCAAGTCAGGAATTGAGCTGGAACGTTCCTTTCTGATCCTGCCAGAAACAGTATTCTCTTCTAGAAGCAACAGGTTGGAGGTGAAGCAGGTGAGAAGTGTTTCTTATTGGCTATTTCTACAGAAAAAGACGAACTCTGTTCCCTCACATACACAAGTCATCTGCTGGTGCCTAGGCCTGAAATTAATATACTACAAGGAGCTTAATGATCAATTTGAATTATTGCTTTTCTTGTTAGAGGTTTTAAAGTAACAGGTTACTATTTCTAAAATTATATTCTCTAGTGTTTAAGCATAGCAGGTGGTCAGTTTTTGTTACTGTCGAGAACTGGCAGATCGAAAAACAAACTTTATAGTTTTAAAAGATGATATGCTTTCTAGAAAATTCAATAAGATCTAAGAACAATTGAAAAGCCAGATTTCAAGAGCTCATCCAAATTTTTTCTTATATTTTTCCACGCTCATTTAGTGCTCATTAAACTTCATACAGTCATTTTTACCACCATTTAATGTATATTGAAAGGTTTTTTTGCTTAATTTTTATATCCATTTAATGCCCATTATAGACCTTGGAAGTAAATTAATTCTGTGCTGAAATTTGATGGTGCTTTACAAAATGACTGCACTGGCTCACAAGGAATGAGACCAAGAGGACCAATGACATGTACGAAATGGCAATTGATGTTAACTTCTACTTGCTACTTGTAAACCGTTGAGACAGCCAATATAATGATATTGTAAGAAAGTAAAAATGGAATAATAATAATATCAAGCTAAACTTGGAAAATTGCCCACCTCTCTCCCACATGGCCTCAGAACAGGGTTCTTAGCCTTGACTATGTATTTAGAATCATAGAGCAAATTTTTAAAAGTTCTGCTGCCAGGCTGAACCCCAGAACAATGAAATCGGAGTCTCGGGGGGTGGGGGGAGCTGGGCATTGCAGCTTTCTGACTTCCCAGTTATCTCAGTGTTCAGCCGCAGTTGAGAACAACTGTCTAAGTGGCACTTAAACAGGTCTCTTGGGTCCGTTACTAAAGAGGGTGACGAGGCTGCAGGAAGACCAAAACTTGTTCATTAGCCCCTTGGTTTGACTTCCAGGAGCAAAATAATGATTATCTGAAAAGCTGATGCTATGGAGTAGGGTAAGGGCAGTTGACGAAGTTCATTCTCTCCTTCAGCCGCTGCCCCTTATCCTTCTATGTGCTAACCCTGACGCAGCATGAGGGGTTATAAGACAGGAGCCCGCCCCATGGACACACCAGACTTGTGGAGTATCAGGGTGTGTCTCATAAGAGAGGATGTCATTAGCCAGGGTTAGTCCTTGAAACTCAGTTGGATGCTGTTTGTATGTGTGTTTTAATGTCACCTCCAGGGTCTGTTGAGGGACATCATTTCAATGGAATGTATTTGAGTTCAACTGAGTTATTAAATGGAGTTGAGGGACTGATTATTCTTTAAACTATTATCTCTAATTTATGACTCTTCAGGGCTATAAAGACACAATAAATTTTAATGTATTACCTACAATTCTGGACCGGTATTAGCAAGTACAGGCTATGTTGGCTTTTCAGATAGTTACAAAGAACTGCTAGTTGGTCCATATATCTAAAGTCGGTGGATTTCCAGTTCTTCCATGGGATTACAGAGTGCTCTGTGGTAGACTGATCAGTGCCGAAAGGCAAGGTGGGTAATCCACCCCAGCATTCGAGTCCTGAAGTTCCAGGTACGGCTATGGTGTTTCTGCTGATAATCCAAACCAGACCGTTGCTAGCTGGCCCCTTGGCTCCGGCTAATTGTTTAACTACTCAGGTACACATGTAAGCTCAGTTTCAGCTCTGCCACCTACCATCTGAGTGACTTCGAGTAAATTAGCCTCTCTGAGTCTTAGATTCCACGTCTGTAAAATGGGGTCTTTATGAACAGCACCCACCTCACTGATTTGTAGGGGGATTAAATAAGGAAATGCATGCCTCGCACTCAGCCCAGTGTTTGTCTCCTGGTAAAGCACTCACCAAATGCTCCCTACCATATTGCCCGGAATTCAAAAAGCATAATTTTTCATATTTTTATGTATGTGAAATCAGGATCATGCCTTCATTGATAGGTGCCTTAAATGTGGTGTGGTGGGTTCTTTTGTCCTCCAAAGCCATTAGTAAATCCATCAAATTTGGAATGGATAAAATAAAGTGTCTGTTATTAATTATAAATTTCATCTAAGGTGATAAATCCTATCCATACGACCATTTTTTTTATTACTTACATAATGTACCAGTTGTCAGCATAGTCAATGCAAATGAATCAGAACCCATTAAAAATCAGAAATATTTCCAGTTTGGCAAAAATTCCGTTCCGGTAAAATCCCACAAAATACCCAATTAAGTAATTCAATTAGGGGGATTTATCACATCTTATAATCAATAGGTTCTCTTGACATTTTAGTATTAGGGGACACTGGCAGGACCATCCGAGAAAGGGGTGCAGCTAAGGAGATGGGCTGTGGCAAATCACATGTTGGCAAAGGAAGCCTATGAAGAGAGAGAAGAAAGGAAGCATCATTGCAAAATCTCTTCTTGCAGCCTGAAAAGGGGTGTGAAAAGGTAAAAAGCCATTTTATTCCAGGAAGGCAGCCTCAGGCACCTCACAGACCACCTTCACCTTAGATTGTGTGGGAAAACCTGCAGGATTTTAGTGTTCCCTAGTGAGATCCATCTTTTTGCACCCAGTCTCTGCCCTGCCTGCCACTCTCACCCCAGGGCTAGGTTATGGGGGTGGCCCCTTGGCTCATTCTGACTTACGGGGTTCCTCAGCTAAGACAGACTTTTCTGAACTGTTCTTCAAACTGCACTGGCCTTTAAAAATTGTGATTTTGGCGTCCATTGGGGTCCAAGTTGAGAAGGAAGTTTTGGGTGAGGACTGAAACAGGTCATTTTCATTGTAACATTTGGCTCCTTCAGAACCCAAAGGAGGGAATTGGACTACTGTGCACCATGGACCCAACCAAAGAATTGATTCAGTATGTAAAGTAGGAAAACAGTTGTGAAATTGCTTCTTCGATTGCTAGCAACAGCTGTATTTGGCAGGGAGGGGGAAGTTAAGCAGATTTTTTTTTGAGGTGTGATTCATATGCTTTCTTGAAGAAATAGGCCTTGATTTTTTCTGGGTGTTCCAACGCAACACCCAGTGAAAGATGCAGACCATGCAGACCTCATCATCCACATCAGTGTGTTCTATGCAGTGGGTTCCACTGAACAGCTCTTAATTACCCACTCTCTGCTCTTGCTCTCTTTCCTGTGGCTGCTGTAACAGAGTCCCTCAAACCTGGTGGCTCAGAACAACAAATTTATCCTTTCATGATTCTGGAAGCCAGAAGTCTGAAATCAAGGCATTGTCAACAGAGTGGGTTCCTTCGTGTGGTCCCAAAGAGAAATCTATATTGTGCCTTTCTCCCAGCTTCTGGTGGTAGTGGACAGTCCTTGATGTTCCTTGGCTTGTAACTCCAGTCTCTACCTCCTCCTTCACATGGTCTTCTTTCCTGCGTGTGTCTGTGTCCAAATGTCCCTCTTCTTATAGGATATCAGTCATTGGCCTGCCCTAATCTAGTATGAACTCATTGTAAAGACCCTATTTCCAAATGAGCTCACACTCACAGGTACAGAGTTTAAAACTGCTTTGACATATCTTTGTGGGGACACATAATTCAACCTGCAACACTTCACATTTTTTGATCCTCTATTCTGCCACTTCTACTTAATCCTAGTCCTTTCACTTCACCAGCTCCTATTCTAATAATTTACTTTCCAGGAAGTGTCTCCTACTTAACTTGTCTCCGGGGACCTGATCTGAGCCCCATTATACCCTCACTGACAACCAGAACCAATTTCTCCTTAGGCACAGAAGGCATAAAGCCTAGGGCCCATGATGCTTTAAGCAAAGATTTAACTTCTTTTAAAATCGGCAAAATTTTTTTCTGGATGTTCCAACCCAATACCAATGCACAGCACTAATTTATACCAATGTGGTCATAAAATATAATTTTACTTTTTTTTAATGGAGGAAGGGGCCCATGAAGGGCAAAATGCCTCGGGCCCATGAAAGTCATAATTTGGCCCAGTTGACAACCATATTCTATTTTCCGATTTAACACATGCCAAGAAAATTCAGGAATTGCTAATGTGTCCCCAGTGAAGGAGATTTAAGTACTGATGCACAATCTCTGATCCAAAACCTGTGGGCCAGAATTGTGTCAAAGTTCATAATTCCTGTTTCAGTAAGATAACGTGTTACCTATATGACATACGGCAAAACACTCCCAACGGGTCCAGGTCACACACATGGCTATTTCTGCCATGATACTAAAATATTCTCACTAAGTGGATAAATAAAGATGATGGTAGCTCTAGGTTAGTTTAGATCAGGTTATGCTGCCAAAAACATTACAAAAACAAACAAACACAAAATCAAACAAAACACAAAATCAAAAAACAAACACAAGATCTCCTGATGTTCAAATCTTTTAGAATTTCTGAATTGCTGAGAAGGAATTGCAAGACAAGACCCACATTAAGAAAAGAAACCATAAACCAGTGTCCTGGGTTGCCAGAGGCTTGATTCCACCAATTGTTGGGTCTCTGATTTTGTTTTCTTTTTCTTGGTCGACCTCCCTTTCATACTGGGTGAATTCCCAGGTGACTGGTGCTGGCTAAAGAGAGGGGCACCAAAGAGCTGAGTAGAAGCTCCAAACAAAAGAGCAGGGTTTCCCAGTCTGCGGTTGAGCCTCAGCTCAGGGCGAATGGGTGCACTCAGCTTTTGACTAGGGTGAGGAGAGTGAGGCTTTGGTACCAAATTTAAGAGAGGGAGGGTACCAAAAATAATCGAGATCAATAATCAAGATCAATAATATTTTAATGCCGTATTTTTAAAAAATCAACCTGGTAAGCTCTGGACAGCAAGCCATTTGCCTATTTTAATAAATAAATTAAGTTTTTTTTTGTAACCAGAGCCTAGCTGAGGGTGAGGCAAGAGGAGCAGGGCATTGCAAGTACAGGGTCAGAATCCGTCCTTGTTTAAAGTGTCTTTATTTGCTATTTTGTCCATCAGGGATTTGCAGTTTTTAAAATAGTATTCATCTTGATGACTAAGTTTTGGGAGTATCCCCTTAAATTTTGCACCCGTAGCCCTACTATTGTGCCCATCTGCTTTCCCAGCAAGATCCTCCAGTGTCCTGACTGTGCTGCTGGAGTGGGATGTTCATAACCCAATGGCTGTCAGTTTCTAGAGCCCAGGGGACAGAAGTGGAGGGGGGTTCCACGCTCCAGATATAGACTGTCCTTAACCTTCGTGTTTTCTCTTTGACAGTTCACCTGGGCCCTCATTTGTACCTCAAGTCCTGAACCCAAGGCTCTGGATTTGACCTTAAAAGATCGTAAGTCTCAGAGAGGGGAGCTAACTTCGCATGTGTACTCTTAACCAATCCACTGTGCAGCCCTATCTGGCATGCCACCTGCCATGCCTGTTGCCTCCAGTTGTGGAGTCTTTCCAGGCTTCTGTGATGTGAATAGACTTTACTCTGGTTGACCCTTCAGTTTCTCTGTTCTTCTCTGGCACCTGCTGCTCAACCACCTGTTCTCCATCTTCAGCTTCTTACATGGTCTTTGTCTGCTGTGGTCTTCTCTTACGCCCTCTCTAATCTTGTTAGGATCCTAGTCCTTTACTGCCATTTTAATGGGAACCTTCAACTGTCAGACTCAAACAACGGAAGTGTCCTCTCTCTCTCTCTGTATGTCTCTCTCGCTCTGTTATTTGCATAGTTCCACTTTCTTTCTTATTTGCATAACTGCTCTTTTTTCCTCTATTTATAGGGTTGCCAGTTCTCTCTCCATACTTTTGCCTCATTGCATTTCTCTATTTTATTTGGAGAGTTGCCATTCCTCTCCTGCCATGCTGGATAGTGTTTATTTATTGGTTACATCTTAAGAGTAAATTTTCCCTGGTAACCTTCTCACTTGATCTGGGAGCTGGTTCCCTCTGATGTCCTTTATGGAGCCACAACTTTTGGTAGCCAGAGGTGTGGGTGTGGCCAAGAGGAAGAACTTGGCTGGCCAGGTACAGCTCTTGCTGGGGCCTTGGGCTTCGCTCTGTCCTCAGATCCAACTGGATGACATGAGCTAGGGTTCGCTCTGTGAATGAAGGGCTTTTGCAGTCTATTTTGCCTCTATGAGGTCCTCAGGATGGAGAGGCTTGAATAGTCAGGGTTTTCACCTTAACTTCTCTGCTAGCTGCCTGTTCGCCACTTCCCATTCTTCCTACCCAGGCACTTCTCTTAAAATTCAGGTTATTTGGAACTGGTCGACTCAAGTTCTTACCTCAGGACTCTTTTGGGAAGGTAGAGTTAGAAACCTCAAGCTCTTCACTCACAAGTCCCCTCTGATCACTTCCATGGCCCAATATTTACTTTAAGGTGCTACAAACTCTCTGGGAGGCCATTTTTATCCTGGAAATACAGCAAATTGCAAAAGGCTCCCCTCCTGGTCTCCAGAACCCCCTTACAGCCTGACCTCAGTTGCTCAGAATTGTATGAGAGAGAATTGCATTTGAAGTTAGGTGTTGATGCCTTAACTTGAGGCCAGACCTGCCAAAGTGACCACCTGAAATGCCTCATCTACCAACAGTGCTCTGTTTGCCATGCAAAGGGTCTGCAAGCTGGCCTCACCCTGCTTGGGCCTTTAAAAAATTATTTTTATTTTTTATTTATCTATAATTAAAAATTAAAATAGGAATCTGACAAGCACTACCTCAGCCAGGTGATCAAGGTTCACGTCAACACTGAAAGTCGCATTGCCAGTATGTGCCCTTGGTGTGATGTGACTAGAATGACACTTTACCTCTGTGGTCTTCCTCTCCAAAACTCATTGCCCCAATCTAATCATGGCAAGAGCATCAGACAATCTACATGATCATCCCCTTTCTCAGCTTTATTTTTATACATAGTATTTTCCACATTACTATCTAGCAATGTAAGCTTCGTACGGGCAGGTAATTTAATCTGTTTTGTTCATTGTCGTATTCTCAGCCTGAAAATAGTTCCTGAAATAAAGTAGATAATAAATATTTTTTGAATGAGTGAATAAATGAATAGAGCTGCCTTCTCATTTTATTGCTGCATAGTAATCCATTATATGAACATAACATAATTTTTTAAAACCAGACGACCACCCATAGGCATTTAGATTCTTTCCAATCTTTTGCTATTACTAGCAGCCCTGCATTGACGATCCTTGTATATAGTCATTTGCATACATGAGGGCCTATCATTAGGATCTATTTCTAGAATTAAAATTGCTGAGCCTATGTATGTTTCCAATGTTGATAGATATTCCAAATTGCTCTCTATCTTAGAGGGTGCACTAATTTAGACTCCTATGGCAAAATATGAGAATATGCTTCTCCACTTCCTCGCCCACACAGTAGAATCTGTGAAAAATGCTATCAGTGTCATATTTTGAGTGAAGTTGAGTATTTTTTCCTATATTTAAGGGCTATTTGTTTTCCTTTTTTCTGTGAACTGTCTGTTAATATATTTTTGTCCATTTTTCTATTGGGTTATTTGTTTTCTCACTTATACAGAAAAAGTTTTTACATATCAAATGTATCATTCCTTTAGCTGTGATATGAACTGCAAACATGTTCTACTACTTTATTGTTTCACTTTTGGCTATCAAATTTTTTCATGAGGCAGAATTTTTATTTGTATGTGCTTTAATTAGTCTCTGCTCTATTAGTATTTTTTCATTGTTCTGGAGTAACTAGGCAATGCAATTAGACAATAAAAATGACTTAGACTGAATAAGGGGCGAGAGGAAGATCATCATCATTTGTAGATGGTTTAATTGCTTACCCAAGAAAATCACATGGAGAAACAACTATTCTAAATAATCATAGAATTTATTATAGTTATTTGGCATAAAATTAACTATAGAAATCAATAGTTTGTGTACACCAAGAAAGACCTAGTAGAAGGTACAATAGATGTGATCCATTAACAAGAGAAAAATGATAAGCAAGACTTGCCCTACCAGATACTAGCATACCTGAAAACTGTAATTATTAAAATATGTGGTACCAGCACATGAATAATGAATAGATAGATGAAGCATAATAGAGAGTCTAGAAACAGATATACACAGAAAAGTTAGTTTACAATGAAGGGAGCATATCAAATTGCTAAGCAAAAGATGATTCAATAAATGACGTTGGGGCAACTGGGTCTCCATTTAGAAAAAAATAATGTGGTTCTACACCTCGTATTTTATGCCTAAGCAATTCTAGTGGGTTAAGATATTTCAATGTAAGAAAATTAATCATAAAATTACTAGAAAAAAGGGATGAGAAAAATTGTTGTTGATATTGAAGTGTGGAAGGTCCTTTCTGGATTACACTGCCCTGGATGATCTCATTAACCCCTGTGGTTGTAGTTGCCATGGCTCCCAAATTCATCCTTCTATCAGAACCCTCCTTTGAGCCTAAGACACATATATGTAACTGCCTACTGGACATCTCCACTGGAAGATCACAAACTCAACTCAAATTCAACATGTCAAATTTAGTCAATATTCACTTGCTCCACCCCCTGCCCCAAACAACCTTCTTTCCCAGTGAAGGGAACACTTTTCCATCCAGTTGCATAAATCAGGAACCTGGAAGTAACCTTGAATTCTTCCCTCTCCCTCAACGATCCAACCCCCACCCTGTTATATATCTATTGCTACATCTCTCAATTTTACCTCCTAAGTATCTCCTGAATCCATTTCTATCTCCATTGCCAAAACTTAGTTCAAGCCACTATCATTTCGCTCCTGAAGTTATGTGTCCCCTTGGCAGTGACCACTGTTGAATTCATAAGCATGGTACCACTCTGCTTAAAACCTTCAAAGTCTTGCATTGTTCTTCAGTTAAAGGTCAAAATCTACTCTTGTCTTTTCTTACATCCCTTGCTGTCTTTTGGTTCCATATATTCATGTGTTCATGAAGGTGAGGGCTGAAAAATGTCCATTGAATGTAGTGACATGGAGATACTGAGGACCTCAGCAACATCTCTATTTGTTATCTATTATGTGCCATTACAGTCCTCTTGGCTATACCTCTTATTCTGGGTCCTACTGTTACAAGCAGTCCTCTGCAGGTTTTGATCAGCTTTGAGGACTTGAAACCTGATATGCTTTGTCTTAGGTCCAAACATGCTCTTTTGATTCCTGTCCAGGCTCCTGTAAAGGCACAGCGTGGGAAACCCAAAGGAGTACACTCTGGGCCTTTGTATGTGCTGAAACATTCTTTTGACCTATTTGTGCCTTATACATGCCAATTAAATCTTAGAATCCCAGCTCAAGTTTCTTTTCCTCAGGGAAATCTTTCTCAGCCTCCTTTTTTTAGGCTTTTATGGTATCATATACTTCTTTGTGTCACAGTTGAAATCTTGTAATTCTGTGTTCAACTCATATCTCTTTAACCCACTAGACTGTGAGCTAACTAATAAGCTGTGCATGTAACCAAACAGACTCCCCGGGCCACCCACCAGCTTGAAAACCACAAAGAAGAGTCGGGAAGTGACTTCCAGATCCAGCAATTTTCACACTTGGAAATCACGGAGGCTCACACCTGCTTAGGTGCCGAGCAAATATAACGTTGGATCACCTCCCAAAGTTCCTTGCATCCCCAAGCTTCATTACCCCTTGGTGCACCTGTGTCTCCCAGCAGAGATGCTGAGCCTAAAGATCTATGGTGGCTTCTGCAAGAGCTGCATGCTTTCAAGTCATGAATCATCTTTTCACACATATCATCGACACATATTAGTTTTCTATTTGTATATAACAAATAGCCACCAAATTTAGAGGCTTTGAATAATACTCATTTATGAGCTTAAATTTCTGTAGGTTAGAGTTTGGGTAGACTTCCCTGGGTTTTCTGCTCTAGGTCTCATAAGTCTAAAATCAATGTGTCGGGCAACTTAGACTCTTATTTCGGGACTCTGGTTAAGGATCTATTGCCAAGTTCATTCAGGTCCTCAGTCAGTTTTAGTTCTTTGTGGTCGTAAGGCGGGGTGGGGGAGCATTTCCTTGCTAGCTGTCAGCAAGGAGCCACCCAGCTTCTAAAGGATGCCCGTGTTCCTTGTCAGTGGCCCCCTCCATCTTCAAGTCAGCAATAGTACATCAAAAATTTTCTCCTGCTTCCAATCTCTCTGACTTTCCCTTCTGCTGCTAGCCGGAGAAGACGTTCTGCTTTTAAAGGTGTATATGATTAGCTTAAGCCATGTAGATAATGTCACTTTTGCCAAGTAATATAACATAATTACAGGAGTAATGCCAGAGGCAAAAGTCACAGGGGTGATCTTAAAATTCTGCCTTCCACACCAGGTAAAACAGGGCTTTCTTTAGTAAAAATTAAGCATGAAGCAGCAGTACCTAGATAATGCTGTTGTTGAAAATAAAAGTAACCGAAAATGCCCAGGAGTTCTAGTCCACTTTGATTTTCATCTCATAAGGAGTTGACTTTTTTTCTTGTCTATTATAAGTGGGCAATAATTATTGCCCCTCAGCATTATGAGTATCTATGTAAAAATCCTTTATAATATAGTAAGGGTATGACAGACTGCCAGTTCACTAAATCTAAATTTTAGGATAACTTAGAAGAAAGCACACCTGGTTTAACTCATAATAAGAACACAAGTTGGACTTTAGTGAAAAATATAGTTTAGGAAAGGCTGGTTGGTCTCCATAACCAGTGAGATAAGATTTGAGAGTTCTTTTGATCATAACCCTTGATCAGCCCAATCATAATAACCTGTCTATTGCATTGCATAATTACTAAAAGTAATATAATCAGCCCTCTATTAAGAAAGAAGCACAGAAAGTGAGGCACACTAAGTGTTACAGAGGATTCACAAAAATATAAAATATCATGTCTTCCCCACAGAAGTTTAAAACGTTAACAAAAGAATAGCTATTAATGCCAATGTTTATACAATAAGGGACATATGAGTAGTAGCCATTCTGCAAAAAAAGTTTAAGTGACGGCTACATTTGAGGCATTGTTCTGCCAGGAAGATTTCAAAATGAGATTGTGTAGTATGATGGCTAGTGGTTAAAAACAGGACGTTGGAATCAGGTCGACTCAAGTCCCAGCTCTGCAATGTATCCTCCTTCTGAAGGTTGCTTAAGCCTCCCAGGTTTTTTCTTCACTTAAAAAATATGGCTAATAACATCACGTATCTTGCTGTGTTGCTGCAAACATTAATGTGGGTGAGAAAATGTTTGTTTGGAACAATAACTGATGTTTTTATTATTATCAATAGAAGGTGTCCACTTTCCTGTCATGCAAGGTGATAAGAGAACTTGACATGTACAACCATAGAGGTATAGAAAAATCGTGGGAAATACCAGTAAGAGATATGGTTGTGTAGATAAAGTAGAGATGACTGGCTTGCAGATGATGAATGATACTGTAATAGAAGCTGAATCTGAACTCTCCTTGGGACATCAAGAGTATATTAATAGGTTGAAACTATAGAAATGTAGCTTGCTGTGCTACAGATCTAGCATGGACCATAGTCATGGTCCAGCCCTGGCCCCATTGTGGTGGGGCATCTTGATTAATGTGTCCACAAAAGCTTCCCAAGTCTTTACATCATTATAATCTTATATAGCTTCATCTTCAACTTCTTTTAGCACCATGAAACTGAACACAGTGAAAACTTAAAATCATTCTGAACTTAATGTAATGCAATTTGTTTAATTGTGAAGAAAACCCACACTTCAAACCTCATACAAAGTATGGTGAAGCACTGTTGATTTCATCTTGAAATACCTGGCGAATGTCGCTACTTTAACACTGCGCCTCCACTTTTGATTTTCCATAGGTAAACATGGCGCTTCAGTCTTTACTTCTGACCTGCCTTTTCCTGCTAATCTCTCATTCCTGTGAGTTCTTCATGGAAGCAGAGTATTCCTGTGAGCTTCCCACTAATAGCAGAAGCTATCCTTGCGATGTGAAAAGACAAAATGTCTCCATTATTGCAGAGTGCAACAATCGTCAGCTGAAAGAAGTTCCCCAAATAACAGTCAAGTGTGTGACAGAACTAGACCTTTCTGGTAATTCAATTAGGCACATAACAAAAATCATTTCAAGGACTGCAAAATCTTACTAAAATCAATCTAAATCACAATGTCATGTTCTATCCCTACAATGAAAATCATTCTATAAATAAAAAAGGCATGAATATTACAGCTGGGGCATTCCTCAACCTACATAACCTAATGGAATTACTGCTTGAAGACAACCAGTTAGACAAAATACCTGTTGATCTGCCCAGGTCTTTGAAAAAACTTAGTCTAATTCAAAACAACATAAATTCTGTAAGTAAAAATGACACTTCAGGACTTCACAATTTGGAAACTCTCAATTTGGGCTGGAACTGCTTTTTTGGCAATGCTTGTAATAAAGCTTTTCGGATAAGTCGCAGAGCATTTGAAGAGATTAAAAATTTGAAGGTGCTTTCACTCTCTTTCAACAACCTTTCCAAAGTGCCACACGACCTGCCAAAATCTCTAACAGAACTTTACCTTAGCAACACCAACATCGAAGTCATCAAAAAAGACGACTTCAAGAATTTGGAAAATTTAACAGTACTAGATTTAAGCGGGAACTGTCCAAGGTGTTTCAACGCACCATTTCCCTGTACACCTTGCGCAGAAAATGCTTCCATTCAGATAGATGAAAATGCTTTCCAACACCTGACCAACCTTCAATACCTCAACCTCTCTAGCACCTCCCTCCAGAACATTCATGCAACCTGGTTTAACAATATGCCTTTTCTGAAGGAGCTACATCTTGAATTCAACTATTTAGCACAAGAAATAACTTCTGGGGGATTTTTTACAAAACTGCCATCCTTAGAAATACTTGATTTATCTTATAACTATGTACAGAAAACATATCCACCACATATTACTATTTCCTCAAACTTCTCTCATCTTACACATCTCCGGGAATTGCACTTAAAAGGTTATGTGTTCCAGGAACTTAGAGAAGACGATTTCCAGCCCCTGATGAACCTCTCAAATTTACAGACTATCAACTTGGGCATTAACTTTATTGAGAAAATCGATTTTACCTTTTTCAAACATTGTTCCAACCTGTCGGTCATTTATTTGTCAGAAAACAGGATATCGCCCTTGGTAAATGATAACAGGCAAAGTTACAGAAATGGTTCCACTGTCCAAAGTCATATCCTTAAGCCACGCTCAGCAGACACTGAGTTTGAGCCACATTCAAATTTTTATCATGGCACCGATCCTGTGATAAAGCCAGAATGTACATATTATGGCAAAGCCCTAGATTTAAGCTTGAACAATATTTTCTTTATTGGGCAAAAGCAATTTGAAGCTTTTCCTGACATTGCCTGCTTAAATCTGTCTTCAAATGGCATTAATCAAGCATTATATGGAACTGAATTTTCAGCCGTGCCTCACGTCAAATATTTGGATTTATCAAGCAATAGACTAGACTTTGATTGTGAAAGTGCTTTCAAGGAACTGCCTGAGTTAGAAGTTCTAGATCTCAGCCACAATGAACACTATTTCCAAATAGCAGGAGTAACACACCGTCTAGAGTTTATTAAAAATTTAACGCACCTAAAAGTTTTAAACCTGAGCTACAACAGCATTTATACGTTAACAGAGTACAATCTGAGTAGCACGTCCCTAGAAGAATTAGTTTTTAGTGGAAATCGCCTTAACCTTATGTGGAATGCTCAGGATAAAAGGTACGAGCACATTTTTCTATGTCTCACGAGTCTGAGACGGCTTGACTTATCCTTTAACAATCTTAAGCGAATCCCAGATGAAGCATTCCTTAACTTGCCCTCGAATCTCACCGAACTATATATAAATGATAATAAGTTATGTTTCTTTAACTGGACATTACTCTACAAGTTTCCTTTGCTCCAGTTGCTTGACTTAAGTAGGAACAGTCTATATTTTTTAACTTATAGCCTATCTAAATACACGTCTTCTCTTCAGACGCTGCTACTAAGTCACAACAGGATCTTCCACCTGCCTTCCAACTTTCTTTCTGAAGCCAGCAGTCTGGTACATCTCGATTTAAGTTTCAACCTGCTAAAGATGCTCAACAGATCCACGTTTCAAACTAAGAACACCACCAACTTAGCCCTTTTGAAACTAGATGGAAACCCTTTAGACTGTACCTGTGACATGAGAAGTTTTCGAGAATGGATGGATGAAAATCTAAATATTACAATTCCTCGACTGATAGATGTCACTTGTGCCAGTCCTGGGGATCAAAGAGGAAAGAGTATTATGACTCTAGAGCTAACCACCTGTATTTCAGACACCATCACAGCCATATTATGTTTCTTTACATCCTTCATCACCATCATGGTTATGTTGGCTGCCCTGGGTCACCATTGGTTTTACTGGGATGTTTGGTTTATATATCAAGTGTGTTTAGCGAAAGTAAAAGGCTATAGGTCTCTTTCCACATGCCAAACTTTCTATGATGCTTACGTTTCTTATGACACCAAAGATGCCTCTGTTACGGACTGGGTGCTAAATGAGCTGCGCTTCCACCTAGAAGAGAGTGAAGGAAAAAACGTGCTCCTCTGTTTAGAGGAGAGGGATTGGGACCCGGGATTAGCCATCATCGATAACCTCATGCAGAGCATCAACCAAAGCAAGAAAACGGTATTTGTCTTAACCAAAAAATATGCGAGAAGCTGGAGCTTTAAAACAGCATTCTACTTGGCCTTGCAGAGACTAATGGAAGAGAATATGGATGTGATCGTGTTTATCCTGCTGGAGCCAGTGTTACAGCATTCTCAATATTTGAGACTGCGGCAGAGACTCTGCAAGAGCTCCATCCTCCAGTGGCCTGACAATCCCAAGGCAGAAGGCTTGTTTTGGCAAAATCTGAAAAATGTAGTTTTAACCGAAAATGATTCGCGGTATAATAATTTGTATGTGGATTCCATTAAACAATACTAACTGACGTTAAGTCATGGTTCACCAACAATACAAATGCAAAGAGCTGACCCTTCTGCCTTAGTGATCTATTGCTGTGTAAAAAATCACCCCAAAACTTAGCGGCTTAAAGCAACACAATCATTATAGTCTCTGTGGGTCAGAAGTCCAGGTATGGCTTAGCTGGGTTCTCTGCTCAGGGTTTCTCAAAGGCTGCAATCTAGGTGTCAGCCAAAGCCACGGGCATCTCCTGAGGTTAAGATCCACTTCTAAATTCACACTCATGTGGTTGTTTTCAGGATTTAGTTCCTTCTGGATTGTTGGCCAAAGTTTGCTCTCAGTTTCTCGCCATGTGGCCCTCTCCCACATGGAAGCTTGCTTCATCAAAGCCAGAGAGAGAGAGAGAGAGAGAGAGTGCTGGCAAGACAGAAGTCACCATCTTTTGTAATCTAACCAGAGAAGTGATATCCAACCGTTTTTGCCATATTCTACTTGTTAGAAGTAAATCACAGATCCCACCAGCTCATCGGGAGTGATCACCTCAGTCCAGGGAAGCTAGTCTATGACCAAGATGGGTGGTCGTGATGGCTGCGGTCAGCCTGACATCTTGGTCAGAGACTGAATCTCAGGAGGTGGGCTACTACATCTTCTTTTTGATTTCTAAGAACTTTTGAAACTATAGCTAATAGTTCTGATGTTAATCTGCTGTTTAGATTTGTGATCTATCCATGGCTACATGATTATATTATGTTGTACTTGCGTTAATCTTTCTTTTAGAATTTTATAAAATATGGGCTATGATATTTGACTTCTAAGGTTTGGATGCCATTTAAAAGCTGAGGTAGATAGCTTTTTAAGTGTTCTTAAAACCATTTTTAAGGGATGCAGCTAAATTAGAAGGATTTGGAACATTTATCAATTGCCATTGCTGCAAATCTTGAATAATTAAAAAGGGTTCATTTTGCATGATGAACATATGATAAATATACTGTAGGGAAATAGATCTATAATATTTAAAAATTGCTATCTACACTGGGTTTTTGAAAATACTTTAAAAAATCTTTGGTGGACATCAAAGGGGAAATCATTTTCATGAAGTTTGTACATTCAGATAATAATTAACAGAGAAATTAATTCTCTCTTTACTTCCTACTCAGAAGACAAAGTCAGAATACCTACCTGTTGGCACTCTTTATGCTTTTCTCCCAAATGAAACAACTTTGGTACTCTCCACCATCTCTGCTGTCCCTTTCATTCCTCTGCATCAGTGCATAGCATCCTCTCTCCAGTACAGTTATGAATCCTGAGGAGGTACCTTAAGAAATGTACCTGAGAATAACTGGAAATTATCCAAGAACATTCGTCCCTTCAGAATGAAAAGAAGAAAAATCTCCAATACACCATCCTTCCTTAAGTACAATTTCATTAATCTTGCAGGATGAGTTATCTTGAAATACATGTTTCTAAAGAACTGAACAAATGGTGTGTGATCGTGTTATTTAATATGGAAAATGTGGAAATCAGTACAGGTTTGCCAAGGATAATTTTAGCATTGTCACATTGAATCCTGTTTTGTTTATATGTTCATGACGTTTATAGGGAGACATTTGTGCTGGTGTTTGTTGAGGCATGGGGACAAATATCCAAGAGCAGGATCATTCCAGAAAAGAACACCTTAAAAAGAATGGTTGGGGGCAGATCCAGCTTATTTCTGTTGATGCCATGTTAATTTATTTTCTGCTAGAAGCTTACCCCTATGTTCCCTAGTTGTTTTTGGTAAGGTAAAAAATGTATATTTTTCAGTAGCATTAGGAATTAGGGATCTCTGTTAAGCTCACACACTTTGGCGGTGTTCTGTCAATAGAATTAAAAATTAATGAAAGTCACAGGCACTTTTACCTTTTCCTTAGCAAATATCTTCATAAAGTGAAGATGGCAAAATCAGTGGTTAATAACATTTGTTTTTAGAATTTACTCATTTCTCATTTAAGATACTGGTATGGAAAAATCAGACTTATAATTCGTTAAAGAGAAAGCATTGTTCCGTTTCCTGTTATTTTTTAATGAGTATATGCTAATGCCTGAATATGAATTTTTAAAAATTCAGATTTTACAAAATGATGTAAAATGAAATTTAAATACCTCTCCCAACACAACTTCACTTCCTAGAGAAAGTCAATATTAAAGATTCTTGTGTATTCTTTCATATTATGTGTAAAGGCTCAGCTGCTGTAACAAAGAGACCCGATAATACAGAAGTTTATTTCCCTATCTCATGTGCTGTTCCCTGAGTTTTGTGTTCTGCCCAAATTCATATGTTGAAACTTAACCCCCAAGGTGATGGCATTAGGAAGTGGGCCTTTGGGAAGTGATTAGGTCATGAGAGCAGAGCCCTCAAGAGTGGAATTAGTGCCCTTATAAAACTGGCCCAAGAATGCTCCCTTGCTCTTCTGCCATGTGATGTCACAGCAAAAAGATAGTTATCTAGGAAGTGAACTGTCACCAGACATCAAGTCTGCCAGCACCATGATCTCGGACTTCCCAGTCTCCAGAATTGTTAGAAAGAAATATTTGTTGTTTATAAGCTCCCCAGTCTCTGGTATTTTGTGATGGCAGCCTGAACGGACTAAGACACCTGCACCAGTCCTAACGAGAGTAGTTCAGGTTGGCAGTGCAGCTCTGCTCGCCATAGCCATTCAAGATCCCATGTTTTTATCTCTTGTTGCTCTGCTGTCCTCTGGGGAACTGGCATCAGCTGCATGCTCTAGGCTGGAAACCATTGCAGTTGGGTTCCACCTGGAGGCAAGGGGAAAAAAAACAAGGAAGAGTACTCAGACCAGTGTCTTGAGGCCTAGCCTTGGTAGTAGCATAAGTCTTCTGCTAACCTTCCATTAAGGAAGACCTATTGGACCCACATAATCACAAGGTGTGATGGGAAATATGCTCAGCAAAAAGTCTATAACCGTGAAAGAAGTAGTGAAGAGATTTGGTAGATAGCTAGCAATCTCTGCTATAACTTCTAGAAGTTTTCAGTTTGCACATCTAAGCCTTCGATTACTCATTTACTATAAGGGAATAGACTTTATAATAGTGGTTGATGTTCTGCTCTTTTAATTTTCCTCAGAGTACATTTTTCTTTTTATTGGCCATATATTACTGCCTTCTATGAACATGACATAAGGTATTTCCCAGTCCTTTATTGCGGAACATTTCATTTGCTTCTAATCTTTTGGTATTACCAAAAAATTCCGTAATACTTATGTCTTCATATTCACATATACATATCTCCATAGAATAGAATAAGTTTAGTTACAGCGATACTCAAAGTGGTCTTCAGACTGATGCTGATCTGTGACTGGATGTTACTGGTTTGTGATGAGATAAATACAGAATTTGAGAATTTTCAATTCAACATGGCCATGACTTCCACTATCAGTGGTTCGTGACAGGCTGGAAATTTTTAAAAGTATGGACTTTTGCTGCAGATGGTTTGAGAAGTACAGATCTAGAAGTGGAAATACTGGGTCAAAGAGCTCAAGCATTTTAAATGTTTATAAGTACTGCCCCATCATCCTGCAAAGTGGCTGCTCATAGGTACACTTTCACCAAGAGTCTTGACAGAAAGACCTGAAGAACTACAGAGTTGAAGAATCGATGGTTCTCATTTCTCAAAATAAAACAGACTGTGCTCAGAGTCTATCTTGAGGTTTCTTCCCTTGTTGAGGAATTAGTAAAAGTGATTAGTTTGACATGGATTTGGCCTGCCAATCAAAACATGTTATAAGCATAGATGCCATGTAAAAGTCTAGAGCTGTCCTGACAGTGTGGGTCCGTTGGGAAGGAGGAGGAGGGCTAGGAAAGCTATTTGCATATGTATTGTTTTTATAATGCAAACTACACAATGCCAGTTTTCATACAATGTTATTATTGACTGATGGTGATCCATGGAATGCAGAGTGAAAAACTTCATAGAGAGGATTGGTTGAGAATCACTGAGATAAGCTTTATTCAGTTTGATGTGATTAATCAACTGATTAACGATGAGAACAGGGAGCATTACATAGTGGCAGGAGGGGAGAAGCCTGAGACAACATGACAGATATTCACTTCATTGCTTCTTCATGTATTCACTTTTTACCTTACGATCTCTGGCCCAGAAAAATGGACGCAGTTTCCGTAAAGCACAAGAAATAGACCTCCCTGTTGCTGTTAGAAATCTAACATCACAGGGAAATGCTGGAGTTTCTTTGCCCTGCGATCTACCTTGGTATTAGAGCTACCTGCTGAATCAAGCACCTCCCACTGTCCTCAGTAAAGGACACACAAGTTAGTAGAAAGAAGGGTCTTTTCATGGAAGAGGAGTTTTATCAGAGACCCGGGGAGTCCAACCCAGACAGATCCTCCTCTGCACTCTCAGAACCTTTTCCTGCGAAGTGGAGACTCTCTCAGAGGAATTCTTCACTCTTTTGATGTAAGTTGCGCCTATGCAGATATTCTACACCGTTCATGCAACAAAAAGTGAGTGAGCGCCTACTATGTGCACCAGTCGTCACTGCATTCAAGTGTATGCCTGGGGAGATTTTGGGCCAATGGTGACTGGTCTTCCCTTCTCTCTCCAAGACTGGGCCTCAAGACTGGCCCTAGGTGGAGCATTTTTCCTTGAGGTAAAGGAGGGAAAAGAAGAGGGGAATGTGGGAGGGGGAAGCTATGTTACAGCAGCACGTGAAGGACTCCCTGGAAGGCCTACCAGGCCTCCGTGCTCCAGCTGGTCCTGCCACAGTACTTGAAACCATCCACACATTGCTCATTGCTGTGTGCTAGGGGAGCCCAGAGTTAAATCATTAACACTTTAGCTATAAATAGATCCTCAGATCCCCTTCTAGTGATAAAGAATAAGTCTTACACATTCCAAACTTATTTTATCTTTTTTCAAATGTTCTCAGATTGATTATAGGGATGGTTACACAACTCAGTGAATCTATTATTGACAGCCTCATTTCTTGTTTGACCTTTTTTTTTTTTTTGATGGCTCATTTAGCATGGTCCTACCATGTCTGAAGTTCCTGGCTTTCTACCCTACACTCTTGAAGTCTTCTCTATCAGCTCACTTTGGTTCTCTGCTTTTCTCTTGGAGCTGGTCAAGATTTTCCAAATCCCTGTTTGGCACTGATCTCTGTCCGTTAGCCTCTGTTAAGATAATAACCCTGAGCCACAAGAACTGTGATGCCCAGGTCTTGTCATAGCTAAGGAACTAAGTGACTCTGGGGAAATCACTCCACCTTTCTGAGCATTATAGCATTATAGATTCTTCATTTATACAATGGACTAAATGATCTCCAAGGTATTTTCAAATATTACAACTGTGTTAGTTTCCTAGGGCCACCATAACAAAGCACCACAAACTGGGTGACTTAAAACAATAAGTTTATTGTCTCCTAGTTCTGGAGGCTGGAAGTCTGAAATCAAGGTGTCAGCAGGGCCAAGATCCCTCCGGAACTTGTAAGGGAGTGTTTTCCCTTGGATCTTGTAGCTTCTGGTGGTTTGTTGGCAATCCTTGGTGTTCCTTGGCTTGTAGATGTGTCACTCCAATCAGTGCCTCCACTTTCACATAGTTGTCTTTCCTCTATGTCTTTGTTCCTATAAGGACACCAGTCATATTGGATTAAGGGTCCACTCTACCCAATGTGGCTTCATCTTAACTCATAACATCTGCAACAGCCCTGTTTCTAAATGAGGTCACATTCTGAGGTCCTGGGGGTTAGGACTTCAACATAAAATTCGGGGAGACATAGTTCAACCCATAACAACAACCATGGCTTTTCTTCTTTAGAAATCACTCAGAATGCCATGAAAGTTAAAAATGCCCTTGTGAATTGCAAAGTCACTTATTATTGTTGGACGAATAAAGGCAATTTCTCTCTTAGCTGTTAATAAAACTATTATGGTGATATGGCCAGTTTTCCACTGTCATTATCCTTGAACTTAAAGCCATAGAGTATCCATTATTTCCAGCAAGTACAAAAGAAGGTCACACATTGTGTTCTCTTCCCTTCTGCCTTTGAGTGTTTTCAGGGAATGGGAGAATTGATAAAGCGCCATGTCTTACTCAGCAATCATGTTGTCTTGGAGGAACAAGGCAATGAATAGCTGTGTTTTGAACCTGAAAGGGACATCTCAGGACTTCCTGTGTCAGTGACCCTAAATGGAAAAGGGTTTATAAATGTCCCTCCAGTGTGCAAAATGAAGGGATTAGATTTAAAATTCATATGATATTAACAGAAAAGCAACACCCTATTTGTGATAGCATAATATTGCCATTGGGAAACTGTTTATTATCTGAGCCATATTTTTTTTTCTGGTGAAAAATGCGTGTGTAGGAGTAGAGAGAAAAGATCCATCTGTCTTATCTTCCCAGTCTTCCTCCGCTTTGACAATATACTTGGACATTTTAAGGATAATTCCACAGTTATTTCAGTAATGATGACACCAGAAGCTCAGAGATGGTAGAGAGTAATGTCTGGGTTTGCAAGAAAAGCCAGAATCCAGAGGCTAATTATTGACTTCCATTTCTCTCCCAAACATGCAGTAAGCACTTTTGATTTGACCTCCTAAATTTCTCTCCCATCCATCTCCATCATCAGCACCCTTGTCCAAGCTACCAGCATTTCTCATTGGCTTCCTGTATCCACTTTGGTCCCTCCAATTCAGTTCCAGCAGCCAGAGTGATCCTTACAAAAGCTATGATTTCTGAATTAAGTTTATCAACTTAACTCCTGAACCAGGCGCACAAGACCCTCTGTGACCTTGTTTGCCTGTCCTCCAGCCTCAGCTCTAAGCACCCCCACGAATAGCCCTCGGTTTATGCTGAGAACACACCAACTCTCACCTCTGTACCTGTACACACTTGGTACTGTCCTGGGGCAACTCTTCCTCCAGACTTCACTTAGCGAATTCTTGCTCATCCTACAGTGAGAGGTTAAATGTCACTTAGAGAGGCTTTCCTCTAACCTCTAAATTTCACTTAGGTGTCCCCTTACAATCTTAGCATTTATCACAGGTTTTGTTGGGTAGATGATAGAGAAATGGATAGAGCAATATTAACATATGGCTTTTCTATTCGACTGCAGACTCCAGAAATGAGGGAAGGTGCTTTTTGTCCATCACTCCATTCCCAATATTCATTACCATGGCTGATACACAATAAAGGTTCTCAATAAATAATTTTCAGGTGAATGAATGAATGAAGGTTCAAATAGACCTCTCTGGCTACACACGAGGACAGATGTGCTATGAGCAGGAGGGTACACTGTCACACGTCACACTGCAGCACGTATGCTTCTGTAACCTTCCCTCCATGCATGACAAGGGTGCTTATGGAACACAGACTTTCTGTTCTCAAGCATCTGATTGTTTTGAAATTCCTGTTCAGTGAAAACCCATTGTTGGGGGAACATCAAAAAAATCCCGGGATCCATATACAGTTTATGAGTTTTATTTATGTTCAAAACACTAAAAGTTTTGCCCAACATTGTCCATTTTTCTGGATCGTTTTCTTATTGGCACATTTGAAAAACAAATATCTCTCTTTTTTTTCCCACCCCTAGTAGCAAGCATGCTGATTGGTCTTGGGTACCACACAGTGCCAAAAACCGTGGGGCTCAGAACCCAGGCAGGAATAATTTGCATTCTTTCAATGGTGGGCTGTGGTTCAGAGCAAGTGCAGTGTAGACAAAGAAGAAGGCGAGGGGAGACGACATGAAAAAGAAGAAGTGAGCTGAGTACAACTATGTGGAGATCATGTGATGTTCCATAAACAAATACATAATAACCGTGAGTGTGAATTCAGGTTCACAGAAGAAGGTTCCTGGCTGGGTCAGCATGGGGTGGTTTAGAGCAGGGGTCCCAAAACCCCGGGCCATGGACCAGTACCGGTCCGTGGCCTGTTAGGAACCGGGCCTCACAGCAGGAGGTGAGCAGAGGGCAAGCGAGCGAAGTTTCATCTGAATTTCAGCCTCTCCCCAGCACCGGCCTCGCTGCCTCAGCTCCACCTCAGCTCATCAGGCATCAGATTGTCATAGGAGCTCCGGTCCCTGGAGCCCCAAAGGTTGAGGACCGCTGGTTTAAAGGTTCTATGGCACCATTCAAAACAAAATTTCCCCAGGCTGATTCCGCGCCATGTTAGTGAATACTCCATTAAAAGTGCCACTGAGGTCAAATAGGTTCGGGAACTGATGGGTTATCACAGTGTTTCTCATCTGCATTGTGATGTCCAACAGGAAGCTGCATCATACCGTGTCCAAACTTATTTGGCCACAGATTCCTTTTTGAGCAAGGCATCTCCAGGAATAAATGTTCTGTCTCTCTCTTCCAAAATGCTGATTCGAAGGCTTGATAGAGATTCACCCAACCTAGTGAGTCCCTGGAAACGTTTTCAGGTATAGGGTGGCAGCCACTATTCTGACATAGATTGTTCTGTTTTAAAAGCAGAAAAAGGAATCCAGGCCTCCACGTACCTTGAGGCCTGTATACCCAGCTGATTAGTTCCTTGAATGGGTCCTACTAGGTCTCCAGAGGGGACACTATTGCTTCTAAAGAGAGAAGAGACAACAACGCAGATTATAATTCAGAAGCAGTAAATAATGAAACTATAAAAATGATAGATTCTTCTTTTGTATAGGGTGAAATGGTTACTATTTATTTCTAAAACATCATTAGCCATATAAAGGATACTTTTAGTACTTGACATAAACTGAAAACACACGGAGCTTCCACCGCTGGGCTAGCCTTGCTGTGGCTTTCTTGTGACCTATTAAGGACTGATCTTGAAAGTCTGACCTTGAAAGAATTTCTACCTTTGAATCAGCAAACCAGATCCAACAAAGGTTGAATACTCTGGAGATATTTTTTGCATCGAAAACCAATATGGAATGTGTACATGGAGGAATAATGTGCACATATAGATACATGTGAAGTATCTATATAGATATAAAGATGGTCATTGTTGACTGGATTACTACATGTTAAGAAATGAAGTGAGTAAAATTTAAAATAAGGAAATTATGAGGAAAATGAGAGCATGGTGTAGCGATTTCTCTCTTTCTGTTTAAATATTTTGATCATCCATTTTATAATTGCACCCGAGAGCATCACCTCATCATAAAAACACAAAAGGACAGAACCCTAAAGATTCCTTTGGAGGTATGTCTTCTCCTGGTTCAGCACATACGCTAAAAAAGGGGCAGGTTTTAGCTGCGTCAGGTGGCGGGAAAGAGAAGAAAGCCATGGGAAGGAGGTAGGCGAGTGTGCCGTGACAAAGACAAGGCTGGGGGGAGCAGGAAAAGCCACCGTTTGCGGGCAGTCGGAGGAAGTGACAGAACCATTTATGGTGAGGAAGCAGGTTCTGAAAGGTTAGGGGGCTTGCTCCAACTGACATAGCTTTGTTTCAGAGTGTGAATTTGTATTTGTACCATATTTGCTTCCAAACCTAAACTTTCCCCACTTCCTTCTCTGTTGTAAAGGTCAAATCAGCTAATAGGGTGTAAATCACAATACAGATGTAAGGGATGGGTAGTATAAATGCCCTCCCATCATCCCGTAATGATACAAAGCCTATGTGACCTTCGAGGCCTCTTTCTATCCCACATCATCTTGTCTTTAAAGTGGAGATTCTCAAACTTTAGCGTGCATCATCTGGACGGCCTGTTAAAACACAGTCTGGGACAATCTTGAGAATCTGCATCGTTAATAAGTTTCCAGGTGAAGCTGCTGCTGCTGGTTGGAACCATATTTTGAGAACCACTGGTCTCTGAGCATCATCCAAGGACCACACTCAAAATCAACGATCTCCACTTCCATATTTGCCAGCGCTCAGCCACAGGTTCTTGGCACGTCTTTGTCCTGTCTTGATCGTAGGTAGTAGCTTCATCTCCCTCCTCCATAAAACTGTAAACTTCTTGATGGCAGGGGCCACATTTTACCCACGCCTGTATCCCTCAGAGTGCCAAGCACAGGGCATCTTAGCAGTCATTTAAGAAATGTTTGTGGAATAAAATACTGAAGAGCGATCTGATAAATATGCTTATTACATAAATGATGCTCACATGAACATTTCCAGAGATTTCTACGCTTTGTTTACTGACGGCAATATCTTAAAACCAAATGAGTGTATTTCTAATGATAACCATTTGAGCAATGTTGAGGTGATATCGTTTGGACAAACACCTGCTGAACGACTCTTAAACTGCAATTTAATCTGAACAGACGATCATAATTTTCTGATCACGGAACATGAAACATTACAGAAGGAAGGCTCCTTTAAGATTCATGTGAACTCGTCCAAAGATAATGGAAACTACTCGATGAGTACATCTCCCTCTTATTATTCCATCGGATACATTTAAGGGGGAAATCCTTTCTGCCTCCAGTATCCTTAGGGAAATAGGGAGCAACAGCAAGAGATGGATCCAGGTGGGTTAACTACCACCGGGGGCCCTTACGACTGTCTCACGGGGCAACACCAGTCACTGCCGGGAGGTGGCAGTAACAGTCCACCTAAAGCTTTGGTTTGCGCTTCACCGGGAGCAGGGGGGCGGGGGTGTTGGATCCTCTTTGTTTGCTCGGAAACCTCGCTTCTCACCTGCCTGTGGACTCAAATCCTCCTCCAACCAATTCTACAACAGCCTCGGAGCAAACGTACTGAAACTAAGAGAGCCGATGAAAAGCTGGATCTAGTGCAAATCAGAGCGTGGGCTCTGTCTCATAAAAAGGACGGTTTTTGTGCGGGAGCCTAGCCCTACACACTTCGTCCAGCGATTTCTAGGTTTAATCAATTTAGACATGAACCGGTAAACTCAAGGGGAAGTTTTTTTATTGGCTCTTGGTGGTGTCACACGAGGCTGGGAAAACCGGTTTGCTACGCGTGGGGCTTTATTCCCTGCATCGTCTTCTACGCCCTGAGGCCGTTCACCTCTTGCGGGGAGTGGGGGGCGGGGGCGGGGAGGGGAGGGAGCAGGGCCTCTAGTTGTAACTGGATACTAAGCTTTTCCCAAACGGACTCTTTCTACACAACCCCCCCCCACCACCACCTCCAAGAAATTGAAATGTGAAGTGGGCGTAAGGACGATAAACTCTGCAGCAGTGAGTCACACACACACACACCTTGGCTGCAGCTTGAAATCACCTGAGAGTCTTAACACGCACAAAGCGGAGGCAGACCCCACCCCAGAGATTCCTCTGTGTAGCAGAGACTCCCAACCATTGTTAGGTGTGCAGCCTTTCCTCCTCTGTGAATTAAATCCTCACACCCACTAACTACAGGCACACCTCGTTTGATTGTGCTTCACTTAAATTGTGCTTCACAGGTGTTGCGTTCTTTGCAGACTGAAGGCAAGACCCTCCCCAGCAAAGAGATGGCGGCTCACTTTATAGCGATACTTGCTTCGTTTGTTGAGGTGGTCTGGAACCGAACCGGTTACGTCTCTGAGGTATGTTTGTAGCTTAGATTCCTTATGCCTTGAGCACATTCAAAATTAGACCCAAAACTTAGTATGAAAAAGTTAGCATGGGGTCAGAGGAGTAGGAACCTGATTAAAATCAGGCGTACAGCAAAGCCAAATTCTCTCTCCAATTGCCACCATTAACTGCTCCCAAAGAATACCAGCCTGCTGTTTACTCGGTCCGTTTCTGAATGAAGCACTTGTATTTGCTGACCTTCAACTATTTCCAGGATGTCTAAAAGGAAGAAGGCACGTGGGACCTTGAGTTTGGAGTGACCTGGCAATTTGTTTGCATCAAATCCCTTAAACCTCTGCAGTGGACAGTGGAGACCTGACTTTCCACATGCCACCTAACCCCTGGAGTGCAAGGCTTTAAACACAATTTAGGTCAAGTCTGTGTAAAGGCTAATACACAGCCCACCAAGGTAGGCAGTGAGCAGGGTGAGCCCTGTGAAACCTCATTTTCCCAGTGCAAATATGGCCATCTACCAGCTGGGGGAGTTGGTTACATTTTGAACATGCTGTCAGTCTCGTAGTTCTGGACAGTTAGACAATCTACTGTCAGGCTCGGAGTTGGAGGGGTGTAGCATGGTTGCGCGGGTGTGGTGGAAGGAACAAAGCCGTGGGGTATATGGACCCCACTCTCCCACCAGTGTGATCTTAAGCAGATTTATCACTGTCTCTGAGCCTCAGTTTGCTCATCTCTATTATAAGGGAATAATAACCATTCCAGGCAATTTTTCTTAAATAGGATGAAATTGCGATGTGCTGATACATGTTTAACAACTGTTTTCTTTCCCCCCCCCCCCGAGGAGGGGGGAAGCACTCTGATTTATAGTGTTTGCCAATTTCCATGGTGGGAATTCTCCCACCACAGCTGACTTCAATATACCAATGTGACGTCATTGAATTCAGCATTGGGAAGAGACATGCACCATGTGTGATAGACCATCCTATTGCCCCTGCTGAGAATGTAGTAGATACAAAAGATTTCACCCGTGATAGCCCTTCCCCCAACAGGAACATTTATGTTGACAGGGCGTATTTACCATTTTTAAAGCATTTTACATACACTAGCTCATTAAATTCTCAGGGCAACATTGTGAGATGGGAAGGGCAGGTATTATTTCTATGTTTTACAGACATTTACAAATTGCTCAAGGCCACGCGGTAAGTAATCTATAAAACGGGTGTATATGGCAGAATAAAGATGTCTGCATCCTTGTCCCTGAAACTTGCAAATATGTAATTGACTTGACAAAAGGGTTGGAATTAAGGTTGGTAGCCAGCTGACATTAAGATAGAGTCCTGATTATCCAGGTGGGGCCCACGTAATCACAGGAGTCCTTAGAAATGGGAGAGTGACACAGAAGAGGAGAATCAGAGGGAAGGTAAATGCAGGGAAGGGTCAAAGACTTGCGGCTTTGCTGGCTTTGGAGACAGACGAAGGGGTCGAAGGGGTCGGAGCCAAGGAATGCTAGTGGCCTCTACAAGCTGCTAAGGGCAAGAAGGCAGCATCTTCCCAAAGCCTCAAGAAAGGGACATACACAGCCCTCCAGTACCTCGATTTGGGCCCCGTGAGACCTGTGTGGGACTTCTGATATCCCAAACTGTAAGATAAAACATTTATGTTGCTTCAGCTGCTAAATTTGTGGTAACCGTTACAGCAGGGGTAGGAAAGTTGATACAAGAAGACTGGCGATCAGGCCTCCTCATTCCTCAAGTCTCAGCTCAAATTCCACCACCTGGGGGCGCCTTTTGCTTGCCTTTCCCAGGCCTTTGCTTTTTCTCCCCAGTTGCCATAAAACCTGGCTTTTAGCATTTACCATATGGTTGTAATTCTTGGCCTTGCTGTCAAGCCTTATCCCGAAGGGCAAAGTAGTATTCTGTCACTTTTGCATCACTCGCTGCCAGCACAGTTCCTTCCCTGAGACCAGAGAATAATAACTAAATTGAGAATGTGTAGAATAAACCAATGAACAAATGCTTCGCTCTGACATTAGCAATAGTCCTGCACCTCGTCACCAGAAATCGTGGCGCTGAGCTGTCAGTACTGCAGGACAATTAAAAGCATCTCTTAGTTGTGTTTGGAACTACACACCCCCTTTCCTGCAGTGCAGTCTGGGAGCTGCAGGGAAGATCGAGACTGCCTGTCTCCCCACTGGCCCCCAGCCCAGTGTGTATCTGTTAGCCCCTTTTGCAGAGGAAGCGGGGTTCTGGCTTGAGATGGCGGGGAAACAGGCATGATGAATGGGTTCTAGGAGCCCCAGACTCCGGTCCTGCCATCTTTGTGTCAGCAAAGCTCGTACCTGGATTCGGGCCTTTGGGTCAGTCAGTTATTTACTTGGTCCTCATTTATCAAATGTGAGGGTTACCAGCTCTGTGCTCACTTGCAAAGCTTATGAAAAAGAAATAACAGAGATATAGACGGGCTTTGAATACTGTCGCATAGTTCATGCTCTGAGAGCAGTTGTGACCACGTGTTAAGAAGAGCCAGGGTTACGTAGGCAAGTTCACATTCACACGGGAAGTGAAAGTGAATCACGTCACTTTCTATCATGTGACAGCTGTGGGATACTGAACAAATCACTGAGCCGGTTTCCTTGCGTGTGAGATGCGGATGATGATAGCTCCATTTATTGAGCTCTTCCAACGTACCTGACCTGTTGTAAGCTCTACACCATCATCTTCATTTTACAGGTATACAGCTAGTCGGTGTCAGAAAGGCTACATGATTGGTGAGCCCAGTGCCCTCCTTCCAAAATGAGTAGAATTCTATCTGCTGACACTATCGTTGTGAGTTTCGGGTAGGCCTTACTCCTTCCCTGGAGGCCGCAGCTGTTTGGAAAAGGAATTCCCTGAATGAGAACGGTTCCCCCACTTTTTGCTTCGGGTTTGGCACCCTGCTGCCCCGGTCCAGTTCCTGGGAAAGCATTCCACCAGCATTATTGACTCAGGGCTCACGTTGCTATGCAATGGAGACGCGCAGAGAAACGAAACCTGGACCCGCCATTGAGGAGACTGGCCTGACTGGGAGAGAACAAACAAATGTCACAACGGGGGACAAATATCACAGGGGGAGGGAGAGACTTTCCAGAGGCGTGGGGTTGTGAGGACTGCAATCTGCCTCCGGGTCAAAGAGCTGCACACAGTAGGCTCCCATTTAAGTCTGTAAAATGGCTGGGAGACAGGAACCTTCTAGAGTGATGAGAACAGTCTGTATCTTGATTGTGGGAGTGGTTGCACTGGTGGACATGGTTGTCAACACTCATGGAAGGTACATTTAAATGCATGCATTTTATTTTATATAAATGAAGCGTCCATCAAGGTGATTGTAAAAAGAGTCTATAAAGGCACGGGCAATGTCGTCGTGTCGTGTTAGCACACCGCCTGGCAGTCAGTGGCCTCTCAGTAGTTCTCTGCCAAATGAGACCATGAGGGTACAGAGGGGTGAGAGTGCCAAAGCCCTGTGTGTCCCAAGAGCCTCTCTGCTCCTGGTTCTGAATCCTGCCTTTGTGTGGCCACAAGAAGCCTGGGGCTAAAGCCAGCCTGTATCGTCGGGGCGCTGCGGGTGGGGGCTGGGGTGAGGGTGGGGAAGCCTCCACTAACAGCGTTGATCTGCTGAGGCCTAGCCAGGCCTCGGAAGTTTGGGGAGCTCAGGGAAGTCGTCTTTTTGCTTGCTTGTCTTGGCACGGGCTCCAGCTCCAAGCTTTGCCGGCCTGTTTGTTATGTTGGTGGCTCCCATCTGTTCTTGGAGTTCTTGTCGCCGTATCTGCTAGGCCGAGGTCTCAGCCGCCTCCCCTGACACTGCTTGCTTCTGAACCTCTCCCTCCCTCTTCGTTCTCCTTCCCCTCCCCTTCTCTTTTCCCCTTCCTCCTCCCTCTCTCTCCTCTGCCTGGGGACCCAGCTGGGGCAGGGCTGGCAGGGGCCCCTAGGGGGAGAACTGAGTGTGAGACCTGAGACTTAGGAAGGCCTCTGTGGGTGTGGGTGGGTGGCTCTGCATGGACAGACAGCTGACCCATCTGTAAAAAGGTCTAAGTTTCTCTCCCAAGGTAATATATAGGACATCCAGTTAAACTGGACTTTCACATAATAATTTTTAAATATAAGTACGTCTCACATGTTGCATGGGATAACTTATACTCCAAGGCTATATGTTCTTTATCTGAAATTCCAATTTAAGTGGGCATTCTGCATTTTGATTAGCTTAATCTAGCAAGCCTACTGAGGTGTGATGGGAATGGTGGGAGAGGGGACAGAAGACAACATTGCTTTAAGCCGGCACCTGGCACTCTCAGGGAGATAAGCGTGGCCAAGCCCACGCAGCTCTTCACCAGGGGCCCCAGAATTGATGCCAATAATGGCAGTAATGATGGTGCTTGTAGGGCAGGTGTGTGTGAGGCTTCCGCGGAGGTGATTATCCAGCAATTCACATGGGAAACCAGCAGTCAGCAGAAGGGAGAAGGGAGCAGGGGCCATGAATGCGCTCCACTCCCCACCGCTGCCCCCCCCTCCGCCCCCTTCTCTGTGCAACTCCTTCTCATTTCCCATGCTATGAGTCTGCATGAGGCAGCCAGGTCAGAATAACTGGGGGTCACAGGCATAAATGAGAGGTGAGACGGCAGGCAAGATGCCACTCCTGCCCCGCCCGCCCCCAGCCTCACCTGTTTTCCAGGCTTCCCCACCCACTACGCACATGGACCCTTCCCTGCCAGCTCCCCCACTGCGGGGCTCCGCTGGCACTTAACTCTCTAGGTAGGAGAAGTCAGTGGAAAGTTACTTTCAAATAAACTGGTGGAGGAGGGATGATGAAACCCCAGGAAACCACAGCTCCTCCCCTGCCGGCCCGGGCCAGAGGCCAGCCTGCTAAGCTGGGGACCCACCTCTGGCCTTACTACATGTCCAGAGGCCACAGGGAAGTCACTTACCTTGTGTCTCATTTCTTCACTTATAGATGGAATGCCAGCTGTCCTATCACTGGGCTGTTAAGAGGCAAGAATGAACTAGCAGATGCAAAATAGTGGCAACGTTTTAAAATGAAGTGTGTGTACAAATGTACACTTTTATAGCAGTTCGACCTGGTCACAGGTGCCTCTACTTAAAGAAATCCAATACATGAATATTCAGACACATACAACATTACATGATTCTAGAAGCAGCTTCTCTACATCACTGGAAGTGTGATTCAATTCACCCAAATGTGATGTGCTTACATTTTACAGGGAACCATCCAAGGCACAGCTGCTCTAATTAAGGGTGGCTTTTAACTAGGCCTGTGGTGGGTTGGCTGACTGAACTCCAAATGCTTCGGTTGTATTCTAGAAAGAAGGCCTGCCATGGCCCTGTGTACAGTCAGTTTGATTTAGGATTATAAGAGCCATCCATACTCTTGACAATAACTGTCACCCTTTGCCCCTTTAAGAACACAAGTTCTTTCAATTGCAGAGTAGCAGGAAGTGCCACTAGTCTGTCTTGCCTGTATGTTTCACTTCCTTTCAAGGGTATTTTCTTACTAAAAATCCCCCAAGTCTTATTTCTATTTCTTTCAAAGGTATACTCAACTTCCTTTGTGTTATAAAATTTCTTGAGGAGGAAAATATATGAATTATATATACACACACACACACACATATATATATATATATATATATATTTTTTAATAGACTTTAGTTTTTAGGTTCACAGCAAAATTGAGTGGATGGTACAGAGTTCTCATATACCCCTTTTCCCCGTATGCAAAGCCTTCCCCATGATCAAAACAAATAATATTTTAAATATATCAAAGATGAAAGTAAAACAAAATATTCAAAATATTTTAAAATATTAAAGTAATACATGCTTCTGATAAAATATAAACAGTAGCGTATTGTCCTCCCCTCTTCCCCAGAGGTAACCTCTATTAATAGTTCTTAAAATTCCCTCCTGGAAATCGTCTCTCTGCACCTCACTTGTTTATTGCACAGAGGGCATCAGACAATGTTTACAAGGTTCTCCTTTTTCCACTCAAGGGTACACTTTGGACGGCCTTCCATGGCACCATGAATAAGTTTTCCTCAATCTTTTTCTAATGCTGCATGATTTTTCTATTGTTCGAGTATTCTATCATGTTCTTAGTTAATCTCCTAATTTAATGTATACTTAGGTCGAGTCTAGTTTTTCCTCTTTCCTACCATGCTGTAGGTAAAAATCTGTATGTGTATGTAGATACATATCTTTGTCTAAGTGTCGAAGGGGTTCAGAACAGGACTCCCAAATATGTGTCACTTTGGCATGTGAAAGACATTGAGTTGAAAGTAATCGAGACCCTGTAGGCTCATGAAAAACTTTTACTTCTCCTTTAAAGAATTTAAGTTAGGGGCCTGGCCCATAATAAGAGGTATCACCAGAAATGATTTTTTATGACCCACCTATAGGGCAGGGCAAACTTCTCATCACTGAATAAATGCTTTTCTTACCTACATCCTGCAGTGGCCGTCCTCCTCTCTGAAGCCCCTGGGTGCCTCACCTCGTCCTTAGCTCACAATGTCTTATATACTTAAACCCCCCTTTCTGCCTCCGAATCTCTCACGTGTGGGGTTCCTGCACGTATTTTCTCTTGTTAATGTGTCTCGTGTAGATTTAATTATTAGACCAGCCGAAAGAACCTCAAGGGGAAAGGAAAGTTTCTTCCTCCCGCCCCCTGCCCGGCCAGATATGGAACCACTGGATCAAACTGGAAATGCTGTTTTAATTGTGAGAGTCACCGGTACCTCTGAAAATCTGTACTACTGTAGACATCCGGCTAGGGCATGTGAGAGCCGCTTTCACCCTGACTTTCTTGCCTTCTGCGCAACCTCAGACATTACTCAACCTTCTCTGTCAGTCCGAATGGTGCAGAGAGGACCTCCTCATGATTTGTACTTGAAAACCTACTGTGGGGATGGGGGGGGGCGGGGTCTCTTCCTGCTGAATCCTGGCTCAGTAAGGAGACCTTAGAGGGTGGACTTTGGAACCAGGTAGAGCTGGATGCAATCCCAGGTCCTCCACTTGTCAACTGTGATTTCTGGAGCCTCGATTTTCCCATCTGTAAAATGAGCATCCTATGATGAAGTTCATGGGGTCATTGAGAGGATCCAACAAGGTAATACGAAGTGGTGAGCACTGCAAATGTTAGTATGCTTCCCGACAGAGCAGAAATCAACTATGTACATATATATACTGATTTCTCTACTCAAAGCTTAACTAACTGTTTCTGCAGTGCCTGAGATTTTACCTTCTCCTTACTTGCCACCTTTAGTTGAGGGAGGAAAATGCAAATAAAATGCTGAAAGCTAAAACTGCCACGTTAAACGGTTGGTCTTACTAGCTGAGCAACCGTGGGCATTTGATGTCTCTAAGCCACAGTTTCCTCCTCTGTAAGATGAGGTACTCTCGATACGTACCCAACCAGGTGGTTCGAAGAATTAAAAAGCACGCAGGACAATGCCTGGCTCCGGCGAGTTCTCCAATTCCTCCTCGTTATTCTTAGCCGATCCCCCTAACTTCTCAGCCCACATTCCCCAGCAGGACAGGTGGGGAGTAGGGTCCCCTCAACCAAAAGCTGATTCTCAAACACCTACTCAGCAGCAGGTTAGTCAAAGGCCCTTTGAGACTATAAACGCTGCAGTGTTTTTAGGGTACTGGTAGAAAGACATTTTCCGACTTTCTAGTCTGCCCTTTGAGACAGAATTATACATTCCGTGAGGCTCAGCAAGCAGGTTGAGCGAACAGCCCCATGACTCCATTCTCTCGCACATTTAATGAGAAAAGACCCTGATGGGTCTACTTTGTGAAAATATATTTACCATGTTTTATATTTTTAAATGTTCTCCTTTGGAAGAAGGATGCAGTCTGAATACTGTGGCGTTGCTCACGTGACAGTTATTTGTAAGTGGGGATGGTACTGACATGATTTCCTCATGTCTTTCAATGAGACATGGACTGTCATTTGGGTTCGCGCATGGTGAGAGGGCAATTCACCTCCACTGATTATCTCAGCATTACTGGATGCTATGGTCTCAATGTTTGTATCACCCCCAAATTCATATGTTAGAATCCTACCCGCTAATGTGATGGTATTAGGGGTGGCGCCTTTGAGAGCCAGCAGTACATGAAGGCAGAGCCTGCATAAATGTATAGTGGATTTTATAGGGGCTTAGTGCCCCTATAAGAGACCCCACAGATCTCCTTTGCCCCTTCCACTGCATGAGGACACAATGAGAACTCTGTGACCTGGAAGAGGGCCCTCACCCAATCGTGCTGGGAACAGAGATACATTAAAGAGCGTGTCTTTAAAAAGTAATAGCTTCACAATGGACAAACCTGGCCGATAACAGCTTAATCAAATGATCAAAGTTAAAAACCCCAATAATGAAACCAACCAACTTCATGCGCCTCCTCATGCGAGACAACCAGAAGGTCAGCATCCACTGTGTGGAATTCCTGCCAAAAAGACAAAGCCCAAATCTAATCACGAAGAAATATCAGTCACCTCGTTATCATGAACAATTGGATGTGGTCCAAGGGGCGACAGGAATAACAGAGTCGCTCCAACACCAGGGACCAAGGCCACCACATTCTGTATCACACAAAACCAGAGCCAGTATTCCAGCTATGAAAAAGTAACACGTTTGTGTAAACATAGCCATACAGTACAAAATATAAAATTCTAGCATTAAAATACCTCCTCCTGGCCCAAAAGAAAATTATGTGACTATTTGTATATAGATAAAATAATAGATTTAAGTCCCAATGTATGTTCACTCTTTGTGCCAAGTACTAAAAGTGGTAAAAACAAAACAAAACAAACGGGTAGGGGAGGACGGAAATGTCAGGGAAGCCATTTTCATGAATGAGCAAATTTAGGACTTTGGAAGCTAAGCGCGCAGTTTGAAATCTGAGAAATGGGTGTTTGGATGAAATAAGCTAACAAAACACGCCACTGCCACATCACCAGCACTGTCATTGCCACAACTCAACCAGGTGTGCGACTGCTTGCTTTGTATAGGGGACAATTGCAGTACCCCCACATCATCCTATAGTTAGTTCTAATGCAGCCCTTGGGTGACTGAGTTTCATAAATGACCGAATTTGGCTCCATTTCATCCTAGATGTATAATCTCCCTCCTGAAGCATGGATGATCTGAACTCTAGCACCTAAAATCATGATGAAAGGACGATGGGCCCACAGAAGAAAGTAAGGAGTTTTAGTTTGTGGTCTTGGCTCTGCTAACCAGCTGAATACCCTTGGGCAGGTTCTTTACCCTCAGTGTGCTGTGCCCGAGTTCCACCCTCTGTGAAATACCCATACCGATACCATACCTAGCCCCTTTATCTGCATAAGGGCACCTTCGGGATAAAAGGGCACAAAAGATGAGAGAACGCATTGACAAATTCACAAATACGAGTTGTGTTACATAAGGACTTACTGAAGCCCAAAATGTAAGGCGACACCTATAAGCTGGTCTTTTTTTTTTTACTTTTCTTTTTCTTTTTTTTTTTAAAGCCGTTGCCCCATTTACTGGTTCCTCTGAGCTGGCACCTCACCCTTTCAGGTAATCTGCAGGTAGAGACTGGAATTTGGGCCATGCAGAGAACACGCGGGGGGGATGGTAGAGTAAATTTCCAAAGCAGAGTTATTCAGTGGTTTCTCAGGTTCATCAATGGCCACACCATCTCTTCCATTCCCTCTCAGAAACGCTGATGCTGACTCGCTCTAGAATGAGAGACCCCTCCCAGAGAAGGACGAGGGTCCGCAGACATCCCAGAGATCTTTGGAGAGAATCCACAGAATCCATGAACTTGGGAGAAAAATTACATTTATTTGCATCACCCTCCAACTGAACATCAGCATTCCCTTTAGGTACTCGTAGGCCAGTCTCAGCATGGGCTGCTATCACAACAGAACCTTCGACTGGGCAGTTTAAACAACAGACATTTATTTCTCACAGTTCTGGAGGCTAGAAAGTCCAAGGTGAAGGTACCCGCAGACCTCGTCCCTGGTGAGCAGCCCCTTTCTGGCTTATGGACAGCCACCTTCCTTCAGACAAACATTCAGTCCACAACGGCAAGGGACCTCTGTAAAATGAGCAGTTCCTGTGATCGTATCAACAACAGAAATCACAAATGTTTTTATATGTGTTGACGTTTTACAGACGTCTACACACTGATCACTATTTTGAATTTATGCTGGGCATGAGGCCTGCCACTAGACCGCATGATTTAATGCATAGCGAAGCACATGTATTTACTACATCGCAATGCTTAAGACTCCTGCTAACTGCGTGGAAATAGAATCGCTATTATTCGTGATCCCGGGTTTTTTATTTTCTGCATCGACAGAATTCCAAGACAGGGTCTGTAGGCTTCGTCAAGTTGTCATGGCACGAAAAGAATTCAGAACCCTCACTCCACTCCCTTCCGTCTCCTCATCACCAGACACTGGGCTGTGAGGAGATGGGACTATGACTTGCTTTTCTATCTTCTCCTTCTCCGGGATATTTTTTTATTGAGGTAAAATTCACATAACATAAAATGAACCATTTTAAAGTGAACAACTCAGTGGTATCCTGTACATTCGCAATGCTGTGTAACCACCACCTCCATCTAGTTCCCAAATGTTGTCACTCCCCGAAAATGCAATCCCATAGCTATTAAGGAGCCACTCCCCTTCCCCTGCCTCTTCCCCGCCATTCCCTGGAGACCTCTAATCTACTCTCTGTCTCCGGATTTGCCTCTTCTGGACTTTTCACATAAATGGAATCATACGACACGTGGTCTTTGGTGTCTGGCCTTTTTCACTGAGCATATTTTCCAGGTTCTTTCATGTCGTAGCATACACCGGGACTTCACTCCTTTCTATGGCTGAATATTCTTGCGTCGTATGGATGAACCATTTCGTTTGCCCATTTATTCATTGATGGACATTTGGGCTGTTTCTCCTTTTTGGCTACTGGATAGTGCTGCTCTGAACAAGGGTACAAGTATTTGTTTGAATACCTGCGTTTGATTCTTTTGAGGATCTACCCAGGAGTGAAATCGCTGGGTCATATAGTAATTCAATGTTTAGCCTTTTAAAGAATATGATTAACTTTTAAACCTTTAGTTAAATCTATTCACTGTAGTGAGATTTGTAATTGTAGCATCTACAGAGCTCAATTGCCTGTATCATCTTTACCAGACAATTGAGTCCTAGCTGTAAATCGCATAGTATAAAACTGGAACTCACGCGTCCTTTTATTGGTATTTTCATTTGTCCTGTGTTTGGCCTTTGTGTGTGAGGATGACATCCTTCTCTTGTTGCTTTGGTGGAAATGACGTCTGTGGAATTCTTCCCCTGGGAAGGCTCCTGCGAGTGCAGGCATCAGAGAGAATTGAAGAGGTGGGCGCAGATGCTGGTAAAGCCTTGCTCCTTCATTGGCCTTGGTACATGCCAGTCAATTCAGATGTGCAGGGAAGCTGAGAGTTGCAGGCACCCATCAGAGAGCAAAAAATGGCAGGAAGGAAGGAAAGAGAACCAGTGTGTGTGCCTGACACAGGCCCTTGGAAAAGGTGGTGACTGCCCCAGGTCACCAGCTTCAAGGCAAGACCACCTAGGCTCAGATTGAAGCTTAGCAGAAAACAAAAAGGCTGACACATCCTGTGCACACACTCAGATCTTTACACACTTGGGCAGCATAGGTGGGAGTGACCAGAGAGGGCGTTCTGGGCAGAGGAAGGGACTACTGAGTAGATGGGCCTATTCCAGGGTCCTAGGCAAAGCCAGGGGAATTGGGGGCACGCAGGAAATACAAACAAGTCGGACAGGACTGGCTTCATAGCTCAGGGACATAGTGCAAAATGAAAACACGAACCCTGTGTTTAAAATTATTCAGAATTTCAAGATGGCGGCGGCAGAGCATTAAGCCGAGTACATGGCCTTTGTGCGGGGTCCTGTGTGACTGCACGGGTCACACACCCGTGAAACCAGCCATGGAGCGGGAAAATCATCAGGGTCAGTCAAGAAAGTCGATTTTCGCTATGTGAGGTGTCCCCTCAAATTTAGGCCAGTTCTCCACTGCCCACCTGTGCTTCATTTTCCTCATCATAAAGCCATTAACCACCTTCTGATGATCTGGGAACTATATTCTATTTGGAAAAAAGCTTTGACAGCCACAGAAGAAGCATATTAAAATATGCAAACACTTATTACTTACTAATGATAATTCTGCTTCATGATGAAATAAATGTTTATCATTTTCGACACATAAGGCTATTGGGAGTATGTCATACCTCCCCTTTCAATATGATTTTGACCTACTGTTTTTTTTAAACTCTTGTAATATGAATGACTGCTGGGAAAAATATTAAAGAAGTGAAAAGCTGTGTGAAACTACGAATATTCAAGGTACAGAATTCCATTTATTGCGAGTATACTGGGCTATGCATGTAGGATGAGAGAAAAAAAGCAGACTGAATTTCTGCAATAAAATAATTCGAAAATTGGAGCAGACAGATTTTGAATTTATGATCTATGAATATAATATCTATGCTTAAAAGTTTTAATGATAGAAAAAGACAGATGGTTTACTGAAATGAAATATAACTTTACCCTTATCTGGGCCTAGAGAACAAAAGTCTAAAAGGCCTTAAGCTTAGTTAGCATTCCAGAAAAGTGAGGCAGCTTCTGAACCAGCCAGTCTGAGTTCAAATCCTGCCTCTGGCTTTCCCTGTGTGATTTGGGGTAAATTATTTAACGCTTGCAGGATTCCCACATCTGCAATAGATAGAAGTAACAGTGCCTCTCTCCTGGGATTACGTGAGGCTTTAAGGAAGCTCCTTAGCATGTAGTAAGCATTCAAAGAATGTTTGCTGCTGTTAAGGCCATTATTATGGTCATGATTGATGTTGTTATTATACGATCTGGCCCCTGCCTGCCTCTCAGCATTATTTCCTGTGACTTTCATTCTTTGCAAGCCTCAGCCAAACTAAGCTGCTCACCACCCCCTGCATATGCTGGAAGGTTCTCTGCCTTCTTATTGTTGCCCTTGCTGTGTGGAGGCTGAGGAAGCACTTGGAGAGGGTGTTGTAGAGACGAGTTCAGGCCACAGAGGGCAACTGGGTTCAGTGACATCCTCCTCAGAAGTTCTTTTTGGCTCTAAGATCATCATATCAACAAAGTGGACAGGAAATTTAGCAGTACGACAGTCAACATTCTCGAGAATGTTCTTTGACTCCTCTGCTTTCCTGTCATCCTCCACTGATTTTTAGCACACTAGATGAGGGTGCCCTCTCTTCCATCGCCCTGAGCCAAACATGGAGGCTCCACAGGTGGGAATCCTGGAGAAGACATTTTAGCTAAGTATAAGGCAAAGATGGGCTGCTGTAGAAGGACATACATAGATCATGAACAAGTTTAAATTCTCTGAGCCTGTTTCTCTAGCAATAAAATGGGGATTCTCATCCCCACTAAATAGGATGGGAATGAATCCGATGTTGTATACAGATCACCCACTCAAGAGCCTTTTCCTCCCTTGTCTTTTCCTCTCGGTGTCCCCTCAGGCTGTGTCTTTAAGGGAATTTAGATGAGCAGATGGAGATTGTGGGGTCACAGGGGAAAGTGGGTTGTAGCCAGGTGGGGGCAGATGGTAGGAGGGCCTGAAACACAAAGGGACCTCAGCTTGAGAAAGCAAAGGGTTGGGAGCCCAGTCGTTGTCATTGTTCCTCTATTCCACCTCTTCTGTCTTCTGGCCAGTGCACTGAACAAAATGTAATAGATTAAAAATAATAAGACTGATTGTCACGAACTCAGCCTTCAGTGGCCGTGTCCCCAGCACTGGAAATAGCTACGAATTAGCCCCGGGCCCTCCCAGGAAAGCAAAGTAAAATGTTGCCTGACCTGGCACCACTTCCTGGTTCCACCGGGCACGGGCTTAAAGGGGGGCTGCCCTCCGTATCCACAATCTTGGCACTTTTTTACAGGGCACTGTGGCCCATGAGGCAAGGAGGGCAGGGCAGGTGTCGAGTGGACTCTTAACTCATCCTCACCAGGGAGCCCTGGCACCCCAAACTTCTTTTACACCTCTAAGCCTCGGTCTTTTCAATTAGGATTGAACGGCCCCACCTACATGCTGGTCGTACCCAGCACAAGCTAACCACTTATGAATGGGAGCTTCCATGAGGCAGGGACCATCTGCGACATGTGAAACATTAATACTGAAAGGATTTAATTATCTGGAGAAGAAAGCAAGGTGGCTAAGAGAACAGATTCACAGTGGAGTGGAGCTGGGTTCAAGGACCTTCCTCACTAAGGCGAGACAGTTCAATACAAAGCCATGGCTGTTTATTGAGCAGCTAGCTACTGTGCTAGCTACCAGGCACTGTGAGGAACAAAGCAGCCGGCCTCACTCTCCCTGGTGATTCTCAGGCATAACTCTGGGTAGTAGGAGGGAAGTCTTATATGTACCCCTTAGCATAAACAATAGAGTGGCTATTGGCCTAGTTACCACAGCGATAGCTCTCTAAGCCTCAGTTTCCCCATCTGTAAAACCCTCCTCACGGAGAGGAGCTGGCATGAAAGGCAAAAACAAATGCAGAGCACCTATTTCAAGGCCTGATTCTTAGATGGGAGTTTTTTTATTTGCTGAAAAACTAGCAAAAGATCTCATTTTTACTAGTGCTTAAAGAAACAGCTAATGTAACAACATCTTAAAATTTTAGTTAATGCCAAACACTGAATTGTTAAAATTATTTTTCTCATCCTTTTATCCTAATAACAATAAAAACACAAAGTGTTTACTGTCGAGCATTGTCCTAAGCATTTAGGTCTCCCAGCAATCCTGCGGGGTAGGTACTGAATTTTCCCTCCCATTTTTACAAGTGAGAAAAATCAGCCACAGAAAAATTAACATTGCCAGGGGCACACAACTCTTAAGAATGTTCCTTTAGTTTGCATCTCCTTTCAGCTGCCTCATCCTCTCTTTTCCGTGGTCTCTAGGTCCTTGACAAGTTGGTGAAACAAACCCACTACATACAGTAAGCCTTTCTGTTTCGTTCTCCCTCTCCAGGTCGTTACCAAACTAGAAAGTGCAGGCATTTACACATTTCCACTCCTCCGTCTGCTTTGGATATAGTGCTTTGCAGGGCCTAACCCTTTCAAAGGCAAAGGCCTTGAGAAGAAGCGACAAGCTGTGACCCGGAGGTATTGGGGAGGAAAGAAGTAATTCTTGACAGCGGCAGGGTGAGGGGGGAATAGAGAGGCAGATCCTATAGCAATGGTGTTGGTACACCGCAGCTGCCGGCTGGCCCCGGCCCAAAGTGCACCCTGAGAGATCTTTTCTGAGTTTTCACGAAGAAATGGGCTCTCTTCCGGTCAGGCAACTAGGGGACGAGTAACCAGAGAGGTGACATCCTGTGCCTGCACGGAAAGCTCCAGTGCCCTCACTGGGGAGAGCATAATGGCAGCCACCCACCGGAGCAGCAACTGGGGAACCAGACCTTCATCTGCCCCCTCACATCCCCCGTGCCCCCAGGAAGAAGGAAGTCAAGTGGGTGAAGAAATGGGGAAGTCGGAGCTGATCCTGCAGTGGCTTCTAGGGCCTACAGTACAGTTGACTTTAATCCGCGGTGAGACAAAGCCTCTGCCATAAACCTGATTAGCAAGAAGGTTCTGGAAACATTTCCTGAGGGTGCAGAAAGGAGAAGGAGTATTGTGCATACTTTTTTGCATCGCAAAACAATCTCACTCACGTCCGCCTTTTTCAGTGCCGGGTCTTTTTCCTTGTCTGTGCATTTCCCCAGGCTCAGGGCGTGGTATTTGTGAGTAGTTTCCGCAGCAAGGGGGCCCTTGGTATTCAGGGTCAGGTGCCATTTTGAAAAGTGCTCCAGCTACCTAAATCTTCCATATTTCTGTTGTAACCTAGAAGCGCACTTTGAAAACGTCTTGAGCTGAAAAGGCTCCTTTCACAATACAGAGTTCGATTTTTAAATCTAACCTTCAGAATTTGGAGATCATGGGATCGCAGTGTTTTGCTTTTAACAGGGACCTCCTTAGCCATCACTTTGATAATTTAGAAAAATAAGGAACATGAAAGTAAAAGAACTTCCTCTTTATCGGGCAATAAGTCAGTAGCTGAGCTTGAACTTGACTTGTTTTTCTAAGAGGGGAGCCGTTGGACTCTATCAAACTCCAGATAAATTAACCTCAACTAAGCAAATATTCCCGTTATTTGATTTGGGTGCGCACAAAAATTATAGCGATGAAAAAAAGATGCCTATCACGGTGAAGAAAGTTTTTTTAAAAAATCACTTAAGGGTGCTTTACCTCCCACCCCAGTCACGGAGAGCGTCTTGGAGCAGACAAAGAGGATTGGGTGGGGTGAACGCCCTCTACTGGCCTGAACGCTGAGTCACACGAATCTCACCCCTGCAGTGGGCGAGGCTCTCCTGCGGGGTACACCGCACCCTTGCTAGGTGATGGCTGCATCGAACAAAGCGAGATTCACAGTAAAGGAATGCCTGTCCCCTTAGGTACCCACTCAGGCCCTTAGTTATCCTGCTCTGCTCCCCAAGAGCTGGTTTGCGCGGCTGTTATAAGATCCATTAAGGTAAAATAGACATAAAAAAAGGAAAAAGCGGATTTATGAAGGACGTGTTGGAGGGTGGGTTTTGCCCGCTTTATATTTCAACCGTCGTTGCAATTAGGGTGCATCGGTAGACGTGGGGGCGGGGAGGGGCAGATGCCAGTCAGGCCGTGGGACACGGTGCGGGAGACGCGAAGGAGTTAAGCAGGCCGGCGGGTGACATCACCTCATTTACATAGCAGAGCTCTATATAGCGGCACGCGCCGCGCCCCACCCGGCACTCCGCGACCGACAGCCACTGAGCCCATCGGATTCTCTCCTCGCTGCCTCGCGCCGGTGAGCCCCGGGGCCCCTGCCTCCTGCCCTCGGGAGGGTCCCCTCCCCGCGGTGCCCGCATCCCTGAAGCCGAGCCCGCGTGGCCCTCCGGGGAGAGGCTCCCTTGGCGGGGAGCTGGGGGATGCCGAACCTTTCAGATGCGGGGAAACGGGGTCGGGAGCTGGGGGATTTAAAAAAAAACAAAAAACCCCAAACTGGCATTTTGCTATGCAGCTTCGAGGGAGCATTTTCCCCTTCGCCCCGAAGGCATTTTACATTACCTCTTAGGCGGTGATGAATCCGGTCCTTTGTTCCAGCTCACACCCACCCAAGCCCGGAGCTGCAACAATTAGCATTTTCCCTCCAGCATCTGACAGCTTCGTGGGTTGTGTCGGTCCAGGTTTAAGGTGCCTGGGCTGTGAAACGTTTGAAAAAGCCCCTCCTGCAGGGGGATGTGTGCCGAGGCTGCCGAAGTGCCCCCTCGCTGCAGAGGAGGCCGACTCGCGGTGCGGGGGCAGCTTTGTGCGCGGCCGGCTGCATTGTTGCACAGCAGTGAGCGAGCGGGGTGGGGCGGTGGTCGGAGGCGCCGGCAGCAGCGCCGCCTTGGCGACGAGGAGAGAGCTGCACGCGCTGCGCGTTTGCAGGGGGAGAGGTACCTAGAGAAAACGGAAACGCTGCAGCCTTGGCTCCATTTTTAAGAATTTGGACTCGATTTCTCTCCCCCTGAAACTTGGGATGGCTCCAGCGTTCCCTACTCCTTCTAGCGAGGTGTTAATGGTGAAATGCTACTACAGTTAGCAAGGCACGGCGGTCAATGTCATTCTCAAAGACGCGATGTGATCGGTCTTCCCAGTCGCCCCCTCTCCGCGCATTTCGAAATATTAAAGGAGGGGGGTCCTTTTTTCTGTAGAAAGATCTTTATCCCTGAATGAAAGCGGAAGGAGGTGGAGGTGGGGTTTCAGACATGCTATGGGAGGGCAAAAGCGCATTTCTAAGCCGAGAGAAGAGAACGAGAGCGAACAGAGGCTTCGCGCTCACCCTCCTCCTGGCTTTGTATATGCAGCTTCCTCCGCAACCATGTCTGACAAACCCGATATGGCTGAGATTGAGAAATTCGATAAGTCGAAATTGAAGAAGACAGAAACGCAAGAGAAAAACCCACTGCCATCAAAAGAAAGTAAGACACCTCCCCCCCCTTGAGAAAAGCCTCGGCGGGAGTGGCGGGGGGGGGGGGGAGGGGGGGAGGGGCCCGGAGAAGAAGGGGGAGGGTGGGGGGAGGGAGCCGACAGTTTTATAAATGATGAATGTGGCCTGGAAAGGTTAATTAAAAATTATTTTGCAGCCAACAAACACAGGGCTTTAATAATTTGCTGGAATGTTTAATATACCATATTAATGCGTTAAAAAAGTTCCATTTAAAATGAACCATGATGAAATGCCTATTGTTACTTGTAGAACTTTTATGATTCGGAAAGATGGTTTAAATGAAAGTACTGTAATCTTAACACTAGGCTACACTGGACCTACTAACCCGGGTCCCTCAATCTTTTTTTTTTTTTTCTCTCATCACAGCGATTGAACAAGAGAAGCAAGCAGGCGAATCGTAATGAGGCACGCACCGCCAATATGCACTGTACATTCCACAAGCATTGCCTTCTTATTTTACTTCTTTTAGCTGTTTAACTTTGTAAGATGTAAAGAGGTTGGATCGAGTTTAAATGATTGTGCTGCCCCTTTTTCACATCCAAGAACTACTGACAACGATGGCCGCACCTGCCTCTCCCACCTGCCTGCGGCTGGCAGGGAAGGAAAAGAACTTGCATGTTGGTGAAGGCAGAAGCTGGGTGGGACGACAGTGAAATCTAGATTGAAACCAAGTTTGGTCCAAGGTGTCCTGCAGGCTGTAAAATGCAGTTTAATCAGAGTGCCATTTTTTTTGTTCAAATGATTTTAATTATTGGAATGCACAATTTTTTTAATATGCAAATAAAGTTTTAAAACCTGGCCTGGTGTGTGACTGATAACTGGGAAGGGTAGGGGTGGAGGGATGTTTCCTCGCAGGTGAAATCTTTGCAAAAGGGCCTGCCTCGGGTCTCACTGGGGAGCGATAAATCACCAACATTTTGGTAATGGGGGTAAATTCTCAGAAGTTAGAAAAATGAGTTTCACCCGAGTATGTGAAGTAACCTCACCTATGCTAGATAATGGAAAATCATTTACGAAGGTTTGAATTCCTAATATGAATTGTATGAATACATAAAGTACCTTTACAGGGTTTGATAATTTATCGGATCTGATCACGAAAACGGGGTGGGGGGCGGGCACGGCGATAACAGCACAAAATGCTCATTTTAGGCGTAGAACTGAACTTGGTTATTTAGCCTGTCACCAGCAACAACAGAAATGTAGGCAGCCTTGTCAGAAAAGGCACCTTTTTAAACAGGTGCTTTTGTGAAAATTCCAGACATTTTCCCTCATCTAATGGCTGGTTCCAATGAAAGCCACATTTGCGATTAGTGAAAAGAACTTTAAAATTATTGATTTCTCTGAATTTGAATAGATTTCGAAGACTATACAGAACAAGGATGAAATTTGTGCTAGGTTTAAATCCAGTAGGATTTAATTGGCTCAGCTCCAGGGTTTTTCTTGAGTCTGGTAACTTACACTATTTTAACGGGTAAAAAAGCCAAGCCGCCGTTTGTTTGGGAGCATTTAATGTGCAAAAAGGAAAATAAGCTACCATTCTTAAGTGCAGAATGGGAGCGCACTCAACATCTCAGGCAACACGATGCAGATGTCCAAGAAGTTAAACGCCCCCTTCCCCCAAAACTTAAAACACCCTTTTCGAAGGAGAGGGGAGGAGGACAAATTGTCAATCATTTTTAAACGGGTTGATTTTCTTTGCTCAACACATTTTGAGAAATGCACAGGAAGCCATTTACCTGTGGTTTAAGACAGTCAACCACATCAGCTAGAAGAAGCCTTGCGAGGGAAGGGGTGTGTGCCCCTGGCTGCAAAACTTGAGCTGCCACAACCTGATTGGTCGCTGGAGAAAAGACAAGTGGTGAGCACAAAGGTGTGGGGGCCTGCCTCCAGCCCTGCATTTTCTGTACCTGCTTGCAAGGAAGGGTGTGGGCAGAATGAAAATGCCCAAGGTACCAAGAGAAACCGAGCTCTCTTGGTTTTTGCTCTGTGCACTTTTCAAGCAATGCAAAGATGAAATTCGATTTTAAGAAATGAACACAAGTTAAGTGTTTCTCAGTTTAAAAGTGAAAATGAGCATTAAGGGGAAAGAATGATTCATTAAATGAAGAGAAGACCTTTCCTGGGAGGGTAAAGCGAAAATGTAGCAAATAAATAAATAAATAAAAGGAAAAACCTGGCGAGGATTGAATTTTGGCTGCTTGGTGTGTGGGACGGGCAAATTCAAAGGCTTCTGTACATATCACACTGTACACTTACTGCACATCGAGATGGAGGATGGGAGAGGCGACCTTTTTGTTTTTCAGTTTGGTGGCGGAAGAGAATTCTTTTTTCTTCTCAGGAAAGAATATTCTCAGAAGCGCCGGGAGTATTTATGAATCAGCTTGGGAATGTACACTGATATTTAGGAGCTTGGAGATGATGGTCTTTTTCACAGACAGGAATGGGTCCTGAGGTTTGCAATAAGTTACAAATCCGTCATTAGAATGGGGTATTGGTCCAATTGAAGGAGCCTGGGCTCTGTGTCTTTCACCCCTCCCTACCCCCTCCCCCAGGAGAAAAGAGGTCAAGGGAGCTTTACAGAACCAAAGGCCACAGAGTCCTGTCTGGAACTTCCGCAAATTCTGAATTTATCAGATGGAATAAAGCAAAATAGAGGAAGTGAAAAGAAGCACACCGAACGCTCTAGGGACAGACTCTTTCATTTCTAAATCTCACAAATTCCTCAACCTCCACAGCCACGTTTTCAGTCTTCCAAAGGATAGAATTTTCAAGCTACTTTATTCTTCCAGGAGAACGACACAAGTCCTGGGCTATGTGTGTGGGGATTGTTGAATGGGGTGAGGATCAAGTGTGTATGGGGGTGCGAAGCATGCAAAGCCCTAACAAACTCGGATCCCCCCGCCAGAGCTTCTTGCGGCCATCATAACCGGGGATCCTCCCCCATACCATGGCAGTTAGATATTGTCTCCTTTAGATGCACCAGGATGAAAATACATTAATTAATGCACAGGAAGATCTGTTTGTTTTTCTAAAGAAGCATCTAACTCCACAAGACACAAAAATAAAACAATTTTCTATTCTCTCTCAACGCATGGGGCCAATTTTGTGCTTACTAGAAAGAACAGTGCATTTTGGAACCAACATTATAGCCAAAACATAAAAATAAAAAATCTTGAGCCTTTCTTAGTTCAAGTATGTAAATTGAAAAAATTGTCTCATAAAGTCGAAAGCACTTAAACTTCGCTTTACCCTAGCAACACCGGCCTAGTGAGAAAGTAAAAAAAGTACTCTTCCCCCAGCCCCAAATTTCCCACTTTTAAGAGTGGCTTACGCTGCAATCTAAGAGAATTAAATCACCAATTTGAAGTTCAGCTGTATTTTATTTGCATGTAATGAGAAGACTAAATTACAAATTTAAGACAATTTATGCAATGAAGTCAGGTAAGGAGAAAATGTGTCTCTAAGACCTATATTTACCTGGCTTATTTTTTCCCTTGAATTCCTGTATAGCCTCCTCTCTCTTCAGTCACATCGTCTTGGTGGTATACCATTCTTACTCTTGGCTTCTGAGACATTTGTGGGCAGCGTCTTCACACTCTATGTTCATTTGCGTATTCTTCCTTTTAGGTCCAATAGTCTCTTGCATAGTAACGGAACACATAGTAGGGCTTCAACATACACTTTCTCCTCTTAACTGGTGGAGACTTTGCTTGTTATGGGGTAACTTTGCATATGTGAATGTCATGCTAGATAGCACAGTTTAAAATATATTTTAACAAACATATTTAAAGAGCTTTGAATGCTGGTTTGCCACTGTCCTTGGTTGTGCTGAATTTGAATCAATGCTTATAGCTAACCACATATTATTGTGTTAGAGCACTGGGTCATTAGTTCACTCCACCAATATTTATTGACTGCCCGGTATAGCCCCAGTATTTTATTTGCCAGTGATAAGGTCGTAAATAAGGAGACGTAGTCCCTGGCTTCATGTGTCACCCTTTGGTTAAACATGCCTTTTCACCTGGATCTGAGTGGAAAATGCTAAATTATTCTTTGCCATTTTTAGGGTGAACACTAAACCCAAGGGCTTTGCATTTTTAACTGTGTTCAGATCTATTCTTTGCATCAGTGAGGACTTTCTCCCAAATGTATCTATAATGATTACATTCAAATCGCTCCAAAAGCTCAAAGGTGAGTGAAATTTGATGAAAACCAGTTGATTGTTTGCTCCACAATCAAATATTGTATCAGCGTAGAAAGACTGGGCAGTATAACTCTTGCGTGTTATCTTGTGATAACCCTTTATGAGGCATGCCCAAGATTTAGAAATGAATTGAATGGATATTATTTTAAAATATATCTTTTTCTAGGATTTTCTGATTTAGATGCTGAATTTCCAGAACGACTTCTTATTGCTAAATCGTTACCCTTCCTCTGTCAGCCGTCTTTCTCCAACTGGACTGAAAGATTATTGGAGGCAGAAGTGGTCACTCGAATTTTGAAATCCCTAAGAGGATGCAACAAAATGATGAACTTGTGAGGATATCCATAAATATAGCACCTCGCCAACTGATGGCTGGGTCACATTTGTTTAGTAGGATTCCACAGCTTTGAGCTTCAGCAGAGAGGGACAAGTTGTGTTCATGATCTATTCAAAGCAGTTGGAGCTATTCCTGTCACATTATTGTCAAACCACAGGAAATTATGCTTTTCCTTATTACCACACTGAGCTCTGTAAGTGGCTGATACCCTTTGCTACACAGAGACTTTGTGATAGTGTCTTCTCGATCTAGAAACAAAACTATTTAGTAAGATTATATATATATATATATATATATAGAGAGAGAGAGAGAGAGAGAGAGAGCACCATCTAGTTATTTCAACTTAAAGTAATGGCTTGTGTAGAGTGTGGAAAGAATCCTTTTTATTTACTCAACTAACCTTTATTGAGAATCTCCTGTGTGCCCAGCTCTTTCCTAGTTGCCGGGAATGGGAAGATGAATCAGCCCGGGCCTGATGGAAAAGGCAGACTCACATGACTGACTAGCCATCTACAGCGGGAGCTACAGATCTGTTCATTTACCTGGCAACTATTCACCAAGCTCTATTTTTGCCAGCTAATGTGTTGGGCTGGGAGAGAAACTGGTAGCAGATTGTGACGGGCTCCTATGCCTGGCTAAGGAGTTTGAAAATTACCTTTAGGCAATTAGGAGGTATCAGAAGTAAAATCATTTAGCCCACATGAGACAGCTTGCAGACACTTCCTGTTCAGAATGCAGCTCTATGGAGGGAAAGGCAAAGAAGAAGCTGTCCGTACTTGTAATCGAAAAAATATTATCGGTGTTACATTAACCTCGTTTGATAAGGTAATAAATCACACTTTTATTGATATCGTTTAGTCTATATTTCAGTGAGACAGGCCGTAACACCTCCATATTGTAAACACTTTTCAAGTTCATTTGCTACTCATTTTTATATCCGTATGGACAGAGGGTTAATATATTTGAAATGGTTCAAATTATATTTTTTGTTTCGTGGGATCGCTGAGGTTTGCAGTGCCTTATATTAGGGTTTGCACATTAAAAGCCGATCTTCCATCATGTACAGTAGCCTGAAACTGCTGTAACAAACTACCACAAACTTGGTGGCTTAAAAATAACAGAATTCATTCTGTCACAAGTTCCAGAGGCCAAAGTCCAACATCAAGTGTAAGCAGGCCACATCCCCTCTGGAGGCTGAGGGCCCTTCCTGCCCCTTCCAGCTTCTGGAGCCTCCAGCGGCTCCTTGGCTTGTGGCTGCATCTTTCGAATGTCCATCTTCATCTTCACATGGCCTTCTCTTGTGTGTTTTTTCCTTTTCCGTCTCTTCTAAGGATACTTGTCATTGGATTTAGGACCCACCTAGATCATCTCATGTGAAGATTCTTAACTACATCTACACAGACTTTTTCAACCAAGTTGACATTCACAAGTTCTGGGGATTTGACCTGGATAGGGCTTGTCGGGGGCTACCATTCAACCTGCTAGGAATAGTGACCAACAGGTCTTCCGGTAGGGCACTGCGCCGCCATGTTTGAAATGGCGAAGTGTTAGTCAGCACTCTGCAGGCAGGGACTTTTTACTGAACGATTGGGTTTGTGGGAGGACAGGAGATAATTGCAGAGGGTTTTTTTAATGCATTAATCAGAAATTTTCTCCATGATATAAATATTAATATGGAAAAGCTTATGGGAGCCATGAGTGGAGGAGACAAAGGGGCGTGGAACATCAAAGGTTTGGGGCCAGTTTTATATTTACTGTGATTACAGAAATGAACAGCACGGGTGGTTATAGAAGAAAACAATTGTGCTGGTACAGTAATTTAAAATGTCCTCAAGGTGAGCGAAAAATACCATCCGGGAATATAAGCATATTTACTATTATAACTAGTTGGAGAGGCCAGTCCTGAAAATTGAAAAGAAAATAAAGTAAAAAAGAATGTAAACCGGATTATTTGAAGAAAGGATGATAATATATGACCCTAAACTGGTCATTTGAACGATTCTTGTTAACTCGAGCTAGGAAGATGAGAGCATTGTGAGTTCATACAGGCAAGCATAGATCCTCGAAGCCATACACCTGTGCCCATAGTATGCCTCTAGGATTCCACCAACTTTCTGTCTAACAGCCCCGTGTTATAACGGAGGTGCATGAGTACACATATGTGCCCGCCAAGAACAAATACAGTAGCAGCTAATGTTCTGAACCTCCATCCAATCAGGGCTGCTTTTCTGAAATAGGTCATGATGTTTCCCAATAGGAGATATAGGTACCAAAAAGTAAATCTGTTTAGGTCCTCAACCCAACTTGCAAAGAATGAATGCCTCAGATTAGAAGTGAGGTCAATTGAATCTAACGCAGACATTAAGAACTGGCCCCTGAGGGAGGCCACTCCACACTTAGAAGCACATTCCTTCGAGACAGCTGTGATTTATTTTCTCTCTCCCCTTCCTGGAAGCTGACGCCGATATATGTTGACGTGTATGTTCAGAATTTCTTCGGCATTTTGCTTGACAGACGTGACTTGGGCCCCTGATGCTACACTTTGTACTGCAGGTGATTCCAATTAAGGCTTCATCAAGGCTTGAGGGTATTTAGGGCTTTTGGTTAAGGGGCCAGGTGAGCTAAACTGTGAGGGGCGTCGGCTTAGCCAAGGAAAGAAGGCTGAGGGAGCCGGCTCCAAAGCAGACCGCTGACTGCCACTCTCACCTTTACTCCCTGACCCCAATGCCACCTCGCTGGGACCACACCCTACAGCGTGGTTTTCAAACCACACACCTTGTCCCCCTATGGTTTCAGGAAATCGATTTAGTTGATTCTTGCCAGAATTCAAAACAAAAATTAAAACACAACAACAACAACAACGAACAAGCCAAAACGAATCATTAAAGAGAAACAGAATGCAAGTGACCAGACTCGCCTGCACGGTAAGGCTGTGTTTTGTTTAATCAAACTTCTGTTTCAATTGTTTACGTGGGAGTGTGTGTGTGTGTTTACTCGCCTGTGATGTAAAATGTTTTTCTCAGTGTGAGTCAGAGTCACATTTATCAAGACATTCATTCTCCACCTGTGACTCTTCATGACCTCATTTCCTCTCTCCTCAGTCTGGCTTCCACTCTAATCAACCACTTCATGTGGACTTTAATCCGCTACTCCCTCGTGCCCCCCCGAAGTCACCCTGCACACCCCAGTCCCAAGTCTACCCAGGGCCTATGTTTTCCATTCCTTCACCCAGGCTCCCAAGAGTGAACATCCTTCCATGCTGTCACCAGTAAACTTGTCACCTGTTCATGGTCTGCTCCCTGCTAGCTTTGCAACTTTGCATACACTTCATAACTTCTCTGAGCTTCACTTTCCTCATCTGCAAATCGGAGGAGGGATTGGTCCTAACACGTGGGCTCGCTGTGAGGGTCAAAGGAAATATAGGCACCTGCTACATTCTAGGTGCTCATTCTAGATGGTCGCTTTTATAATAAGGACATAACCACGGTACAATGCTCAAATTCAGGAAATTCAACATCAGTACAATGCTACTATTAGCAAATATAAAGTCCATATTTAAATTTTGCCATTTGTTGCGTTAATGTCTTTTTCTGCAGCTTTCTTCCTCCTCACCAGGGATCCAGTCCAGGATCACAGATTGCATTTAGCTGTCATGTCTCTTTAATGCTAAACAATCCCTCCACTGTTCATTGTCTTTGAAGACATTCACAGTTTTGAAGAATACAGAGCAGCTGCTTTGTAGAATTTCTCTCAGTTTGGGTTTGCCTGATGGTTTTTCATGATTAGAATCAGATAATTTTGGTAGGAAAACCCCATAAGGAATGTTGTATCCTTCTCGGAGCCTCACATGGGAGGCTTATCACGTCAGTCCGTCCCATTCATTGAAGATGACTTTGATCGCTTAAGTCATTGCCACCAGGTGTGTACTATGAAACCATCATTTCCACCTTTGTAATTATTAAGTAACCTGTGGGGAGATTATTTGAGACAAGTCACCTGTTACTCATCGAACTTTCACCAAATAGTTTTGGCGTTTATTGCTGATTCTCGCGTGAATCAATTATTTTTATGATATGAGCAAAAAGGCAAATTTCTAACTCTATCATTCTTCTAATGTGACTAATTTTTGTGTGTTCCACCTTATGTGTATAAACCAATGAATGCTAACAGTATTAAAAATAAAAGCAGCTTATATATGTAGACCTGTGGGCTTGTTCTGCTAGAGTCACTCTTATAGAGAGACCTTGTTATAAGAAATATTTTCAAAGGCCCCTTCCGGATATGGCTGATACAGGCCTGTGCTGTCATTTTCTCTTTAAGAGTCAGCTCAGGGCTTGGTTTTTGTTTTTGTTTTTTTTTAAAGATTTTTTATTAAAACCTAGCTAACATACAATATTGTATTAGTTTCAGGTATGTTATAGTTATTCGACATTTATATACCTAAAGAAGTGATCACCATGATAAGCCTAGCAACCATGTGACCTCGTACAATGCTATCACATTGTTATTGACTATATTCCTTGTGCTTATCCTCCATGGCTTGTTTGTTTTGTACCTGGAAATTTGAAACTTTTATTTAGCTTAGGGCTTGCTTGCAACCAACATTCTCACATGTTATGGATGTGGTTTTCAAGAAGAATACAGGTAGGTGCCTATGTGTGAATCACATTCACATTCAGTTCAAAGTAGATCTTTAATATTAATTTTGATCGACTACAAATATTATTCATGATCTTGTTGTGAAATTGCTTGTTGTTAGCTCTGTGTGGCTACAGCAAAGGCCTGCAGGGTTGAGTAATGGTACAGGCACATTCTTTCGGGTTCCTGATAGACAAAGGAAGTTTGTATTATAAAGGAAAACTAGACCCAGCTGGAATAAGCAGGCCGAGGCCTTTAGCACTGCTGCTCCTGCAGCCGAAGCAGAGAGAATAGTCTTCTGCTCTCTGAGAACCAAGAAGCGGCTTTAGAATTGCGCGTTTGACTTCCATCAGGTGCCCACATTTCAGCAAGCCTTAAACAAACATCACCTGTTCTACTGATCAAACACACCTTCCCAACACTAGCGCGAAAGGAATATAAGGTCGAGCTTCAAGGATGTCTGGCTCTCTTCCATTTTCTATCTGGAAAAAAATGTCTTCATCCGTTTGTTTGCTTATAACCATTATGCCCTATCCTATCTGAGGCCCGAGGTCAGTGCTAACGCAGCTGCATACCCGAGCAATGACTCACCCCCAGAGTCATTTTAAAGACACCCTGGACAAGTATTTGGACACCAGGAAAAACACTATCATTTCAATGGGAGCATATGCTCAAAAGAGGCAGTCTCCAGTATGTAAACATAAATAATACAATTTGCTCTTTTTCTTGGCGGGGGGGGGGGGAGGGCATGGTGGCAGATGACCTTTAAAAGTATTTTCAATTATTAAAATTTTTGAATGCATAATACATTTGTATGATTCAAATATTAAAACAATATGAGAAATATATTCCTGTTCGGCCAATTTTCCTTGCTCCTTTTGGGTGATGCTTTTTATTAGTTTCTTGTTTAGCCTCCACTGTATATGCACAAATATATTTTTATCTCCCCTCTCCTTACACAATGGGTATATAAGTTATCTTTCTAATGTACTATTCTTAAACTTTAAAAATTATTCTAAGATAATACATATCTGTTTATTTAAAATAAATCAAACAAGATAGAATTGAATGAATGAAAAGTGAAAAGTTCCTTTAACCTGCAACTCATATTCCAGAGGTAGCTACTGTTAACAGTTTTATGTGAATCATTCCAGATGTTTCCTATCCATTGTATTAGTGCCAGGAGCAGCTTGTTAAATTTTCCAGAAAATTGAGAGAGCTGGTTGTTAAACACAGCCACTACTAAAAATTAATTTGTATAAGTTTACGAGATAAATTATATTAAACGTAAAGGTGATAAATACTCATAACTAATCACTGCCTAATTATTTTACTGTGATCCATGTTCTTGGCATTAATTACATCTATTTATATGTATCTGTATCATGGAAATACTATTAAATGGTGGCTACTGGTCATCTCAACTCCTCTTGAGGACTTTGTCTCTGTTGACATAGAATGTAAAAGATAACCCACCAAATGAATTAAAAATATAAATTGGGATGTAAAGATGCAACTAAAATATCAACATGATTATTTTTAAATTTAAAGAAATCAGCTTTAAAATAAATGACATTGCTTTAGGAAAAAAAAAATTGGTTAACTCTGATGAATGTACAAATTCCCCACCCCCTTTATTTCCCCTTTTTAATCTGAATGCCCAAGTAGGCAAGATCTGTCCTCCCTCATCCTAGAAAACCTCCTCTCTCTTCTACCTGTCACTTTTTTGGTGTTATTCCAGAGTCTCCTCTTGTTCCAATTTTCCTGCTTCTCTTCACTCTCATCTTTTTCTCTAGCTCATTTCTTCTACCTGTCCTTTAAGTATTCATTTGTCCAAGGAATCAGCCTTGACCTTACATTCTTCCTCATCTATACTCTTCCTTTCTGCAAGGCTTTAGTTAGTTAGTGACTCTATGACTCCCTTGCACTCCATCTGACCCCATCTCTCTCGGGCTCAACATGATTGTTCCTTAAAGTCTTCCTGTCTATAAGACTTGTCCTTCCACATTTTCAATGGCATCACTATTGTTCAAGTCAAATGACAAGTCAACTGCATCTTGTTCCTCATCACTCACATCCATTACTCACCAGCACTGAAATCTAATTCAAATGCTCTGCTCTACAAACCTCCAGCTCTGTCCCTGGGTTCAGATCTTTCCTTCTTTCTGTCAAACTCTTTCTTCCCTACATGCCCCATTCTCATCTTAGTCATCTTCCAAGGCCCAAGTCATTTCACATCCTCTAAGAAATCTCCCTAGATCTTCACTTAGATGAATTCTGCCCTTCCCACACCCCCAACCACACTCTGCTGGTACTTTCTATGAAGACCTATAGTAGTCTGTGTCTCACCGATGTATCATAATTAACCAGACCTCTATTTCCCTCACTAGATTGGAGGTTCCTGGTCTGGGAGGGACAGAACAGATCCTGACATGGAGCTCTGGAGTATGTGCTTCAGAAGTGTAAGTTGAATCATTTTCTATAGAATTGATGGGCTGCATATAGGAAACTTGCCAATGAAAAGTGTAAGGCAAGTTTTCTCCACCTTTGATCACAGATTCATGTGTCTATAGGAGCCCAGCAGGTCACATAAGTAATGAGAGAGACCCAGGTTTAGCAAGAGGGGAAGCAGCCCTTTCTCAGCTCCAGCCAATTACCAAAAGGAAACATGGACCCAGCATTGCCAAGTCTTTTGATTTTTCAAGAGAAGGCAGAAATATGGATTTTTAAATGTGCAATCTCCCCAATTTTAATTATTGGCAATGAATTTAAAACATTTTAACCTTTTTATTATAAAATTTAAAAAGTTAAAAACTGTATAGCTTAATGTGTTATTATAAGGCAAACATCCAACCCTTGTAACCATCACCCACATCAAGAAATAGAATTTTGTCACCTAGCCCAGGAACCCTGCATGGGCTCCATTCCATTCTTAACACCCCCAAATTAACCATTCTCTACTTTTATACCAATTTACTTTTATTTCCTTATGGTTTTTCATCTAGGTGTGCATCCCTAGGTTCTATTCTTACTGAACACATATTTAGTCTTAAACTCATTTTTTTAAATAATGTTTTGTCATCCATAGCTTCCCCTCTAGCCCTTCTTCATCTTACAGTTTTTCTGTTGAGGTACCCGGGGTATTGACTTGTAAAGTTTCCCATGATCTGAATCTTGCTGATGTTTACTGATTGGTGCAGTTCAACATGTTGTCTGCATTTCTACATTTTGGAAACTAGACCCAAAACTCATGTTCATAAACTAAGACACTGTTTTAAATGGTCAATATCATTAGTTGGCAGCTCATCTCTACATCTTCTACCTTGCTCTATCTATTCTGTTTCTCTACCCACTTTATCTTTACTATAAATATATCAATTTCTCAGCCATTTTCTATGTTTAGAGGATGCATTCTGATCTAACAGAATCAAAGCATGCATAGTTATCACATTTGCTGATCACGTTTGAGTTAAGTGTAGTGGCTCCTTTGATTCTATAATACGTACCACATAGGGATGCTTTAGAGGGAAAGAACCATGAATCACCCAGAGACTGATTAATTTTTTTGGCCAGATGGTTCTTCAGGTGAGATTTAGCCAAAACCCCAGTCTTTTCCTCACCAGATCACAGGGTTTCCTCCAACCATGGACATATCAGTTTAAAACAGAACTCTAGAACCACTTCTCACACATGGGGGTAACTCTTACTCTAGGTACCAAAAGTCAAAATTCTAAAAGACAAGGGTGGGAGGGTTGAAGGAGCAATGTGAATACGGTAGAAGAGAAACAGAACTTGTTGAATAGATGCAAACACGCAGCAGGACCTATGTCTTCCACAAGGGTAAAAGTGGTAAAAGGAAATAGATACTCTCACGATAGCAAAATTCTGGTGGAAAATCTATTTAAAAAAAAATTTGTAAAATCCCCTGAAAGAACACATAAGGAATAGAGAGGAGAAAAACAACAAAACAAGGGGGAAAAGAAAAGGAACCTATACAACAGAACCAACACATTGATCCAACTCTTGTAGATTAGAAAACATTTTCCCAGTTAATGAAAGGGCCTGGTGATCAAAGAGAAAGTTGTGTATGCACAGTATATATGTAACTCATTCGAATTATTTAAACGTTTTGGGTAAAAGCTTATCCATAGTGTTAGATTGCTGCTCAAGTAAACTCTTTTTGTTACAAGTTCAATATTAAGAACTCAAATGCATAAAGCATAATGACCATGGATTAGTGGACTAATAACCAGACAGAAACTTGTCTCTAGGTAGGATGACCTATACATCAACTGCCCTGGGGGAGTTCCCTCCTGTTGAGGTGGCACTTAACCTTGCCAGACCCTTTTTTCTTCGTCTTTCCACCCTCTTCACTTCTTTTTGCCTCAACTCTTTCATTTCTTATTCTATCTCAAGTTCATTGTTAATCAGACAGTGAAATGTCTGCTTTCACCTAGATGGGCAGGTGAAATTTTCCTGGAAGAATATAGAGATCAGTGTTCAGCAAGAATTCAATGTCACTAAAATGTCTCTAATGGATTACTGAATTTTAAAAGAAGTTTGCTCCAAATAAAAATTTGCCTGGATACCATGTTTTAGGCATAAAAGATAGCATCCTGGGGAGAACAGGCACATTTTCTTACAGAATAATCCCAAAGTATGTATTGAGATACTACTCCTCTCTCCAGGATGGGGAGACTAATCCCTTCCCCCACCCCTCACACACACTTGAGTATGGGCTAGATATAGTGTCTCACTTCCAAAAAAATAGAGCATGGACAGGGAAGGGAAAACAGCGACATTATAATGGAGAAACCTGGCAGACAGTGCCAGATGATGCCACCAGTGATGTCATGTAGAGATCAGGTACCCTCTGATACGTTGTGATGAGAAGGGTACTGTATCTTTTTCAAAAAAAAAAATATATATATAATATACACACACATATATAATTATATATTATATTATAATATATATAATTAAATTAAAAATAAAATAATAACACAGGTCTAATGAGAAAAACCTCAGGCAAACCAGATCGAGGGACATTCTACAAAATTCCTGACCGGCACTACTGAAAGTTGTCAAGATCATGAAAAAATATAGAAAAATGAAAGAAATCATCACAGGCCACAGCAGACTAAGGAGACATGAGGACTAAATGCAATGCTATGTCCTGGATTAAATCCTGGGACACAAAGAGGACATTTAATGGACAAACTGGGAAAATTAGAATAAAGTCTTGAGTTTAGTTAATAGTAGCATACCACTGTTAGCTTCTTACATACAAATGTAGTGGGCTGATGTAAAATGTTATCAGTGGGGGAAATTGGGTGAAGGATAAATGGGAACTTTGTCCTAACTTTTGCAACTTTTCTATAAATATAAAATTATTCCAATATAAAGTTCATTCCAATAAATTAAACAGAAAGAACAAAGGATAACATCTTTTAGTTGGATACCAAGTATTCAACATAGATTTGTTTTAATAAGTCAATACTCATCATTTCCTGTTATTGCATAGACCAACTGTTAACCTAGGAAAAGACTTGTCTTCTACTTGTAATTGTATATGGCAGGCTGTTTAGTGTATAAAGCAGTTGAAATCAAGACTAGATTTGACATGGATTTGTTAATTCTGTTAATTCCGTAGTCATAGTCTCAGTCCTAGTTTTATCTAGAGAGATCTTGGGCAAATATGCACTGTTTGAATCAGAGCGGGTAAAAACTCACTGTGGTTCCCCCTGTCCCCCAGAAAATAACTGAAAATGCATGTTCTCTCGCAGGTAAGCCAGCAGCTCTGTCTTTCCATATCAAGACCTGCTTGATTATAATTAAAACTTTCATTTGACTATTCAAATTAAAGAACAGCTATAAATTAAGGTAACAATATTAAAACCTCTGGGGTAAGTCTCAAGATCCTCTCTGTAATTAGAGAGCTGCAAACCTTAAGGAACACTAATTCTTTTCGGCGTCAAGGTCTCATTTTGTCAGGAAGCTGGTATTTTGTAAATCATAGCTCTTCCAGGGCTCAGGACACATTTTGATTCTTGCCCAAAATGATTGCTCGAAATATTTTTCCCTTTATGGACTAAATTACGAGTTAGAAGACTGATTTCTTATCCTGGTTGGACATGCGAGAATCTGGGTGGTCTCAGTCATGCCCTTTCTGCGTTAGAGTTCCCATAACTCTACAGTTACATGTTGGGTTATTAACCTTACTCGACTCTTCTAGTTCAAAAAGCTTGGAGTTTTTATTGTAATAATGAGAATACCCTCCCACCTCTAACACAAACTCTCTTTAAAACCCGAAGGCATTAGTTACAGGTGGTGAGTTTGGTTATTAATGGTTTGGATATTCTTCTTGCACTTGTCCATATTTTCCGTGTGTGTGTGTATGCATGTGTACAGTCATGTAAATAGAAAAGCTCTATCTGAAAACACAATAAGGATATATACTAATAAATTTTTCATTAAGACACTCGGTTAAACTAAGGTATTGTGCTCAAGTGGACCTTAATTCTTCACTTTAATGAGAATTTTTGCCAGGACAATCTAAAAGTTGAACTTGGCCTTCAGTCCATTCCCTGATTATCTTTCCATTTGCCAGTCTTAATATTTGTACTTTCTCTTTATAGATTTTACTCTTTAGTTTTTATCTCTTTTTCCCCCATTGCATTAAAACAAACAATGAGCTTTAAAAAGAACATTCCTCATGGTAGATATCTCCAGATAGCTTATATTTACTTTAAACTGAATTCTTGCCAGACCGCCCAAGTAGATACCCATCAACATGTTACACGGGGTACAGTGGCATAGAAATGGTATAACCAAGCAAATTTCTGGTAGCCCAGCCAGACAACACAAAACCTTGAGGTCATTTTTCTATCTAGTTCTAGAAAAATAATTCATACTTTTCCTCTCTCCTCCCTTCTCTCCCTGCTTTCCTTCCTTCCTTCCTCCCTCCCTCCCTTTCTTTCCTTCCTTCCTTCTCTCTTCCTTTTGAGGTTTGTAAAAGGCAGAAATATAGGTAGAAAGTAATTTTGGTGCCTAAGAATCTGGGCTCTGGAAAATTGCCACTTGCCACGTTTCCCATTGGCTGAGGAGAGGCCTTTCCTGAGGATATGTAAACATTATAGTCTTTTATGTCTTTTAAAGTTATATGTTTGTTTTATAACATAATGCCAGCATGACACCACAGTCAGCTGTTCCTGAGACTAGAACTATACTGTTTGTGTTGAAAGCAATGAATGAGGGCGTGGAAAAACTGGACATTTGTGTTTACCCATGATTATCTTAAGTTGACAAAGATCTGGCTATGGCCGGGTCACTTCTGGTTTGAGTATCTTGGCCAATTGCCACCAATCACATCTAATGATTTGCTATCATGTGGCCCAATCTTCATACATATTGATATGTGTATGTCCAATGGTGTGAAGGACTCCGGTGGTTTTAACGTACCATCTGAGTCTTCAGTTGTAACAACAGTCCCAGTTCGCTGAGTTTATTGTGTACAATGAAATGCACATACAGAACCAGTTCAATCAGCAAAAAAAGTAAAACCAGTCTCCCCTCTTTGAAAACCTGGCAAGCTTTGTGAACCTGGTCACTATAAAGACCTCTTCACTAATTTAATACATGTTTTACATGTACTGCTCCTTTTTCATCCATACAGTTTTTCTTCAAAAAGAGAAAAATCTTTTACAATAATTAATTCATTAACTCTGATAATATCTCTACATATGGGAGGGAGTCAGCAAACTCTGGCCCCAGACTGAAACGTGACCAGCTACCTGTTTTTCTTAGCCTGAGAGCTATTGTATTTATATTTGTAAATGAAGGAATAAACCAAAAGACTAAAACTGGTTTTTGACCTGTTAACATTTAGTGACATAAGCAACCCATTTATTATTTCACAGTTTTCATCCATGAAGAGTCTGGGAATGGCTTACCTAGATCCTTGGCTTGGGGTCTCTCACGGCTACAATCAAGGTGTTGGCTGGGGCTGCATCCTCATCTAAAATCCCTGGTTCCCTTCCAAGCTCAAGTGGTTGTTGGCAGAATTCTTTTCCTTGCTGTAGAACAAAACATGGTAGCTTGCCTCTGCAAGGTCATCAGAAGAGGATATCTGACTCTGACTCAGAGAAGGCCTAAGCCCTCTTTTAAAGGAAGTCCAACTGATGAAGTCAGGCCCACCCAGGATAATCTCCTTTTTGATGACCTAAAGTCAACTGATTTGGGACCTTAGTTACATTTGCGAAATCCCTCCCACCTTACCATATGATGTAACATAATCAAGGGAGTGACACCTATCACCTTTGTCATATAATATGACTTAATCATGGTATAACATGAGGGTGCCATCTTAGAATTTTGGCTGTCATGCTGTGAGCAGGAAAAGCATGACTTCAAGAGTCAGCGGGAGCCAACTTTGAATCTTAGCTCTCCCACCTGCTCCACAAATCATTTTACTTCTCCATGCCTCAGTGCTTTCAATTGCAAACCGAGGATCATTCTAGCATTATTTTAGCATTCTAGCACCTACTACTTTGGGCTGGTGCCAGAATTAAATAAAATTACTTATAAAGGGTCTATCACAGTGAGTGGCGAACAGCAAGTTGTGAATAGGTGTCAGGTTGTTTCATTAGATGTTCCTTTTCATACATACATACGTTTATTCATACAACAGAAAAATAATATTGGACATGAACAGAATGTGCCTCACTGATTTTCTGAAACCAGCATGATGAGAGGAGAGAAATTAGGAATGCAAATTAATCCTGGTTTATAATAGAAAGGGCTTACTCTGGTGGTGATGAAGAACAAGCTAGTTCCATCAATGGTGCTTTAACACAAAGTGAGATACTGTATGGGGAAGCACCTGCACCCAATAAATATTAGTTGAATTTAAATCCAGACAGAAGCACATGCTAAATAATTGTTAGTAGATGAATTGTTGTGATTATGTTCTTCTTAAAGTCCAATCACTTGTTTAACCAAATTATTTCCCTTTCCTGTTACCCACAGAACTATTTGAACATGACAAACATTTAATTTGCCAGATGGCTCCTCCTTCTTCCTGGATCTAAGGTAAGGTTTGTTAATGCAAAACCAATAAAGTCACAGTGTGAAAACATTTGTCAAAGATCTTGATAAAGTCTGTATAGCAAATGAAGAAATACAAATATCAAGCCCAGGACCTGTAGTCATTATGCTGAGAAATTGTTCTTATCCACTTACTAGCCTCAAGTTCAAAGCCTGCACCAAGCACTTCCTCTAGGAAGGGGAGGAGGTAAAAAAGAAAAAAGGAAGAAAGAGAGCTTCCCAAATCATTTTACTCTAAATTTGCTCAAGTCCTTGGAAATAAAAATAGAAACTATTTCTCCTGATTACAGGTTTCCTAATGTACAGAGAATGCACAACCCCGAGTGACCCTGGGCTCACAACAAAGGGCAGACAGAAATGTACACAGTGCGGGTCTTTGTCTTCTCGCTATATTCTCATCTTGTTTCCCAGAATGGGTTCTGGCCTGGTGACAGGGAAAGGGTTGCTTGTGTGGCTGTGGCAGGTCTGGGAGGGGAAGGAGAATTCCTGGGAGTGGGGGCCGCGGCTCCAGTAACTCGGCCACCCTGGAGTCCCTGATGAGGCTTTGGGCTCCAGGAATCCTATCAGAGTAATCACAGAGCTAACAATTCTAAAGTTTTATGGAAAACAGGAGGGAGAAGGAAAGGGAGAGAAAGAGAGACAGGGAAAGATAAAGAATATGAATGAGTGAAAGAGAGTAGAACCAACATATGGCAACATTCTGAGTCTCCTTGTCAAGTGGTCCTGGGAAAATGTCCTAAGTAGCAGATCCAGATCTTGAGAAATTTCTCATAAAACAGGATTTTTTTTTTTTTTTAAGAGCACAGTAAGAACAAAGGGACTCTAGGGATGGTAAATCATTTTTTTTTGCCTTATTTCAGAATCTCTGTATATAATGTTTCTATTTTTTATCACTTAATAACTGAAGAAAAATAGAATAGTGGAGACAACCGTCCAGAAGTTTCCAGACATCCAGGTGCTTGATATTGTGGAAATATACATTAGACACGCATTGTCCGGGCTTTATATGGACTCTAGCTATCCTTTTCATTTATTTGTTTATTTATATATCTGTATTTGGAGTAAGTGGGTAGGCCACGAGTAGGCTTTATTCACGCGACACACACTTATGAAGTAGCTCTACTGGGTGGAAGATACTGCGAAAAACACACACATGAATCGTCAAAGGATTCTCGCTTACGAGACCAGAAGTCCTCTCCCAGGACCTGTAACTTGCAGTAAACGTTTTTCAGAGCTGTGCTCACATCCGTGCAGTTCTCAACTTCCAGAAAAGTTGGTCACAAACATTCAACAGGCTGCCGAATTCTGGATGAGAACAAGAGTGAGATTGAACTGACTGGTCATTTAACAAATGTGGTTACCTAGATTTCCAGTTTACCAACAGCCAAGTCAAAGGCTTCCAGAAGGCATAAGTCAGCTCTCCAATCTGTATTGATCTCTTTTTGTGTGTCTATTAGAAGGAAAAAAAAAATACAAAACCCAGTCCAACTGCTGTGAGGAAGTCAAAATTGCAACAGGCTAGTCAGATGAAGTTTTCACCTCTGAACCAGGGGCTCCCATTTGCCTACACGCTTCCTCCAGGGCACTCGGCTCATTCGGCATTTCACAGCTGTCTTTTCCTCCAGGTAACCTCATCTCTTTCTAGTCATCGGTGGCGAAGCAGGATAAAAGACCTTTGTATCTGAGGTTCAGCACCACGCCTAAGATTTCTCTTTTTTAAAACTGGGTAGTCATTGCATTATCAGGAGAGAAGTCGCGGACATGACCAAGAATTCATATTGCCAATAGGTATTACAAATTGTAGTAAGAAAATCCAACAGCGAATATCTTGTGTTATCAGCTTCTCAGGTTTGATCACAAAAATAGGAGTGTCTTTTTGCCCTTCTAAACATGGGTGGCATTTTTCTTAAAGTAACAACCAACCTAATATATATATATATAATTCATACCACCTGCAGCATTACTGTGAAGAAGAATAATCCATGTAGGGGATGATACAATTTTAGTCTCTCATTTCTGAGCCGTTGGAGCCATCTAAGCAGCTGGCCCATGGGTGGACCCCTTAGAAGGAGTTCGAAGACCTTACAGGGAGATACATCTTAACCAAGTCTGCGCAATCTTTTCGACCTATGAGGGTTGCTAGGATATAAATCAAAACTTCACATGATTAAATGTTTGTTTAAACATAATTAAGCGTACTAAACAGTGCCTCTCTATAAATATTTGAAGACGTGTCATGTGCAGGGTCTCTCTTGACAAAGGCAGCCAGGAAGTGACTCTCTACTCCCTAGCAACTGCATTTCAAATTGCTCTTTTCTGCTCAATAAAGGTTAAAAAAGGAAGTGAAAACCTTTTTGTACTCTTCTGCACAGCTCTTTTCCCAGACAGAGCAGAAACGCCTGCCCGTACTTTCTTCTAAGGACTTGCTAAGAAAGTTGAAAATAGCAGGCAAAAATGTTTTTTGCTGCCTGTTCTTCGGCTATGAAATGAAAACAAAAATGACATTGAATTTGGCGGTTGAAACTGCAGCACCGTTGTTTCTGTGATGACTGGCTTGACAAGCCCACAGTATTCTAGGAGCATGAGCCTGTCCCAAGAGCCAACTCAGCCATTTCTCAGGATTGAAAGGACTGGGCCGTTCAGTAGTTTCCTTTTCATGACCTTTAGAGCGGCGAGCTGGGCAGGAATACATGCAAATAAAAACCAGAACCCCAGAGAGCAACCAAATCATTTCCAGACAGACTGATATGAACTTCAAGCCTTCAGCTCAAATATCATTGATTTAAATCAATTGTTCTAGCTCTTTTATGAGGTTAAATACACAAACTTACATTATTAGAATTCTCTCTGCACTAATACAGGCATGTGATTTTTTTTAAAGGCAAGATTTTTTTTTTTAATCTAGCATTTACATCTCAGTAAAGTCAGTGGGATGGGGGTAGAGAATCTAGCATTGAATGTAAAACACATAAATACTTTTAGATGTCCATTCCCTGATTTTGAAGGTCCCCCCCCACCCCTTTATTACTGTAAAAGTTTTCAATTTAAGCCAGGGTGAGCTCTGAAGGAGAAGGAAGCTGCATTTTATCTGCCTTTGTGTCCAGACAACCAGAAATGGTAGTTCAGCATCTGTTGAATGCTAGAATCTTCATCCTCCTTATTCTTATGTTCTTCTAATCTATCCTTCTAATTCTTCTAAGTAGGATAATAGATTTGAATTGTGAGTCCTGGGTCAGTGGTCTTGAGGGTACTACTGGGTTTATAACTAAGTAGAAGTTTAGACAGATGCTACTTTATCTCTAAAGTCTTCCTTTTTCTTTTTTCCATGTGCCAAGAGATCGATTGAGAAAATCTGCCCTGAGCTACCCAGAGGCTTAGCGGCTTTACTTCTTTCTCACTTCTTGTTAATCATTTGCATTTCTATGGCCTATTATAGCTAAACATTTCAAAGAACCTCATAAAAGGTGAGAATTTAATTGAACCGTACTTCTCTGTCTCCAGGATGAATATGACAATATTTTGCTCATTTCAGAGCTGGAAGATTAAGGCCCAAAAGTTGCAAAGATATTTCTCTTTCCAAATTCGTGTGTGTGTGTGTGTGTGTGTGTGTGTGTGTGTGTGTGTGTATATATATGTATGTGAATAATATCATCCAGCACAGTAAAAAAAAAAAAAGTCAGATTTTTTTTCCCCCTTTGTTGGAAACAATCCCTTTTCAGTGAAGTTGATGATTCTTTCTCCAGCCCTAGCTTTAATTTAAGTGACATGTTTCATGACTAAACTGCCATTATAAAACTGATAGAAACATCTACCTCTGTGATGAGGAAGCCACAAAGAAATTAGCTAAAAATTAATATCCTCCTTTTCCAGGGCTTTCATGATCTTTCTCCTCTGTGAACGTCCCTTGATCTCTCCTTGACTGATTTTATATTTATATGCTATATCAATGGTTCTAAACTTTATAAAAAAATTTTTTGTGGCCTCCATAAGATACTATAGTTATTTTTCAGAATTTTGAAATGTATTACAAAGAGAAAGGCGTGCTAGCTAAGAATTGCATTTCATTTGATTGGGAAACATATTTGCTATGGAATCTTTTAACCCTGTCATAGATAGCTCTGTAGCCCAGGGCATCTGGGCTCGCAGTGACCAATTCTCTCTGCTTGTTTCACGCAGCCATTTGGGTTTCCTTGCCTGGTTTTCTAATTGCTTCTCAGCGTTTAGTTTTCAAGGATGGGAACTAGGCCATCTTTTTATCTCTCATAGGCTGGCAACACAGGACTGCTTTCAGAGACGGTTGTTAACATATTGCTCTCTCCATTCTCGAGATTCTCTTTTTGCTTAGGAAGAGACACTGCATGACCTTTCGAACAAATCTTTGGTTGCTGCAACTTGTTTTATATTTTAGTGTAAAATAAAGGGCTTCTGCCCTCCATCTAGTAAGAATCTGACCACACATCTGTGGATTAACAGTTTCCATTTTTGCTGACTTTGTCTTTTGAAGCTTGTTTTGCTTTTTTTTTTTTCTCACTGTCACAGGCCTTTCAGTTTTCTGCTGAGCAAAAAGGTTCCAAAGACCTAGTCCTCCAGAGAGGAACCTTAGGGCCACTTGGCTGGATGAATAAAGGGTCCAGGCCTGACCCTTTGGCTGCTGGAATAGCTGAGTGAATAAAATGGCCCCCTTAACCACCTTTTCTACCTGTACTTTAGTTTTGGTCACAAATTGTTTGTTTCTAATGTCTTTCATCGTAGTTGTTACAATGATCTTATTGACAAGTTATCCTAAAAATTGTTGAAAAGGTTCCATTATTATTTAGCACAGAGCTAACCTCTGGGTTCCTTTGTGACTATTGCTTTGCTCTTAACATATGGCTGGTATGGACTTGTTTTGAAAATCCTGGTACAGGAACACATCTTCCTCTATACCTACGCCTTTCACATGGGCTGGTTTAAGCAGCTTCTTTATCTAATTGGCAATGACTCCAGAACTTTACCTCTGCCATGAAAATTCCCCAGTTGACTCAGCTCCCAAATCTCATCATTTCTTCAATTATTTAGGTTGCTGGATGTCGAATGTAAATCACCTGCATAGAATTGGCTGGAACTCATATGAGTTTCTCTGTGTAAGAACTACTAAGAACTCTTCGTTCGTTGGGTCTAGAAACCGGCTTATGTCGCCTTCTTCAAAAATAAGTGGAAAGCGTCTTCATTTTAAAGAATTGTGCAGGGATTTGTCACTGGCTCTAGTTTATTTTTTAATTGCATGGTTCTCTGATGTTGGGGATTCAAATTCAGGCATATGATGGTAGCTGCAGCCAAGTTGTATGAGTCTGCTCTTGGCTTTTAATTAGCCATGTGACTTCGGGCAGATCACTCTCTCTGGCTTCGATTTTCTCATTTGCAAAATGATATAATTGGATCAGGTTCTTTCCAGGCCTCTTTCTGGTCCTTTCCACCTCTAAAGGTCTGTGATAAGTAGGTCAGCCACGTCATCATGGGTTCTAGCACAGCACCCTAATCCCTAGTACATTCCTAGCACGCACATACATCTCCATGTAGGGCTCCCTGGTTTTAAAAAGGGCAAATGGAAAAGGAGACCTGAAACCCACATACTTTCAGTTCTGACTTAGTGAGTTTTGAATTTAAATGCTTTCGCATATAAACAGTGAGGGCAGAAGAATCCTACAAAGAGAGTCCTGAGGTTGGATGAGCAACTCACAACCCCTTTCTATTGATGATTCGCGTTTGGAGCTAAAACACATTACTGCTCGAAGCCAAAAAAAAAAAAAAAAAAAAGAAAGAAAAAATAAGAATAAGCAAAAGAAAAAAGAGAACCCACCACACCATGTGAGAGGAGCTGTTGAACAAAGAGAAATAGAACATGGTGGCATGTGTATCCACGTAGGCTCTTGGCCAACCCACCTACTTCTAATGTTGCTACACCTATATATATCAGGATGTTTCTAGAGTGGAGGACTTTACTTCCAGTCTCAAGACTCCAAAAAAAAAAAAAGTGCTAAGAGGGAAAACTGTTGGGACCGATGCTACGTGCTGTGGCATCTTCCAAGTAGCACTGCAGGATGAATAACACTTGAGTTGGGATGTGTGACGATGTTGGGACCAAGAATAGTGAATGATAGTAATATCACCATTGCTTCCTACTGCTTCCTACAGGCAGAGATCCCTGTTATTAAGGGGTCTGAGCACACTGCAGGTAATGTGTGCAACTTTTAAATTTATTTGAGTACTGACTAACAAATGAGTTCCAGGCAAATGATTATCTGCATGATTTTTTATAGAATTTTGATATACTGGTTCTTAAATAAAATATAAAACCAGTCAGGAAGTGAGGGAATTCTGAAATGTTGCTTGGGAGTGTCAAGAGAAGACGGAGAGAAGTTCTAAGGATTTAAATAGGAAGAACTAGTGAGGAAAAACATATGACACTATTACATTGGAATTTTCCTTTTTTGGCTATTCCTGAATTTCCATAGTTATAAGCATTCATCTTAAGCTATTCCTCTGATATTTTTACGTCTTATAAAAATGAAGAGTTTTTAAAAGACAACAACTTGTATGCCTGGAGCATTTGTCACTGGCTCTTTGAAAGATGTTAACTTATCTGCCCATCAGTGCCTTTCTAAGCTTTCTTTGGATTTTTTTGGGGAGGAGGGTTGAGGAAGGGGAGGCAATTACTTTTTCTGTTTAAATACTGGAACTCCTGGAGAACATCTGTTTCTCAGAGAATGATAAATAAGGAAAGGAGATATACATACAATGTTTAAAATACATCGTCAGTTCTGTGAAGGTATCTAAAGAAAACATGACATACAGATTTGTGGGGAAGCGTTCCAGGGAAGTCAGACCTTGTGGAGAAAATAACATAATGTGGCTGTGTGTGGAGATGAATGAAGAGATGTAGCTAGAGAATCATAAAATAAATAAGAATTGAAAGTAATGTTGATTTTCTTCTTAGGCTTAGAACATTCGGGGAACCATTTAAACATAAATACTCAAGGTTCTCCCAAGGGATATTAATGATGGGAAAGACTGATTTCTCTGTATGCCTGGGCCTGTCCCAAATATTGGCGGTATACAGTATCTAAAATGTCCAGAGTTCCTGTCCCCAAGAGGCTTGCATTCAAGTGAAAGATCACTGACAAAAAACAAAACAAAAACAAAAACGAAGAAATACATAATCTGCCAGACATATTGATAAACGCTTTGGAGGAAAGTAAAATAGGGTAAAGACAATGGAGAGAGCATGGGAGGTTGGGATCCATGCTATTTGACATAGATTATGATCATAAAGATCATTAAGTCTAGTTACCATTCTCCTTCTGCACAGATGAAGAAGCTGAAGCACTGTTGTTAGTTGACCAAGGTCCCCGGCAGCTTAGTGGCCCATTGGGAATAAAGCCCAGTTCTGTTGGGAATAAAGCCCAGTACTGTTTCCTCTTGCTTTCACCCTAGGCTTGCCCACTGTTGGAAATGAGTGGCTGCCACCAGATTTTGAAGTCTATCATGTCTTCCCTTTGTAATCAGTTTATATTTATTCTCTCATCAGCACAAAATGAACTATGCAACGCTGTTCCATATCAACTTACGCCAGTGGGAGAGATACTTAAGACGGTTAATTTGCTAGTGGTGACTGGGGAGTTGTCAAGAGTTGACCCAACCAACTGTGTGGTCAATAAGCATTGATGACACTGCTTATCACTCATTACTGTGACATGACATATTCAGGAGTGGACCCTGCTTCTCTGAGTTTAGTGTGCACAGGGTCAGCGAATGGTGTGACAGTGGATTCTGATGCACAAGGTCTGTGGGCGGCTGAGGCTCTGCCTCTCCAGCAAGCTCTCACGGGAGCTGATGCTGCCAGTCCAGGGTCCACACTTTGAGTAGCGAAGGTCCAGGCGCCTCTGCTCCAGTTTGCTCAGCAACACTGAGAAAGAAACCACACAGTTAAAGCTTGCATTTTTCTTTCTTCATTACCCATTGCCCTACTCCCCTTCTGTGGAAGAATCCAGCTTTTAAACGAAAACGTTATGAAACACCAGTGCCAAACCTAAATTATAATGTAGACACGTAATTATCTGGGCCAAAAACAGATGTCTCAACTGGGGTTAGTTCAACCCACTGTCCGGGCCACAGGATCAAGTTGCTAGATTGAAGAGGCCACACGGCATCTATAAGAGAAGAAGGGTCCATGTTCCTGAAACTCAGGGAGCTGAGAAGTGAATAAGGGTCACCGTTGAATAACTAAACGCCGGAAGACTCCCTTCCCACCAGATTGCAAGCCGAGATGCCTGCATGTAATCTTGGCTGCAAGGGTGACTCAGTCTGTGTCTGTAAATGAAAGCTTTCCTCTTGGCTGAAAATAAAAAATAGCAAAGAGCGTGTGCCATGATGGGGCTTTTCCTCGACATGTGACTGCTGCTGTCCACCGTTACTTGCCATTGCTTAACCATCTTGAAGAAGGGCGTGAGCATGAGTGAAGACCCAGTCTGTCAGGCTGGCAGAACCAGTCTATAGAGGCTGGCTTCGTGCAAAACCTTCCTTCTACTGCTCTTAACATTTGAGAATTCGCTCACTTGCTGAAATGTCTTGCCTCAGCAACCTTCACTGACCATACTCATGTGAACACATGTCCCGGGGACGCAGAAGCCAACTTAGGAGAAATGTCATCCCCCCCGCCGCCACCCCACCATAATCTGGCTGAGTTTGGGAGAATTGGACTCCTTGAGTCTTTTTGCAAGCTCAGTTCCTTCTCAGAGGAAAATGGTGGCAACAATAATAAGAAAATTAAATTGATATCTCTAATGGACAAATGCTGCACAAGTCCCATTATTTTTATGGAGCAAAATCAGTTTTACTGGGCTTAGATTTTCCCAGCTATGGGGCTTCATTCTACTTTGAGACTTTGGGCCATTGGTCAGCTTCAGTTAAGACCCTACGGGATGTGAAGATGGTGATGGCTGTGGTAGATACCTGACTTTAGATCTCTAGGCATTTGCCAAAAACCTTTTAGACTGACTCACTCCTTCACAATCCAACCGTAATCACCAATAAAAACTGGTCATTCATCTTGGGACAGCTGAAATCTCCCATATTCCTCAATAAGAGAAATGGATGCTTTGGAATATAACCCAATGCTCCAGAAGAATGGACTTCACTCTGAGAATTTTTCTATCACTTTGTTCAAAGTTGAACTAGAGAGGTGCAAGTAGAGACACCTCTCTTGTTAGTTACTAGAATGCTTTTCCAGACCCAGAGAAGCCATGTAGGGAAACAGACAGTTCCCGCCAGTACAGCCTCCCAACCTTGGGGAAGGGAATGGCAAAAGCAAACACATATTCTCTTTCACCAAATCTCAATTCATTGCAGCATTCAAGGATAAGCCCTGTAGTGACCCAGTTGGGACAGCCTGGGATTTCCTGGCATGAGATTGTGATCTCACTTGGCAAACGCCAACTGTTTCTAGAGGGAGATTTTAGGAAAACAAAGAAAAGAAAACCCTTTTAACTCAAATGGCCTTTGTCACTGTCACTTTGAATGGCTAAATCATTTATATTTCAATTGTCCACACTTTTAGACACGTGTAAGTAAGGGCACACCAACTGATAGGGACACTCTGTAGCTCTTCAGAGTGAGCCAGGCCCCAGGGACAAAGTGGAGCAGGGAAGAACAGAAAAGTTTAATCCATTTTTCCTATTGTAACACTAATCTTAAAACATTGTAATTTTTAAAAAGCAAAATAGTATGCATATCTTCATTTGAATAAACTTTTTACTTTGGGATATTTTTAAATTCACAGGAAAGTTGCAAAGACAGTACAGAGTTCCCACATATCCTCATCTGGCCCCCTAATGATGGCATCATTCCCTTGTCAAATGTAAGAAACTGACGTTGAGGCAGTACTGTTAATCAAACTCCAGACTTTACTGGGATTTTGTCAGTTTTTCCATGAATGTGCTTTCTCTATTCCAGGAGCCAAGCCAGCGTACCATATTGCGTTCCATAGCATGCTTTTTGCTAGAAAACCTCTTGAACTGATCTAGCTGACATTTGCAGCAGCCTTACTGAGCAGGGCCCTGGCAAGACCAACTCTGGGAGACAAAGATATCTAATAGTCAAGCAATTCTCTGTCTGGTTGTTGAGGTTGATGTACAGATACCACCATGGGAGGTGCACAGTCAGATGGTTTGCAGACAGGGCCTTGGGATGGTGGAGCAAAGGCATAGCTGTGCCCAGGCCCCACTGAGGACTTATTTGCTATGAGCCTGGGAGAATCAGAAGTCAGTCCTGGAAGGGAAGTCTGGGCAGGTGACAAACAGGAGTGTGCTCAATCTGACTTCAATAGGAAAGGGAATGTCTACGGGCTGCTGAGCCCATCATTCTATATGTAAGTAAATGATATGAACTGACCAAAGGAGTCCTGGGCTCCAAAAATGATGAAGGGAAGTACCCTAATACTGGGATAATCATGTGTGAGTGTGCACATGTGTGTATGTGTGCGATTTTCAATTGGGGCTCATTAGGAAGAAACCCCACCAATCTTCCCTTCCTTTCTTTACTTTCTTCCCCTCTTTTTCTATTTATTTCTTTTTCTCTTCCTTCCCTTCCCTTCCCTCCCTTCCCTTCCCCCCTTCCCTTCCCTTCCCTTCCCTTCTCTTCCCTCCTTGCCTCTCTCTCTTCCATCCTTCCTTCCTTCTTTCCCATATTGTAGCTGAACAATTCGATTTTACAGCAAAGAACTCACCAAGAAGAGTACCTTTGTTCCCAGGCTAAAAGCACAAGAAAACAACAAAAAATCTGAAGCATGCCAGGGCCACAGAGAAAATCACCTGCCTAATTTGTTGTTTATTTTGTTGGTGATGATCACCTCTGCCCTTTCCTCACCCCAGTAGTGCTGACTCTCATCACAGCAGAGGCTTAAGTAGTGAAAGGAGCGCCCATTTCCCCCACTGAAACCAAATGGCTGTAGGAGAAATGGGGCTGCCTGACTGCCATAGAGCCTCAGCTGGGTCAAAGAGCGGAGAGCAGCGCTGGGCATCCACTGGTGTCAGAAGTGATGGCAGTGTGAACCTATAGGATTTCGGGTAGAGTTCAGCCAAAGAGTTCCCAAGCTCCTATTTCCATTTCAAAGCTCAGCTTCTGGTTTCCCACAAGAATTTGCTTTTATTATGCAAAGAAGGCCAAGTTGTAGTATCAGTGCTCTTCTACTCTGGTCTTCACAAAACTCCCACCGTGCGCTTGGGCACTCGCTCTCCAGCAAACCCAGAATTTAGCAGTGGAAAATGGGAGTGGGAGCGAGGCCGTCTTGATTCCAGCTTTTTTCGCTCAAGCAATCACCATGCAGGTGGGTTTAACTTAATGGCAAGAGAAAAGGATGAGACTCATGTAGAGATAGCTATCCATGGGCAGGGCCTGGAGGTTGAGAAGGCAGGAAAAAGTGTGTCTGTCACGGCTGAGTGGAAGCCAGGGTGACTTCAGTAGCTGAGGGGACCTTAATCTTTCTGAACCTCAGATTTTTTTGCATCTGTGAGAATCTTATCATCTGCTCTGTCTATTTTTGCAGGGCTCTCATAAGAACTCAAAAAACAAATGAACGTAGAGGTCATTGCCTGGTGTTAGTACTCCAGAAAAAGGTGACTCTAGTTCGTATTACTTCATGTATCATAAAAGAGCACTTTCCTGCATTTGAATTCCTAGGAAATGTGAGGGTCTCATTACAATAAAAAGAGAACAAACTCTATGCTGTTAAGATGAAATACGTAGGTCTTTGCCTGTTGTGGTAGACAGAATAATGACTGAAAATACATCCATGTCCTAAACTCCAGAGCTTGTGAACACATTATGTTAAGGCAAAGGGAAATTCAGGTTGCAGCTGGAATTAGGGTTGCCGAGCAGATGAATCTTAAGATAGGGAGACTGTCCTCGAGTATTCAGGTGAACCCTCTGTCATCACAAGGGTCCGTAGCAGTGCAAATGGAAGATGTAAATATGCAGAGAGATGGCAGCATGAAAAGGACTTGGCCTGGCACTGTCAGCATTAAAGACAGAGATAGGGGCTGTGAGCCAAGGGATGTAGACAGCCTCTAGACACTGAAAGAGACAGGACGTGGATTCTCACCGAAGAGCCACCAGAGAGGAACACCACCTTGCCAGTGTATTGATCTTAGCCCAGTGAGATCTGTAGATCAGACTTCTGATCTATAGAATTAAGATTTAACAATCGTGTTGTGTTAAGTTGCTGAATTTGTGATAATTTGTTATGGCAGCAATAGAAAACTAATATACCTGTCAATAGAAATTCTAGAGCAAAGGCACATTGTCGCCTATAGCAATGAGATCTTTAGCTGGCTGCACAGTTTGTCGGGGATCTCCTTCATTCTTCTCCTCGTGTATAATTACAGGTGAATTAGTGTTGTTTTCCTCATTTGTCTGCAACGAATTATAGTTGCAGAGCTTGTACAGCTATTTGCAAAGTTCTTTTTAATACTTTCTATCATGGTTGCAAAGATTTATATACAAAATACTCCTGCCTGATTCAGGTCCCCTGGTTTGACTTTGAAAAGGGTGTGCCAGGGGTAAATTAAAAGGGAAATTCCTCCTCAAGGGCAAAGTGATGTTGATAAATTCCAACTGAAAATATTTACAGAAAAAGGATGGGTAGGGTCAAGTGGGCCTTTCTCCCTGTGATTTCAAGGTTTCCCTGGGAACAATGCAGATAGCATTGCTTTCTCCTTTGCTGACTTCTAAAATGACAGAAGCCCCATTCACACAGTTTAACCCCCTACAGGAGTTCAGAGGGGACGGGAAAATCCAAACTCCTAAACAAACATCTGTAAAAGGATTTGCAACTAAGGAGAAGGAAGTTCTGAGGCCTGCTAAAAGGGAAGGAAGGGCTGTATTTGCTTGCCAGGGGATCGCACTTCCTGTTGTGAAGCTGAAGGCTGTTTCTTAACAGCTGAGCGGCTACGAGTCTCTTGTGCTATAATGAGGAAGCGATGCTCTTGGTTCCTCTGTATTACAGGAGTTATAGCCACTACCACCCAGTGAAATAGATGTAGGAAGAATGGGACACTCGCTCTTGCAGATACAGCTTCTTTTTTCTAATTGCAAAAATATCTTTTCATATGTAGTGTTACTGAATACGCAGAACACCCTTTATTCTTGTGTATGCTCTTTGCTTGCCTGGAGATTAAAATAGTCGAAAGAAATAAGCACCCGCCAGGGCGGCCCCGTCACGTGTCACGTGTATTAGTTGTCATTTCACAGCCAGAGGCTACAAAGACTAATCAACATCTCTGTGCCTCAGTTTCCTCATTTCTAATGGGAAGGGTAATAAAAGTTATGCCATATACTTGTGAGAATTAAGAAGAGCTACATATGAAGCCTGCACCACAGTGTCTGATGCTATAAAATACTTGATCAGTGTTAGCTATTTTGATTAGACATAATGGATGTACAGTCATGAAAGAGGATAAAATAAGCGAGTCACCACAGGGAATGAAAACTTGCAAGCCCACGAAACACCGCCCACCAACACATGGTATCCCTGTACCCAGCATTCAGTGTTCTCCACCTCATCTGCCTAGCTTCTTTTCTAGCCTGCCTCTCCACAACAACCCTTCTGTAAGCTTCTGCACAAGCCACACTGGTCTCCGGGCCTTGCCCATCTCCTCCTCTGGTCTCACACATTTTTTTCACCCTTTCATCCTCACCTCTGCCCATCCATTCTGCTAAGAGTTTCTCTCTTTCTCTTTGAAATCTTACCCCTTTGAGCTCACAGAACGAAAAGTCACAAGACTTTTTTTAAATTGAATAATTATTTGAGAGAACTTTAGATATCTTGCTTATGTTATGAATTTTAAAACTGGACCAGAGAAGTTGTATGGTTTGACAATCTCGATTCAACTCTGCACTTGGAAATTATGGACTATGGACTAAATCTCAGTTTTTCAAGTCCCTTGCCACTGGGCCGTACTAAATATTGGGGATTCCACTCTTCTGTCATTGCTGTGTTCCTTCCCTCTGTAACCTTCAGAGTTTGGTCACTTCTCTCTCCATTTGGTTCTAAGTGCTCCAGGGGAGGGATCAGAGGTAAGCTTTGAATTTCCAAGGGTATGTCTCAAATCCAAATCTCAGATCCTTGATACTGTTGAGATTCTTCAAGTATTTATTGATATTTGCATTGAGTCAATACTTCGTTGGCTTATTCCCTTCTCATGCCAGCGTCCGTAAGAGCCAGGTTTGCTTTTTCCCTCTGCAGGCTCTCTAGATAGGTGCGTCCATCTCGAGAGTGGTCCCTGCCTATTGTCAACTCTGGCTGTTTTCATCACAGCAGGTGACATTCCAGACTCTTTCTCCAGGCATTGGTTCCATCTCAAAGCCATGTCCTTAGCATTCTGCCATTGACCACACTGGAAGTGAAACCGTACGCTCATTTATCATGCCGGGACACAGTGTACAAGGAAGTTAAAAAAGACAAAAAGAGAACAGACCTGCTTTGTTCCCTTTAATCTCCGGTTTGGTGGGTTGCAGAATTTGGAGCAGGCTTTGGAGGCCAGCAAATTGCACCACATTGCCTCCTTTGTAGTCTCTCGGGAACCTGGCTACCACGTTCCTTTGCAGGAGGATGTAGGACAGTTTCAAATGTTCAACACAGAGCACATTGCCTGGGAAACAGAGAGGTGGCAGGATCTTCACCTGTTATGATGGGGCGCAGGGCCCTGGCAGGGACTTGTGGTGGCAACTGGCACGGCATCTTCATTTCTTATTGTTGAAGACTTAAGCGATCCATTTGTTGAGGGGAATGTCCCTCTGCCACCTCAATTGATTTCATATGGTCCTGGCCTTTCACACCTTGGAATTTAAATCTTTGGGGCCTTCTCTCTGACACAGCCTCCTGGTAGAATTAACTATCACTCTGGTCAGGTCATTCATACTGACTGGTCTTTGACATGTTCCAGATACCTCGGAACTATCACTGCAGTTCTCAGCATTTCCAAGGAAAAACCCATGGCCAGGCCTCTCCCCCCATTCATAACCTTTCACCGACTAAGTCGGGTCCATCTTCTGTCTTAGCCCAGAAATATATTTCCTCTCATAACCTTAGAAGGTTGGACCAGATGGCAAGTACCTATCAGTTTCAACATGCTCAGCATTTCTTTTCTCTTTGGTGTGATATAGGGAAAAGAAAGTTGGATTTGGTGTCAGGTTTGGGTTCCAATGGTAGCAATCCTGCTTCCTGGCTGTGTGGATGGATGTTCAGTGAGTTCACATCTCCAAGTCTCAGTTTCCTCATCTCTAAAATGGGGGTTATAACCCTAGTCTCAAAGGGCTGTTGAGTAAGCATTAATGAATGAGGTCATGCATGCAAAGTGTCTAGTACAATGCCTGGCACACAGAGACCACTCGACACATTTAGTTACTACCGTGTTAATACAGTATCTTTTGTGGGATTAAAAATAAAACGAACTGGTCAGATGAGTCCATACGATGATATATTAAAATGCCAGGAAATAGCAAATGTCATTCTCTGCCATCAGTCCTCTAGTCTTTCTCCTTCCTAACCTACTGTTATTGCAGACTTTTTTTTTTTTTTTTTGGTCTAGTTTCCACCATATTTTACTTTGTCATGTATTCCGCAGAATCTGACAAGGAGCTATAGGCATAGTAGTGTATAATAAAACATAATGTAATGAATTAATCATTTTTTTACCAAACCAACCAGTCTGCAGTGCCAAATAATCAAGATGGCAGTTTCTGCCATCCTGACGGATATGACCTGATGAAGAAGCAGTGGCGGCCTGGGATCGTCCATGGCCACGCAGTGAGCAGCTCCCCAGGTTTTCCACTGGTGATACTGAGGAGAGCATTGAGTTCTGCATGGTCAGGAGCGAGGGTGTTTAGGGGCTGCCGGGAGCTGGACCCGAAAGAGGCCAGAGATTGAGCAGGAATGAGAGAAGGTGCCTCTAAGTGAGCAGCTACCGTGGAACTGACACTGGCCACACACACTTTTTCATAACCCTTCAGCCATCATTCATTCATTCATTCATATTTTAAATTTGAAAAAAGTTAGACATCTGTACAATCTGTGAAGTGATCCCCCTGATTACTCTAGCACCCATCTGGCATTACAAAAACCATTACAATAATATTGACTATCTTCCCCATGCTATTCTCTAAATCCTCATTGACTGATTTGTAACTACTGGTTTGTACATCTTCAGTCCTTCGCGTTCCACCATTCTTAACGCAGACATTTTTGTCTTTCATTTGAATGAGGAAACCAAGATCCAGAAAGATTAAGTAACTTCCTCCGAGTCCAGCCAGGCTGTCTGACTTTACAGCCGTGGGCTTTTCTGCCACACTGCTGGACTCACAGCAACAAGACAGGGATTGCTTATTTCACCTATACTCAGGATGCTTGGTTTTCTGTTTAACTCAGTTCTCTCTGAGATGTCTCGGGCCATTGGATGACAATTTTTAGACATATTTTCATCTCTCTCTAGCCTCCCTGGGTGTGTCAAAAAGTCATTCATTGCATACTTTCCAAAATGAGAGGGCTCGAGTTGGACTTTCGAATTATAAGACCCATTTGAACAGAACTAAAATATTCCACCTGATATCCTTACACATTGCTTTGAATCCATCTCCAATAGATATCTTCCTGATTGAATCCAATTTTAAGGAATGTGCTTTTGCTTAACTCACATTCAGTATTCAGTAAACCCACCCTCTCCTAGCTATTGCTACTTGGAAGAACATCGGTCTAAGAAATCAGAGACAGCTCCTTGTCACAAAAACACTCAGAATTTCCCCACAAACACAGACTCCCATGACAACCAAACAAAAAAAAAGAAAAGAAAGGAGAAACTCACTATCTTAAAGCCACCAGCTATAATTCCTATCTGCCAAAAACTGCGGTGTAGTATAAATCCTGTTTAAAATTTTATTTTTATGACTGACATGAAGAACAACCCTGAGTTTTAAAAGTCCTTTTTTACTGCTCTATTTTTCTTCTAAACTGGTATGGAGATATTAGTATATATTATCTATCCAATGAATGAATTGATAAATTGACTAGTCTTTATCGTCAGTAATCATTTTGACTATCTCCCCACACTTTGGTCTTCTGATAATCTTCATACTTTTCTCCCAGTGAGACTCTCTGGGCTGGTGTATCTTCCTATGAGACAGTGAGGAATCAGTTGATACAGTGTAGGCCAAAATGATTGCTCTATTACCGATTTTTCCTTAAAAGTAACGCACAATTTAACATCACTGATTGCAACTGATGATTCATTCTAAATGAATTTCACATTTATTTTGCTACACATGGTTCAGTTCCAAGCAACCTCGTTACCAAGGTCTGCTTGTGGATTTAATTCTGAGGTACATGAAGAGGTTCAAGACTCTATGGTAAAGAGAGGTTTACTTTTGTCATCCCAATGTCCGCTCAACTCGTTAGAATCTTTAAGTTGGGATATTGTGTGACAAACGTCACAAGCAGACCTCTTTCTCCCCTCCCCAAATTATATTTCCTTTTTCTGTACCCTGGACAAAGAACATATGAGATTTCCTGCCCAGTAAATTCTCCATATGTGCTTATCCCTGGAGTAGTTTAAAAATCAGAGCTGGGGGTCCCATTTTTCTCTCCATAAATGACCAGAGAATCAGTCTCTGACAGATGAGCAGCTGGAATGAGTTCCAGCCAATCCTGGGACGACTCTTTTCTTCCTGAGGAGTGATTTTCAGTGCCCCAGGGTTACCCTCTCTGTTATCTGTGGCCGATACCATGCCAGGTTCAGTGGGTTTTAATGAACTCACTAAATTTTGCCTTTTCTCTTATTTTCTGTATGTTGTCATGTGTGTTGTAGCACAAGATTTACAGGCTCCTCCCCAATTATCTCTCTTCAGAGCAGCTATTCTGCATGAAGATTCCCTGCAAAAATTTTCATAGTATCCAAGTGTCTTAAAGGAAAGTTTGTAATCACATAAATACCCAAGTAAGGGACATCAGTCAGATAAAGAGTAGTATAACACAATGGGATATTAAACGTCTATTTAAAATAAGGCATCTGAAGCCTATTTTAATATGGAAAGTTTAAAATGCCACAGTGAACATCCTTGTACTGGCTCATGCACAGTTATGCAGGAAATTCTGTAGGATATATTTCTAGGAGTGAAATTGCTCATTCAAAATGTTTAATCAAGTCCAAAGGCCCTGGGATGGGGATGGGGGTTGAGACTGCTGACTGCAGTTGCAGGGTAGGAGAGAAAATCTATGTTGACTGCTGGGTGGTCCGGGGATGTGAGCCATGGGAAGAAGCCCAAGGCCTTATGCTGTTGTGATCTCCTGCGATGAACAGCCAATGGAAGGTTTAAAGAAGGAAAGCATAAAATAGTATAATTATTATGATCATTTCTGAGATGTCATCTTTCTAATGAGCTGAGGAAAGAGGCCTTGGGCTGGAGGTATAGATTGGGGAACTCAGTCCAAAAACAGGTAGAGATGGCCGATCGGGTAAGGGACAGCAGAAATTGAGGGACCCGATCGGGCAAGGGACAGCAGAAATTGAGGGGACCCGAGGCACTGACTGCGGGCAGGAACTGCGAGGTGGGGACACGCTGTGATCTCAGCTCTGGTGTTTGCTTTGCTTTAGGGTTACCAGCGTTCTGCCCTTGGGCCATGGTAAAAAATAGGAGTAACTTGAAAGGAAACTCCCTGCTTCCCCCAGAGAACAGTTTGTTTACCTGAAATGGAAAATTCCTTGAAACAGGATTTGCCAGCTCCTGGGGATTTTTAAGTAGTGAGGTCAGTCCGCATTTCCACTTGGATAAGATCAGGATTAACTAAACTGAAACTTGGGGACCAGCCTGGAGTTTTAAGACTTCTATTTTCATTGTTGATTTTTTCCACTTTTGCTTTAGGCCTTCTATAAACTGTTGGTACTCTCACTTGTCTCCCGATCCCATAATAGTTTGGGCATCACATTTCCATGACTTGATTCCCTATACAAATTCTGCTACAAAGTTGTTCCTACAACAAAGCCACAGTGGATCGATTCAGTCAAGTAACTGCTCAATAGAAGGGGAGGGAAGCCAGTCCAAGCAGGGATTTGGTGTCAAGTAAATAGTAATACGTTTTTTGTTTGTTTTTTATTAACACTTTTTTCCCCTCTTTTAATTGAATGGGGCACGTTTCCCTTTCTGGCCAATTGTTTTGTTGTATGGATGGAGCGTCAACTGGCCCAGGTATCATTTCCCAAACAACCCCTCTCTATTCTTCCTGGTGGCTCTGGACTCCCTCCTCCTGTTGTCCCTACCTACAGTTTACAATCTATCTGAAATGTTGGAATTGTAGAAAATTAGGAGGGGGGAGTCCAGGGTGCTTCTGTCAAATAGCTTCCTCACCTCATCACTGATAGAGAATGGGCCTGTCGTCCCACAAGGAGGGAAAGTGTGAACGCCGTTGCAAGATAGGAAGTGATTCACAGTGCCCTGTGGGTCTCTCTGATTCACTGAACAGTGCTAAGTAACTAAACAAAAGCAAATATCAAATTACCCAATTCAGGAGGATTAGCCAGCTGGTCACCAAGCCAGCAGTTTCCCTGCATCCTCAACATGGGACATTATCTTCAAGGGGCACATCAGGTTCCTTCCTTTTTGCTCTTTTACAGTTGATCCCAATTGTGCCCTTTTCCTTCCCTCTTAGGAGACCAGGAGCATGCATGTCCCCTGCCTGTGTTGTTCTTACAGTGAGCATGGCCATTTAGTGCTGACCCTTGAAAAGGAACCCAGCTCTAGGCTCGCACAGCTGGGGGAAATGCTGGTTTCTTTTGAATTCAATAGACAGCTGATGAGTTTTCCATATCTTCGGCCCTGGGAGCTGCTGTTGTGTCTGCTAGTGGGTGTTGGCAAATATGAAGTGGTGGCTTTTCTTCCTTTGTTTGCAAAAGAAGACGTTCCCAACTCATAAGTGGATGGTTGTTTATGAAGGTTTGATTGGATTTTGAAAATAATTTAGAACTGTGTGTGTGTGTGTGTGTGTGTGTGTGTGTGTGTGTGTGTGTGTAAAAAGAAAAAACTTTACTGACATGAAGCCATGGTGCTGGGAGTGGGTAACCAGGACAAAGGGTGGTTTCTTCTGTCCCTTGACTGGCCATGTTTAGGAGAGAGCTTGGGTTGGCAGGAAAGGAAGCTGGTTCCACCTTCTCACATTGGCCTCTTCAAAAATCTTTTTTAACAATGAAAAGTTTTCTCATATCATAGTACAGCAGAGCATAATACTTATCCTCACCATCTTCTACAGATGGTGAATGTAGGCCATTTTATAAAAATGAGCGAGAGAGATTTTGATGTGAGCATAAGAACAGAAAACCATTATATCTACAAAGCAATTCAATCTAGACCACAGGCAGAAAGTACCAGTTAGGCTACCAGTAAGTGATTAGAGAGGCAAAGGCTGATTTGAACGTAAGAACTTCAATCACTTGGACACATGTCTGATTCCTTTTAAGAACACTGCAGAAAATCCATGCCCTAAATCTCTGAACTTGGGTATTTCCAAGGAAACTACCCGACTTCCCCACTGTCTTAGATTTAACACAATTAATGAAATACCCAACAGGCCTCAGAGGTCTTCCGTGTAATTAGATCGGCAGCAGTGCTAGACATCAGCGACTGAGTTTTAGATTTCTCTCCAACCAAGACCTCTTAGGCTTAGTAGCATGTCCAAGTGGAACGAAGCGTGGGGAAAAAACCAAGAAGACAAACAAAACTAAACTGCTGGTGAAATTAAGAACCTAGGATTTTCCTGAAAGCAAATAGCTGAACTCACATCACCAGTGAGACCGAAAGGAACATTGTTACTCAGGGTTTACTCAGTGCTGGGTACAATTCATTCCTGACGTTTTAATAAAATATGGGTTGGTAGCAATAAAATTCTTGTGTTTTAATATAATTCAGGTCAGTATTATCAGCCGCGTTTTACAAATAAAGAAACTGGGGCTCTGAAAGTCACAGCGATCCTGAGGTCTAGACTCAAACCCCAGAACTCTGAGGCGAGAGCATATGTTGTTTTCTTACCAGTCACGCCTTAAGTAGCCTCACTGGTAAAAGATGATTTCACATATTTTTAAAAGTGAGGATGTGGGTGGTGGTGGTGGGATAAAAATGTGGCCCAAGAGTATCTTAAAAGGAAGACAGCTCATTGGCACGCCAGGTCATGAAATGAGACCAGGATGCGAACGTGAACTAGTAAACCACAATGCACATGGGAATGGCCAGACACAATTGACTGCACCATCTGGAAAAGCGGTGAAGCCTACCAAGAAAGAATGCTGAGCAGAAAATTATATGGGTTTATGTCAAGCAAAGATCGATATCTCATGTTTCTTTTCAGTTTCAGTAATTTTCCTACTTAAGATATATCCCCTCGCCCTGAGCTGACTCGAGTTTATTGGTTGAATGCAAAACGGAGGAAAGCCAGTTGGGAACTGACATTCTTTTTAGGTCGAGCCTCTACTCGTGAGACCCTAACTTGGAACAAACCTCCAGGATTTCAATGACAGAGATTGCTTTCTTAATAAACAACTTCGGAAATTCTTCCTTATCTTCTTTTGGTCCTCTTGTGTTTCTCACCATTTTTTCAATAGTTTGTAGGCTGGAAGAGAAACTTTTAGATTTTCTAGATTTTAAGATAAGCTAATGGAGAGAAAGATGGGAGATGAAAGATAAGTATCCAGCAACTTGGAAGATGGGATCAGAATTTAAAAGACATCAAAGGAAATTGAAAAAGGATTCATAAACAGTACAACAAACACTTGTCGAATGAGTGGTGAAAATGGAAGGCAGTTCTAGGGAAGATGGAGATGGAGAAGCAGATTATAGAGCAAAAGATCTGTGGATCGTAATTATGGTAACTGTGCTTCTGAAATAGAAACCTGGCAAGCATAAATATACTTCATAACACCAGTTCATTGAGCATCTATGTGATTCGTTCTGTTAAGATTCTGATGAGGCAGAGAAAAGGAAAATGAGAATCACAATGATCAGTTCAACTGCCTGTTGGGCACTCAGAGGGTATTTCTTGATTGGTGCATTAAAATGTATCCTTTTTGCATTTTCAGCTTTATTGGGGAGTAACTGACAGATAATAAACTGCATGTATTTAAAATGTGCACTACAATGAATTTTGATTTATACACGCACCTGTGAAAGCATCTCCACAATCAAGATAATGAACATATCCATCATCCTGAGAAGTTTCCTCCTGCCTGTTTGTAATCTCACCCATCCACTCTCAGTACCCAGGCAACCACTGACCTGGTTTCTGTTACTATCGATTGTGTTTTATAGACTAATTTTGTATAAATGAAATCATGCAATAGATACTTTTTTCAGGCTAATCTCTTTCATTCAGCATGATTATTTTGAGAGCCATCGTGTTTCAAGTGTCATTATGTCATTTCTTTTTATTCTTAACTACTATTCCATATAATTTTTTGAAGCTTAGATACTACTTCCCTGGATAGATTAGTTATTACTCTATTCTATTTTTATTGTTGTTTAACTCACATCATAGACTCAATAAGCATTTAATTTGTTTAAGGATTTGGTTAAAAAATTCTCTTCAAGAGGGTTCTGAGAGGTCATTCATTCATTCAACCATTCAGCAAATATTCATTGAGCCTTTATTAATGTTAAAAGATAAATAGAGGCATATTAAAAATTTGAGGAGTTTATTTTGTCACCTTTGGGGCCGATCATAGTTTGGTGTCGCCCCAACGGTAGAGGACAGGGAGAGGATAACAATGGCACAGACCTGTAGTTAGCATTGTTCCTCGGTTCTTCCTCAAATGAGGGCAGTAAAGAATTGCAGGTCATTGAGATTTAACAGTTAGTTTTATTAAAAGTATATTTTAGAAAGACAAAGTGTGCCCCAAGGAGGCACATTGTCCCAGTGCTGTAACCAACACAAAGGGGCCAAAATGGCTACAAAAGGGCAAAAAAGCCACCAAGCAGAGAGAACCCAGAAGGGCAAAAAGGATGCAGAAGCAGGAAAGTCTGCCTTATGTTTGGGCCGTGATGGGTGGTTCCAAACACACTCCTAGGTGACTGGCAAGTGAAGTCATCTTGATTGACACCTGATTGACACTAGGTAATAACTTTGCATAGTGTGTATGTGCATACCCAGAATTCTACTACCATTAGGGTGTTCTTTGGGTGGTCACTAGGCCAAGACCCTATTCCTTTGTTCCTCCCTGTTACTCATGTCTGACTAGCTACCTAACAATTTGAGCAAAAATCAATTTGAATTCGGCAGTGCCAAACCAGAGGTGATTAGGAGCACTATGCTGACAGGAGCTGGGAGAGACCTTTATAGAGAAAATGTGGAAGCAAAGAAAGAAAATGATTGGTTATAGCTTGAAACATAGTTGGCTGTTTGTGATTGGCTGTCCGTAGGTATCATTTTTGTAACCTGTAGGCATTTTTAGGTTTAGATTGTGATTTGCTTACATAAGTGGCCATAGCATTACAGCTGTGGAGGCTGAAAAATAATACTCTTCCTCTCACTTTCTAAGTTCTTCTAGCTGGGCTAATAAGCAAATTCACAGAGACAAATTAATAGGGAAAAATCCAATTTTAATATGTGTGCACAAGGAATTCACATAAGCATGAAAATTCCAAAGACAGTGAGGTGATGTTGAGTATATATGTCATTTTGGACAAAGGAAAAAAGAAGGGGAAACGAGATCTTAGATTTTAAAAGGGAGAATGGACGACTCACAGGTAATCGAGGAAGAGTGGAACACACATGGCAGACAAATTCCTGCTGGGCAACCCAAAAACAATGGGACACAGGATGATCTGGCCACCAGGGCCACCAGTGCCCTCACATCCGTCATCCTCAATTCAAATTAGGCCCAGGCGAACATCCTAAGCTTCCCTTCCTGAAGCAAGCCTTTCCATCTTAACCTCTTAGGCAGGAAAGGGGGGAGGGTCAGAAGGTCTTTTTGAGCCTTTTGTTTCTTAATAACCAGCTTAAAAGCAATATCCCCAAAGGCACAGTTTTGGGGGCAAAACTTGGGTTCTCTTCAGAGCCCCCTCAGTCTAATGGCCTTCTTGTTTCGTTAATTTAACAGCAGGTCCTAAGGCAGTATTCTAGGTGCGGGGGATAAGTAATAAAGAAAACAGACATGAATCCCAGCTCTTATGCCCTTATATTCTAATGAGAGGAGATAGACAATAAACACAATAAAAACAAAACTGTTATTGTATATTAGAAGTTAGCATGCACTATTTAGAAATGATACGACTGGGCAAAGGGCTGTCAGAAGCCATCGAATGATACAGCCTAGATTTGGACAAATGCCACTGAATTGGACTCAGTGTAGACTTTGGGGTGGTTTTCTCCGTCAAGCTCGCAAGATTTCATGGATGTCAACTTCCAACGGGACTTAAAACCAGGCTGTCTGGAGTGGTGTGAGATGCTCTTTCCATTGGAACCGCCCCCAGGTATTAAGCTTTTGCGTCCAGCTGGAGGAGAAAGGAGAGCGAGGGGCCTCCATGATCTCCTTGAGAGAGTTTTGAAATGGGGAGAACACGCTCCAAAAACTCAAAGCTCATCACATTATGTTGGTAAATTTCCCATTTCAGTGCCCGATATCAACCTGGACCCAGGCATGTGTGTGTGTTGCTAATTCTAGACGTTCATCTATTTGGTTTGAGGGGAGGAGAGACAAGGCAGAACAAATGGAAAGTTCGGCCAAGCCAAACTGTCTTACTCAAAACCAGATGAAATGGGGTCCCAAGTCCATAGCCAAAGAATGTTGGACACTTTCATTAGTCTCAGAAATGTTTTTGCATTTAAGCTTCGATAGGTTTAAGGGAGGAGAGTAAGAAGAGTGTTTCTGCAACTCGAGGAAGTGCCTGCCTTTCGACACCTTTACTCCAGTGCCATCTGGCACCTGTCCAAGGCAGTCTGAACTTTCTGAGAAACTCGATTTCCTGTTCCCACTGCCTCAGCTGACTGAGGACTGGGTGAAATTCACTCATGAGAGTCTTAAAAATCTTTTGGAAAGACAACTTGTTTTGTTTGTTTCAGAGTCATTTAAATCATGAAACTATTGACTTCTTAAATCCGGAGGGTCCTTACCATCACCTAGTTCAACTCTTCCATTTCACAGAAGAGGTGAGGCAGAGTTCAGAGCTATTATGTGACAGTAGTAGGGTAGATGGGAACAGGGTCCAGGTTTCCTGACTCTGAACGTGGTGCAATTTCCTGCAGGATTATAGAAAAGTGAAAGTCCAAATACCAGGCCTCAGTGAGTTTTACTACATATAAATTATACCTCACCACCTGACTTAAAACAAACGGGATATATTGCTCAACCCTCCCCTTGAACTTGAATCTATTTGATGCTAGAGCCCTGGGCGTCCCTGTACTTGGCCTCTTAGTAGCAGTATTGTTGCTACTGTGAATGCACAATCCTTTTGTGGTTTGTGTTTGAGGAGGAAGCTATGGATTGAAGCATCTATGCAGCATAAAAGCATTAACCTTGGCAACTGGGGAAAAAAAAAAGCTTGCTGAGTCTTGAGCCTATCAGATCAAGAGCTTCTGAAAGTGTCATGTAAATTTCACTTCCCAGTGAAATGAATCACTCTTAGCCAATCCCCGCTTCGGATTCAGGATGGAAAAACAAAACAGGGCTGGCCCTGTGATGGGAAAGGGACATTTGGTATTCTCCTGGCTTCCTGGTTAATTACAGGGTGTTAATGACATTCAAAGGAAACTGGCCTCCCTTAGTGATCATCAGATAAGGAAGGGCAGCAGAAGGTGAGCCAAAGAAAAGACAGGGTTCTCCAGGGAAGTGCAGAGAGAAACCAATCAGCTCCAATAATCATCAAAGGGAAGCATCTTAATTTACAAAGGAAACAGACACCCCAGTAACATGGAAAAGCAGCTCGGGCTGAAGTCAGTTGGGACCAAGAGTCCTTAAATTAATCACAACCAGTTTTCAAAGCTCCAAGATTTGTTATTGAAAACTGTTTCTCAAACAATAAGCTGATAGAATAAACGGTGGTGTCTTTCTTAACATCATGGCAAGTAAACATTTAGCATGAAATATAAATAATGTGTGTAAGAGGAATTAAGAAACAAAAGAACAGATAGTGACAATACAGCTGTTTGATGGTAACAGAGAATGCTCTTTGATTAAAATTCCTTAAGATCAACATAATATTTGGTTTTGTCCCTTATGAATATTCTTGATGGATTTTGTTTCTGTGGTTAAAACGATATTCAAACCTAGGTTTCAAATTTGTCCTTCCTCCGGTCTGGGTTTAAATCAAATATCATTCTTGGCATTCTGGGGCCTTATTCGCCAGAAATGTCAACTATGTTCCACTGTCAGCATGCACGGAGATTGCCGAATAAATGAAGCAGCAACTCCTAGACTTCCCTTCTTGAGAATGCCGAGTATTTTTTAATGCTCATTCAATAGTTTTCTAGTCTCTTTCAAGTGTCATTCATTCGTTTCCTCCCTTTTCTGCTTCTTTACCCTTTCTCATCTCCAGTTTGCTCTGTGGGGCATTTTTGCATGTTAGATGACTTTCTTTACACAGGGTTAAGATATATCGTAGGCAATAATTTTTAGATATTCAAGTTTATTAAAATGAGGGTCAAAATATGAAGACCAGGGGTGTTCACTGTGACAAGAAGATGAGTGAAAATAATCATCTCGTTCAGGGACGGGTTGCTTTAAGATATTTTCAAGGATACATTACTTCTCCACTTTTAGAAATTCTCTCCTTTTAGAAGTGATTCACAACTTTTTTGTTGGGCTTGAGTATCAGGGAGGAGGCTCTAGTGAAGCTACAAAGTTCAAAACTTGCCCAACAGATGGCTTTGTAGGGTGTTGGAGCAGGTAGAATGTTCTGGGAGACCTGCCCTATATATTTCTGCAGCTAGAGCTTGCCCCACCCTAGTGCTTGTGTTAAGGGTGGAAAATTTTCAAATGGCCAACTTCTGCTTCCATTGTTTAATGTTAAACAGGGTGTAGTTCTAGGAGATATTCTGTGCAAAGATATGCTCATGTTAAAGGTGGAGTTATCCTGTGTAAAGATATGTTAATGGCCAGCCTCAGCTGCTGCAAACCTGCTTGCTTGCTGGAGGGGGTTTTGGGGCTTTTTCAGCTGTTCCTTCCAGAGGCTCGGGACTGATCTCCTCTAACCCTGCGTGGTAGAGAGTCAGTCGCCGGCCGGCTAAGAAAGGCTCACAATTCATCTCAATTGGCTCCGTGGGTCTTACATTTGATCACACAACACTTGCTGTGTTTACCAGCATGTGAACGGCATTGCTTCAGGAAGGAACCAAGAGCAGGAAACCGTAAAGGGGGACTCCCAAGTGCCCCCTTCTGCGGCCTGCCCCCTTCGCACAGCTCCTTTGCCTGCTCTTCCGCTGCGCAGACCCTCTGCTCACAGCTGCTGACCTCTTGTCCACCCCTTTACTGGAGCCCAGAGACCACAGTTAAGTGGATCTGGCAGCCACTGGTGCCCCACGTCTTGCATCATGCAGGAAGATTCACCAAGCCGAGGTCCCTTAGCTGATGACATGCCCATTTCCTCTGCTAACTCCTTAGTATCCTTTTCCATTTTCTTTCGAGGCCAGCAATGCTAAGGATCGATTTGAATCTCTCCAGTCGTTTCATACTCCACTGGGCGAAGTGTCTGTTCTGCTTAGAATGGTGGACTCGGAACCGCAAGGGATCAGAAGTGCCTCAGAGCTCAGGAAGGGTCACGTCTACAGCTCTTGCTCCATCTCCCTGCAGGTACCCAAGGCTGCCCCTGTGCCTGCTTCCCCGCCATCCGCTCCAGGCGCCTCCCACTCTGACTCCCTCACACGTCCCAGACAATGCCCCCCAACCTACCCTGGGCTTCTGCCTGGGGCAAGGATACAACCGCACCCCGCAAAGCACTGCTCCAGCCTGAAGCTCAACCATCCACGTCTGAGATCTGTGTGGATAGGGCCATTTATTTCCATAGCTGGCTTGGAAGCCCTCTTCCCCTGACAAGTCAGCCCACCTTTATAATCAAGAATTGTCAGTAACCCGAAGGAAAATTCCTGATTCCTGGCACTAAACACCACCAGCTGTCCCCCACCTCCACTTGGCACTCAAATTAGCCAACGAGACATCTTGGGCAATTTTAAGCCATAATTGCCTCAGGTTTCCCTCCTTTTCGAGCTTAAGATGTATAACAGTTAAGAAAGAAGACAAATCTTGCTGAGTGCTCTGTGCAACCCATCTTACTCCTTTATGCCCCATCTGGATAAATGCAATTTAAAAAGGCGTCATCAAGGAGTTCAGCCGAAAGCACTATTCCAGACCCGTTCTGTAATGGAAACCACACGCACGCACCAATGAGCGGTATTCAGCTAAGAATTCAATGCTGTCTCATTTTTTTTTCTTTAAAAGAATGTCAAATCAAGTAATAATTCTCTATAACGAAGCAGGATGAGCTGTCATGTGGAGACTGATGAGGATTACAGAGCTTCTTATTTGGCACAACCACCTAGAAGCAAATGGAAAAGGATGCTGCAGCGTTAAACGGGCACAAGGCATTCTTTTACGAACACCAAGTGTCCAAGTTACAAAACCCGGAAGAAATGCTTCTTCTGAACTTGCAGGGACAATTTATCTCCTTTCTCAGCTGGCGTATTTGTGAGTTGTCTCTCAGAAAGAAACAACTCACTATGCAAATGTTTAAGCCTCTGTAACAGGAGGAAGTCTATTTGAAGCAATTCTGGACTGAGGAAACAGAAAGACTTGACAATGCATTTTTCACACAGGATTTTTGAACTAACCAAAATGTTTAGGGCGAACATGGTCACTTCAATTTTTTTTTTTCCCACTAGAGGTTATCTGTAAAGACCACAGGAAATGTTTAAGCAAATTGAAAGGCAATTTCTCAAGAGTTAATAAGATAGGTAGAGTAATTTAGAGATTTGGTTTCTAATGACTTCAGGCCTGACTCCTCCCACCCCAGTGATGTGAATTGGCTAACAATAGTAAGGCTTACTAACAGAGCTGGGAATGTCTTTTGAAATGTTCACACTTTTATGGCTCTCAATGTGAACCGACTCAAAGAAATGTACCACGTGGGTTAGTAGACAGACAGAGGGACAGCCAGATGGAGGGATAAGCAAGCACGGCAAAATGGCAATGGCGAAATCTAAGTGCTGGGAACATGAGTGGTCTCTATAAGATTCTTTCTACTTTGCATTATGTTTGAAGTTTTTAATTATAAAATGTTAGAAAAAATCTACCACTCATTTTGAAAATGTCTAGAAATCTAAGATGTGATTATTGCGCTGAAGGCTGGGAACTCTGTTGCCCAAATTAGCGATTTAAGCTGTGACGGGCAGTCAGACATTGCTGATTTATCAAACGGGGCTGATAGTACAGGAAATGGAGGTTTTCCTCTAGACATTTGAGTGTTTCATGTTCATTTCCATTTCAGAATTTTCTCCAATTCTTAGACTCTTGGCAAAAGTTTTTACTCAAACGCAGCAGTAAATTTTAAGCTCTGGCTGTTTAAAAATAAATGCAAGCATTCATCCCTTTCAAAAAGCCTTCTCTCGTTTGCTCCCCCTCTCCCATTAACGCCCCTCTTCTGTGCTCTTGGTGCAAACTCTATCGGGCCTTCTCAATGGGATTTTCTGGAGTCTGTCTAACTAGATTATAATTCCCTCGAGGCCAAGAACAGCACCTTGGTCAATTCTGTTTCTCCAGCAGTCATTGCCACAGCTGGCCCAGGGCGGGTCATCGGTCAATGCTGCCCTCATCTATACATGGATGAACGCCATGTACACGTGTAGAGACCTAGACTCAAGCTTTCCCAGAAAATGGCGAAGTCAACCTGCCCAGTCCTCAGAATCACACGTCTGCTTATAGCAGAGGTTCCCCTGCTGCCATCCCTTACGATCAGCAGTGGGGATCCCAGAGCACTCTGCTGCCTCCATTCTGCCCACTGAGTTCCTGATGAACTGTGCTGGGAGGTGGCCTGGGGCTCAGGACAGTGAAATCTCCCCAATGGTGGAAATGTGCAGGCAGCACAGTGAGGTCCTGGCTTGGGACTCAGGGCTCACCAGGTGGTTTCACTTTCCTTTGATTCTCAGGACAATGGGGCAGGTCTCCAGGGAGAAGCTGATCATCTAAGTGGTTCGACTGGGACTGATTTTGCCTTCCACGGGACGGTTGACAATGTCTGGGTGCTGCTTTGGTTGTCTTATCTTGGAGTGGGGCATCTAGTGGGAGGAGGCCAGGGACGCTGCTAGACATCCTACAGTGCGCAGGGCAGTGCCCACCTCAAAGAATTCTCTGGCCTCAAATGTCAGTAGTGCTGAGATTGAGCCCCGTGCTCTATGGTGACCATCCGATTAGCCTCCTGGAATGACTACTTATCTGGCATAGCCCTCATCACTCACGGAATTTCTACTGTCAAGGTGAATTCTCCTCTGCATTCTAGCTTCAAACTCAAACTAAAGCTAACCACACCTCCATCCTCTGTACAGGCCTCATTTTGAGCAGAAGATACGTAGCTTCGTAGCTATTTCTGAAAAGGTAGAGATTTAAGTTAAAAAAAAAAGTTTATTTCTGCCTCCATTCTTTAGTAGGAATCAATGTTAATAGCCTATGGTCAGGTTAGCAGTTCACAAGAAAGGGTAAGGTTGCCAGCACATCAAAATCAGTTTCCTGTTTTCCAAGATGTATTTCAACAATGTCACTGAGAGCTTCAGAGACAAAAATGGCTGTTTGCCAGAGCCAGACCAGCTCCAAGTGCCTTTGTGTACTTTCTTGTTTGATGCCAAGGGGTCAAAGCAACCTCTCCATCCTGTTCTCTCTGCTTTCCACCTCTGTTCTTTTTTTTGTTTTGTTTTGCTATTAAGGTTCCTGCTGAAATTAAATAAGCTTCCTGATTTCTTCTTTGTTGATCCAAGCAACTAATTATAGAGAAATTACAAATGATTTGCAATGCTAGGGTATTTTTTGAGTTTGCAGTTGGCCGTAAAGATGGTGGAACAGTAGTTTTGAGAAAGGAAAGATATGTGTACTGATTTTTCTTTCTTTCTTTCTTTCTTTCTATCTATCTATCTATTTATCTATCTATCTATCTATATCTTGGCATCAAAATTCCTCCCATTCACCCCATTTCAACATAAAAAGGTATCTATTACTGGCACTATAATCTACTTTCTGTAGCTCCTTCTTCCTTGCTCATCTCCATACATCTCCCACACTCTTTTTAAATTATGGCACTGGGACTGTACAGCCCCTGTAATCCAGCTGCAAGGCCAAAGCCACACCCCCAGACTACCTAGCATGTCATTGCCACTTACACTCACAGCTTCAGCTTTAGCATGGTTGAAAATTCTTTCGAGTACTGTCTGAGAGGGATAGTGGTTTCTGGGTGGGCCTGCTGGGCCAACTCAGAGGGACACAGTAGGTTTCGATGACATCTTTCAGCATAGTATGTGTAGAGGGCAGCCGTGGAAGGATTGGAAGACTCCCTGACCAGACAGATTCCCAAGATTACTTTATGTGAAATTAAACAGCTAAGGAAACTATGAACTTGACCCACTGTCCTGGGCTTTGGGTCCAGATCCAGGCACGCATCTTGGACTTGAATGGTTTGGCCTCTAGCCACCACAATTGAAAATAAGACTCTCGAAGAAGGTAAGAGTTTCTGGAGCCTCCTTGGGCACTGAAGGCTTTAGGCTAGGAGTGCCTTAAAGATTTCCCTAGGAAGTGTTTTGGTTATGGTGACCACATTGTCTGAATTTAAATTTGGGAAGCATGATCAAATATCCACAGACACGGACAGATAGCCATAAAGGATTCCAGTGCTACTGCCTCAGGGCCGAGATGACACTTCCAGGCTGCATGGCATTTCGGTAATTTGTCACTCCTGACTCTCCTACGAGAGAAGCTTTTGCTTGGGCCTGGTCATCCCTGTCTAGGTTATGATCTGCACACCTCAGGAACAAGGTGTAGGGCCTGTGGTGTCACACAGGGGGACTCAGGGGAGGGCCGGCTTTCTAGCCAACTTAAGGTAAAGGCAGGCAGCCCTCGTACTGCAGAGGGCTGGCTAGCTCTGCAACCTGGTGATATCATCTGAAGGTCCTTGAGCTGAAATGGAGTGACTGCTATAGTTATGGTGACTGTCCTCCTTATACCTGGCTAAATGTCCATCAGCCAGACATGGGTAATCATTCAAAGGCCCCCAATGACATTTTAGTTACGAAGACTTTTCTATATTTACCGACGGTCATCCCAGAAATATTTTCTTTTTAAAGGTGCTTTATTCATAGAAGTTTGCTGTCCTCTTTATGGTTTAAAATAATTGATTACTAGTCATTTAGACTTAATCAGTGTTTAGTATTGAACTGCTTCTGAATCACCAGTTTATTCTTTTCAGATTTCAAGTGGATTGGGATTCATGAACTTTGAACCCATGCAAGCTTATCAACAAAAAAGGAACTGAGACATGGTTGACCTTTTGCTATTAGTATTCACCATAGTGATTACTGAGATAATCTTAAAACATCATAACAACCAAGAGGTTATGGCTTAGTCCCATAAAATCAGAATTATAAGGCTCTTCAAATCAGTATTGCTCTAAATTGGCATGACCCACTCATCACACTAATTATAAGTAATAATTAGTAATTTAGAAGAGTTTCCTGAATAGTTCACAGATTGAAATCCATGTTTTCTATTTGGCACAATCACATCATTTTGGGTAATTTCTTTTTATAATTCTAAAAATAATATGGACTCAGGATAAAGAAATGACAATTCAGCCTTTCTTGGTCCCATTCCCTGGAGGGATATTAACACTATCTTATATGAGCTTTCAGAATACTTTTTACTCTACTTATAAATATGTAATTGACATCAGTTGATTCTCTCCTCAGCGACCTTATGAGTGAAAGCATACCAACAGATATTTCTTTGTTTTCAAACAAATAGGATCATTCTGCACAGCTGCATTCGCCTTTTATTTAACCTGGTGATGAACCTTGGGTGCCCTTGTGGATTATTACATGACATTTGCCATATTTCATGGTTGCATAGCAGGCCATTGTCTAGAGGTAGCATAGTTTAACCAGTTCCCACCCGATGGCCATTTATGTTGATTCTAGCTCTTTTTTCCTGCTGGTATAAACATGATATTTTCATACCATTGTTCATTTGTTCACATTTCTAGGAAAGAAAACCTGGATCTGTCTGAGTGTATTTTTAAAATCTTGTGATCTGTTATGTGTTTCATGTTGCCATGAAAGCCAGTCCTAATGTTTAGGAAGGTCACGTGCCTGTGTCCCCAGAGGTGTTGCTGGGAAAGTTGAGAATGGAGCCCGTGCTCTCTCTCTCTCTCTTACAGTCTGTGAGCCAATTAGCAGACATTTTGTATTTATAGTACTCAGCGGCAAACTGCATGCTATGATTATACTGGATTTTATCCCGTCCTTGATTATGGGATGCTCTTCACATACACACTGAACTTAGAGTGTGAAGATGGGGCTCGATGACTTTGGGAACATAGAGAAGACAAGATAAATGCTTAAGATTGCTACTTAGAAAACTATTGTGAATCGGCTTATTTGGCATGGAGATGTAGGATAATAAGCCTTGCTACTACTAGTATTACTAGTAGTCATGCAAACCTTTGCCCTCTATTATTATTCCTCATAACTAAGGCCATTCTAAGTATTCATCTTCCTGTCACGACACAGGCCAGCAGCATTGTTGTTCATAAAATATAGAATCCAACTCTGGACAACTCAAGTAAAAAAGGAATCAGTTAGAACAAGGTTATTCAGATAATCATCAGAAAAGTAAGAGATCAGGCTCAGGAAATAAACAAGAACCAACAGTAGGCCCGATGGCCAAGGTTAGATCATGCTGTGCTCTGGTCAGGGCCTCACTGCTGGCATCACTACTCCTGGGTCTCCCTCAACATTTAGGTTCCTGAGTTCACCACTGCCAGCAGGAGTATCTCATGCCTGCCTCCCCAACACTCGAAGTCCTAGGTGTGACCTTCTGATTGGCTGAGCCTAGCTGGTAGGCTCAAGTCCCAGTAGCAGAGAACTCTGGGAGAGGTAATTATCCGGCACCCTGTGGCTTTCCCCTTGGGAAATCTATCAAGACCCACACAATGGGGAATTGTTCCTAAATACAGAGTCCAATGCCTCATAGCAAAAAAAAAAAAAAAAAAAAAAAAAAAAGAGAGAGAGAGAGAGAGATGAGAACTAATCACCATTGTGAGGTCCCTACTTCTGTTTCTGGAATGACGTTACAATTTATTCATTGGTGCCTCCTTAAAAGCAGCATGTTAGCAACTCATAACCCCATCTAGTCTCCATCCCTTAGTGTATGTTGTTCCTGTTTTTAATGATTCTCAGCAATAGCGATAATGTTTCATAGTCACCTAGTGCTTGTGGCTTTATGAATGCTTTTCCATGTGGGCAGCATTTAATTAAAGAGTCTCTATATAGTAGGAATAATTTCTCCCCATTGTGTTTACTTCTTTTGACATACCTTTTTTAAAGAAACAAAAACAAAAACAAAAAACCCCTCCCTATATAAACACTAACCTTGCCATTCTCACTTGCTTCCTTAGCCACGGTCAAGAGTTCCACATTAATCACTGAAATGAAGACAGTTTTTTCCCCTTGATTTCAGGGCTCTCCTTGATCCCACCTCTTCCTGTCCATCAAACTGCTGTTCACCACCACAGATCACTTCTCCAGCCAGCAGGGTCCCTTCTGCTCCATTCTGGGTCTTTATGCAAAACATTACTCATTGCACTAAATGGAAATAAGGCCCTGGATTTCAAGTGAAAAAAATAGCCATATTTTTTTTTCCAGAAATGTGCAAGTAGCAAATTATTCTCTATAGTTTTATATTTTGCACATCTCTCCTGTGAATTTTGTGAAAAAGGCTAAAACAGAATAAAAATACTTTAGTGAATTCTATAATAATTTAAATTAATCTGACTGTGTTTAGTGGAAAAGTAGGGAAGCTCTCTGAGCCTCATCTGAAAAACTATATGTTGAGCCAGATGAGCTCTGATTTCTTGTTCAATTGTCACCTTTTGTGTGTATTTTTAAAATTCCATAAACAGGAGTAGGGGCGACAGAGAAGGAGACTTGGGGCAGCATTGTAGAGTGGGACACTTTCTTTCACTGGCTTTATCTGAAAATGAGAATGATAGTTAATCTTTTTGGAGTGGCTTGAAGATAGATGAGTTCACTGATGCCAGGTGACATTGTTGTAAGCTACTTTAAGATCTTTATACACATCTACTGGAGACCTTTTTACAATAGAAACCCTAAGCATGAAAGGCTCAATTCTTGTTCTATGTACCTCATGCTTTATTCAAATAATAGTAATTATTATTTTCAGGTATTTTCATTGTGTTTATGTTTTTTTTTAAGTACCTTTTAAAACAGTATTTCTCAATCTCAGCATTTTAGGATCTTTTTTTTTGTTGGGGTTGGAGGGTGCTACCCCTTCCATTGTGGGAGCATCCCTGGCCTCTACACAGTAGACGCCAAGACCCCGTTCTCAGTTGCGACAACCAAACAGGTCTCAAAACATTGCCAAATGTCCCCAGGATAGGGATGAGGAAGGGTGGGCAACTTCATCCCCAGTTGAGAACCACTGCTTTAGAGATACATACTGAAATATTTTTGGATGAAATAATATGACATCTAGTAGGGGTGTGGAGGACGTGGGTGTGATGTGGCAGAACTGGCCAAAGGCTGATGGTTGTTGGTGCTGGGTGATGACTTATTTTGAGGATTGTTTCTGTGTGTGTTAGAAATTCTCTAAAAGCACGAAAAGCATTATTTTAAGACATCGTTAGCATCAATTTGAAATCTATTCCCGACCTTGAGCCTGAAGAGTATCTTGCTTTAAAGAGACTAGGAAGAGCTGAGGATTGAGGAAGTGAAATACTTTTCATGCTCTGGACTGAGTGCTGTTGACTATTTTGGAGACGTGCTAAGTTACATGGTTAAACCGGGCCCCTAACCAGCCTCTCTAATGTTAGAAAACCGAGATTGTCTGTTCCCTGATCATCTGGACCAGCCTGAGCCAAACTGAAGACTGAGACTCCATGACTTGTGGGAGCCTTCAGTCTTCCTGGTGGCCAGCATACTCCTTATTTAGGCCATCTGCAGTAGTGCAGCCCTCACTTAACCCTGCTGTCTTTGGGACTTAAGGGACAGTATCATGTCCCTTATTAAAGCCTTATGGTCATGGACATGTCTAGTGAGAAGGAGGCAGAAGAAAGTCTGAGTCTGGCTGGAAATAGTAGAACACCAGCGGGGATCCAATTAATAATACATAATTACCAGTCAGCGTGAGCTTTTTTTAACCTGAGAAACATAACTGGAACTTCGCTTGAGGCTGGGCAGAGCAATTCTCAGAACTTTCATTCTGAGGCTTAGAACTGGGGTAATGCAGAACAGGGCAGGCACGATCAAGGTTGGCTTTGGGGAAGATGATGTTGGGCAGGTGACAGAGATGAGGTTGGACAGATGGGCAGTAGGACGTCAAAGTGATTCTTTTTCATGTGTAAGGGAAATACTCAGGGCTTTCTAGAGAAACTGGCGATTCATAATTCTCACCTGCAAAGAAAAAAATGCCACTGTGACTGATTTGAAAGAGGCCAGGGCTATCTCAAGTCTTAAAGATAGTAGAGGGCGTGGCTAGACCACCTGGAATTAAATTCTGACTTCACCCCTTAGGAGCCATGCTAACCCCAGTAAGACGAGTTACTGAACCCTGCCATGCCTCAGTTTTTCCATCCGTAAATCCAGAACAATAACTGTGCTCCTCTTAGGATTGTTGTGAAAATTATATAAGTTAGTACACTAAAGGATTTAGAACAGTGCCTGGTGCAGACTAAACAATAGGTATTGGTGATTCTTAGCTAGAACTAGCCATATCTTGACAGATAGAGCAAACATCATCTAGGCTGGACAATTTGAGCATCTGGGAGGAAAGACTACTTTTATAAAATTTAAAATAATCATCAAAGGTCATTTATTTGGATTAAGGCATTTCTTGCTTTTCACATTTTGGGGAGAGTTGGCGTGTAGAATGGGGGGATGGTCATCAAATGCTGTGTATGTGATTATTCTCTGATAGAGCAGTTCCGAGGGGGTGGGAATACAGATGAGGTAACTGTGGGAGGAATAAGGAGAAATCTGGCTATGGGAGTTCTTCCCAGGATGGAAGCTGGGTGGGTCCTAGAGGGCCTGAATTCCAGAAGACAGGGCAGGGCTGCGGGAGATGGGTGAGGGTCCCTGAAGGGAGAGATACTGTCTTAGAATTTCTGAGCTAAGAACCTCCTGAGTTAACGTGACTGTTATATAGAATGAGCCATATCAAAAGGATGGAACTAGCCATTCAAGTCCATTCTTTGTGCTATTAATGTGTTAAAGACTCACAGAAACTCTGTCCTTTGAGATACTTAGTTTTCTTTTTTAACCTCATCTCCCAGATGGCATGTGGACCCTTTCTGGTGTCATTTCAAATCTGGAAGTGAATCTGGCAGCTATCTTTGTTGCCAGAATGTTTTTTTTTTTTTTAAATAAGGTTATCAGAAATTTAAATACTCTATATTTACATGCTCTTTATTCTGTCTTTGATGTTTTTCTTTTCAGCAAGCAAATTATTCTGGCTTTTGTACAAATACTGCTCCAAATTAGAACAAGGGCTTCTCCCTCCCTTCCAAGAGTGGCCCAGTCATGGTCTCCTTTGTCTGCGTGTTCTGTGCACCCTGAAAACACAATCACCCCTCTAAACTGGAGTCCCTCAGTGGACCTCAGACCTCTGGTATCAGAAGCCCCCAGAGCATGAATTAAAATTGCAGTTTCCGGTCTGAACCCCAGATCTTATGAATTGGAATTTCTAAGAGTGGGGCCCAGGGAACTATTTTTACCAAGCATCCCAAGGGATTCTTACATGTCCTGAAATTTGGAAACTGTGGCCTTATACCTTAAAGCCAGAGTCTGCCCCGCTCCCACATAGCAGATTCCTCAGCATCTTTATCTTCTGTCTCATCAGCCCAGGAGACCCCCTTTCCAGAAATGCATCCTACATGGTGTCCTTGAGTTTGCTTTCCTAGGAAGAGAGGCTCTTGATCTGACCTTTGTGTAAAGTTGAGAGGTTGTATCTAGAGCCTGAGACAGAAAACTTAGGATGAGTCATCCAAGGAAAAGGAGAAAAGGCTTGTTAGCCTGCTAATAGAGGCAACCTCGTGAGTCTGACTACGTGAATTCATTCATGCTCTTAGTTCAGTGAATATTTGCGGAATGAAACAGCTGATTTACTGATATAGACATGATGAGACTGGTCAGTTTGACTATCTACCTGTGTACAATGGCTAACCCTGAGATTGCACCAATTATTGTGAAATAGCTGGTATGTCCTCCAACCTGACTACAACTCGGCCCTTCCTCAGACCTCAATTACTCTTGTTTTATGCATAATTCCAAGAAGATTGGTTAATCTGATTGCTTGGGCCACTGAAAATGGGAAGCAGCTGATCAGAAGCGATTTTCAAGAATGAGATAAATCTGCAGACATAGGCACTGTGACGGGGGTAAAAAAATGAGAATTCTGGAAAGTTTGGTTATGTGGAACTCATCATTCCAGGATTATGATATATAAGTTAGACAAGAACAATAATGACACTTATAAAAATTGAGTACTCTTAACTTAAAGACTGAGAATCTTCTAGTACTAAAAAAAAAAAGTAGGTCATTGGTGTTCATGTATAATGTTGACTGCTGACAGATAGCAAAGAAGGAATAATAGAAAGTAGAAAGGCCTTACGCATGGCATGGAATAGAATCAGTAATAATCCAGCGGTTGGGACCGGATCCCAAACGGGTCTCCTGAATTTACAGATTTCATTTCATAAAAGGAAAAGCACAACCTAGAAACCTACGTTGAGACTCTCTTCCATTTGATTGACCTACATTTCTTTTAGCTTCGGCTGATTACCAAAGCATTATGTTAGCGAAATGTTTCCTGCTGGTGTACGGACATTTAAGCTGGAAATAAAATACTGAAGTAATTAGAATCAATGTTCCCTATATAAGTAGAAGTGAAAGCTCAGACGTTCTCTGCAGATAGGGAAGAAATAAATCAAGTTCTGGTGTAGTTCTGTAAATATTAGCTAATGTCAAACAATTCCAACAATGCTATCACAAGATACAGGATGTACAAGTCCAAATTCTCAAATAAAATTGAATAGTATTATGCTTAACCGTGTAACCCTTATATTTGAGGTTATGCTGAGGGCACAAACTTAATGTTTGTGGTTATCTGAGGAAATTAGCTACATAACTGAGGCAATAACGTTGTGTTATATAGCATAATACATCTATGTGATTTTTATCTCAAGAAGGGAAATAGACGAAGGAGAAAACATGGTGTTAAGGGCTGGGGAATTGTCACAAAGCAGCCAGGTGAGTTTAAATTTTAAATCCCAAATAGGAATTTGCAAAATGCATCTGATGTTGAGAAAGATCTCTCCTGTGAACTGTGCAGAAGCCTGTAAACCTGTCTACTTTGGAGTTCGTCTGTCTCTTGAGCGTGGACTCAACACGGGTAAGTTTCGAACCTTCTCGAGGTTGCAGTTTTCTCTGTTGATAAACTGGGAATATTGTTGTTCACCACAGCACAGGTACCTGAGGTTCATGATGGTGACACATGACCCTCCACACACAGTCTCTGAGAGGACGGGTAACATTTGAATAGAAACAGTTCCCTGGTTTCACAGTGCTGTGCTCGTTTGACAGGTGAAGGAATGGGGTCGGAGAGGTTATGTGGCGTCACGTCCTCTTTTCCTGTATTTTCCGCAGTGCATAAGAGCGGTCGGGCTGTGCTCCTCCGGGTTCTGGGAGTTCCTTCAAGGCAGGAGGTCGATCATAATCATTGTCACGTCCCTCTGTCCTAGCAGAGTGCCAGGAACACAGCAGATGTTTGCTGTTTGTTAGATAAGTTGCTAAGTCAGAGGACGACTGGCCCTGGTAACCGGATTCCCAGCCAGCCTGGCTTTCATTAAGACTCGGCTCTGTAAACGTTCTTAACAAATATGTCGGTTCAGAACATTGTGGACTCACTGAGGGATTTGTCTCAGCAGCATGTCACTAGGGCGAAATGTTTAAATTCCTTTTCCTGAAGGTCCCGGCCCCGTATTCCCACAGGCCCTGGCCAAGTCTGCACACACAAGATCTGTTTCTTTAGGGCTCTTTCTCCTAGCTGTGGGTCCCTTGAAAACTGTGACCGTGAATTGGTCACCTCTGTGTCACTTGAGGCTGGCGCAGTGCCTGACACACACTAGTGCTTCTAGGAGTGTAAGTTAGTGTTATCTGACCCTTGTTGGCCTCTAACCGTGCCCCGGGCACCTTTCCACAGTGCTTCCCTAATGAAAACTAATCCTCATAGCAGCATTATTACTTTTATTCCATTTTCACAGATGGAGAAACAGGCACAGAGAAGTTTAGAACCTAATCCGAGGTCACACAGCAAGTAATTAGAGGAGCTAGGATCCGAACCAACAGAATCTGGCTCCAGGCTGACCGAACCAGCAATACCCAAGGTTTTGGTCCCAGGCCCCCTTTGTACTGTCAGAACTTATCAAGGACCTCAAAGAGCCTTTTTTTTTTTTAAATGTGGGGCAAAGTTTTCAAAATTTACCATAGTAGAAATTAAACCTGAGAAATTTAAAAATATTTATTAACTTATTTAAGTATAGCAATGATATGGCCATTGCATTTTAACATGATATATTTTTATTCATAAAAACAAACTCTATTTTCCTGAACAGGAAACATGTAATGAGGAGAATGGCAATGTTTTACATTGTTGAAAATCTCTTAAAAGATTGATGATGTAGAAGGCAGCTGAATTCATTCATCATCTTTCCCTTTGCCTCTGGAAAACGCCCTTGGGTTTCAGCAACCCCCAGTGCTCGCTCTGGCTATAGTTTGGACCATATGTCACTCCCTCTCTGCAGGAGCCCTGGGGTGGGTTGGGGATGTCACGAAGATGAAACTCTGCTTCCCAGAAGGCTTTAACGCTCTGCAGGTGACCGATGTGTCATGCTCTAACCTGGCGCAGCCTGTGATGAGACTGCGGTCTCATAAAACCAATCTGTGTGCTGTCCCCTCATGTTGCACATGCTTTCCTGCCTCTTTGCTGCTGCTCTGGCTGTGTCCTCTTCCTGGCATGCTGTGAGTTGCTTCTGGAGGCCCAGGTTGGACTTACACCTCCTGCTCTGGGCACTCATAGGCTCCCGAATAGAGCTCTGTGTTGGCGGTCACCACGTTACCTCGCATCTCTCACCCCAGGCTGAGCGCTCTCCGTGAGCAGGGATTTAGAATTTTATCCTCTTCCTGTTTCCAGCACAGAGGACAGAATTGTGGAATGAAGTGTTGGGGATTGGGGATGGGGAGGAAAATTTGACCTGAAGATTGAAGGATACTTTCTGGAAAAAGGGGCTTGAACCTGGTCTGGAGGAAGGGAAGGGGCCAGTCAGACGTTTGGAACAGTTTCGGCTGGGCCAGGGCCATCTCCTGGAGGAAGGGGGCATGATAGATGTGGTTGGAGAGTCCATGACAAACAGGCTGGTGGAAGGCAGAGCTGGAAAGGCGAGAGAGGGCACAATGTCACCTATATACAGAAGTCACTGGGATGAAAGGGGCTCATCTGATCCTGCCCGAGTGAATTTTAGAACAATGGGAGCATCAATAACGGTGATGCCTGGTTCAGTACAGGGAATGGATACGCAGGACTTTTAGGTGAGACAAAAGGGCTTCTTCTGAGCAGAAGCCAACAGACATCATACTTAGGAGCCTCCTGGCTTCAGACTGGCTGCTCGCCTGCTGGTGTAGGAGCAAGGTCTTGTGTAGAAGAAAACTTACAGCCACTGCACTGGCAAGTCTATTTATTCTCAAGGATGTAGACTATAGCCCTCATACAAATACAAGAGAAGCTACATGGCTAGGAAGCAGAGTACTTAAGGAGGCAGAAATTTATTTTCAGTTGACAGTGAGGAATATATTTTCCCCCTTGTGCTTCAGCTGCCATTGTGGCAAGTTTTTATTACTCTGGAGAGAGGCAAAGCCAAGAATTTCTTGTTGACATTATTTCCCAGCATGTCATGTTTTAAAATGCATAAAAACATCTTCTCCTTGACCTACTTATTCCAGACATTCAATTTGGCAGCACTTAATAAATTATTACAAACTTAGCACCATTTAAAACTTATTATTATTGTTAAAATGGTACTCACTGAAGAATTTGAAAATACAGAAAAACAGGAAGAAGTAGGAAAAACATCCCCCCTCTTTTATTTCCAAACACCAAGATGCTTATCCCTATGTGATAGTCTCCCAAGATGTCTGCCATCAGTTCCTTCTCTCCTCGTATGTATGTGCTCTTCCACTGGCAAGTGGCGGAGTCTATCTCCCCTTGGATCTGGGCTGATATGCTGAATTGCAGAAGTCTGCAGAAGTCATACTGCGCCAGTTCTAGGCTTAGACTTTAAGAGGACTGGTAACTTTTCCTTTCTGAAACTCTGGAAACCAGCTGCCATGGAAAAAGTCTATGTAGAGACTCCATGCTGCATGGAAGCTCAAGCTAGCGATGTGGAGAAACCACACAGAGGCGAACCAAGGTGTCTGGCATGTGAGGAAAGCCTTCTTGAAACTTCCAGCCTAGCCTGGCCACCAGCTCAGTGCAGTTGAATTAGTAATCTAAGCCAATGTCACATGGAGCAGAAAACTACTGAGCTAGGACCAGTCTACCCACAGAATCATAAGAAGTAATGAATATTGGATGAGTTTACTATTAGGTAGCAAGCAATAACTGAAACACCCCACTATACTTTAGAATATTTTCTTAGTATCCTTTTTTTTCAAAGCATTTTAGCAGAGTCACACTCATAAAATAAACGCAGTTGGTTTTTAGTACTTTTCATTATCAGGACATGAATTTTCTTATTTTTTTCAAAAGTGCTATGAATATGTTGAATGACTATACACTACTCAGTTGTAGGAGCATATTATCATCTGGGCCAATCAGATCCCCTGCTCCCAGGAAGGTAGGACTGGGACAGTGATTCTGGTCAATCTTTGTGACTGGGGTGGCCACATTGAGGCACTGTATGAACAGGAAGAAAATCAGCTATGGAGAGAAGAAAGAAGTGGGAACAGAGAGGAGAGAAAATGAGACATTGCAGCCTACGGGGGATCTCCTTGGAATCTACCAGTATTCTAGTTCTTGTTCTAGTCCTTGTGTGTGACCCCCTGCCTTCCATGAAATACTTGAACGTTTGTTTCCAATTAATTCTTCATTTACTCTTAAACCACTTTGAGAGGCTTTGGTTCCCTGCCACCAAATGCCTCTTGAAGAAGTTCAGTGATTTCAAAAGAAGAGCAAGAAGGAATATTACATGAGAGAGGCAGGGAGATCTTTTCTGGAGAATGAAGTTGCCTTTGCATACTTCAGTTTCCTGATGATGAATCAGTTCTACAACTTGGAATTGAGCAATTAACAGACAGTTTGTACAGAGTAATTCTAGTGATGGATGTTCAGTTTATCTACAGATATCTATCCACATTAATATTCACTTCCAATGTCGAATTCTGATTCAAGAAGGAATAGAGCCAGTGTTAGGCCATTTGGGCTGCCATAACACATACCATGGCTTGGGTGGCTTAAACAACAGAACTTTATTTTCTCATAGTTCTGAAGGCTGGGAAGTCCAAGGCCAAGATGCCAGTTGATTTGGTTTCTAATGAGAGCACTCTTTCTGGCTCACAGAAAGCCACCTTCTAGCTGTGTTTTCACATGGCAGGGATGGGGCAGGGCAGGGGGTAGGTAGAGAGCTCTCCAAATACAGTACATTGGGGGTTAGATCTTGAACATATGATTTTTAGAGGGAAACAATTCCATAGCAAAGGCCAAAAACCATATGTGCCCCTGAGAGAACAGTACCCAATGCCCACTTATAAAATGGAGACGTTAATAATTGTCACCTTACTTCACAGAGGCTATGATGAAGAATATTGCCTCAGTTTCTAAAATCAGTTAAAGCTTGTGAAATTAAGGACCTCTAAATACTATGTGTGTACATATGCATCTATAATTAATATGGTATTTCTAGGCTAAGAGCCCAGAAATGATTTTATGTAGGCATGCACAAATGTACCTTTATGTTTTGATATTTTATTTCCTTTATATTTTGATATTTAATTTCCTTGTAGGCAATTTTCTTCTTGAATAAATTAGTTGATAACTATATTTTTCCATGAAAGATTATGAGGAATATTCCGTATTTACTCTCCAGTGTTTTAGATGTAGAGTAACTTTGCCAACATGTGGTCTCATATGTTCTACTTCTAGCTGGGGATCTGTTGGCAGGGGTCCCCAAGCCCTGGACTGTGGACTGGTGCTGGTCTTGGGCCTGTTAGGAACTGGGCCGCACAGCAGGAGGGGAGAAGTAGGTAGACAAGCGAAGCTTCATCTGTATTTGCAGCCGCTCCCCAGCGCAGGCATCACTGCCTCAGCTCCACCTCAGATCATCAGGCACTAGATTCTCATAGGACCACCAGTCCCTGGTGCCAAAAAGGTTGGGGACCATTGTGTTATAGCTACCCTTTTCTATACTGTATAACCATGTGACTACTGAGCAACTGAAATACGTTAAATCCAAGTTCAGATGTTCTATAAGTGTATTACGAAAGTATATAAATTAGCAATTTCTATGCTGATTACATGTTGGAATGATAATATTTTAGATATATTGAGTTAAATAGAATATATTAATTTCACCTATTTTTTATACTTTTTAAAAATGGTTCCTGGAAATTTTGAAATTACATCTATAGTTTACTTTTGTGGTTTGCGTTATATTTACAGAAAGTACTACTCTATAGAGTTGAATTCAGTCTTTTGTGAGTTTGTCGGCCCCCCAACAAATAAAGACTGGTGACCTTGGAGCCCTAGAGTATTTCTTCTCAGAGATCCTAAGAACTGAATCCAGCATAGAAGAATCAGGGCGCATTTGCCTTTGATGCCTCCTTTCATCTCCCCCAAACTAATAACCCCTCAGCCTAGGGATCTTACATAGTTGTTACATGGAATGTGGGCTTTAAGAACTTTCCCACAGGAGTGTAAAAGGCAGGCTTTCTGTTAGCCTGTTAGAGGTGAGATGGTAAGGCTCTCCAAGGGGATAATTTCTGGCTAAGTGTCCCAGTAAAAGGATGCATTTCCAACAGCCGGGAGAGGGGTATTTTGGAGTAATGTATTTAAATCAAGTATTGTTGATACATAGCTATTGTGTAAATATTATTAACCTTCTCTCTGCTGAAGGCATGGTTAGCAGTTCTTAAAATCAGTATGATGTGGTCTTAAACTGATTTCCCCTAAAATAATCTCTACCTATTTCTATATAGATCGTTCTGCCCCTGCCCCCATGTCCTCTTCCTCCTTTAAAAATCAGAAAGTACCATCATTGACCAAATCATTTCTGTTACAAAACTGTTTGTAAGGTGTTTTTTACCTGTGCTCCATTACTGATGATTTTCTCTCCTTTGGAGTGACATGCTTCTCATTCATTGATTCATCCATTTTATGTTTATATACCTTGCAAGTTCCAAAAGTTCTTGAGGCCGTTAGGCACCTTTCATGTACATGGAAGCATGTTCTCCCTGTGTTGTTCTGTCAGACTGGGGCTCCCACTGAATGAAAATACCAGTCCCGCTGCAGATAAACATCAGGCCAGACTCTTTGGGAGTTTTTCAAGTAGACTAAAGTAGAGAGCTGGGCTTTTTTTAAAAAAGTCCCCACAAATTAACCCATAGTCTATAAAAATTAGCCAAGACTAAAAGAGGTTTATTAAGCAATTTCCACAGCTACACCATTATATTTCAGGGAGTTTATGGGGATAAGTAGATCTTCTTTGGGAATCACCATTAACATGGTCATTTGCTTTCACATCACTAAAGATCTCATTTCAAGGGCAATTATGTTGGACTCTATAGTCATCAGAAAATAATTGCAGAAAAATGTGCCATACACACCCATTTTTCAGAGGTATCAGTAATACAAAAGGTGAAAATCAAAAATAACATTTCCTTTTTGTGTATTATTTGAAAATTGTACCATGGCAGTTACCAGGACTAATTCATAGATTGGCTTATTTATGTCTTATGTTATATGAACTTCAAATTATCCAACTTCTCTATGATTCTTTTAATTCATTCCTCATAAATGGATTCATGCTTCTGGCTGCCAACTTTGGTTTATATGGTGATCTGTAGCTTACTATGTTTTGGAAGACTCAACCCATTGAAATAGGATTATCTGTAGATGGGTGTGGTGGACACACCCTAAGGTGACCTCCAATGAATCACATCCGTATATAATCCTCTCCCCTTGAGTGACAGGGGAATTGTGACTTGCTTCCAGCCAATAGAATATGGCAAAGGTGATGGGATGTCACTGCCTTGTTTATACTATGTAAGACTCTGTCTTAGTAGGCGGAAGTGAGAGACTCTTCCTTGCTGGTCATGAAGTATCGGGAGAGGGCCATGTGGTAATGAACTGTAGGCAACTTAAAGGAGCTGAGAGTGGCTTCTGGCTGGCAGCTAGTATGAAAACAGGGACCTCAGTTCTGTAGCTTCAAAGAACTTCAAGGTAGAGGTCTCTGAGCTCCAGATAAGATCGCAGCCTAGCTGACACCTTGATTGCAGCCTTGTGAGACCTGGGCAGAGAACCCAGCCATGCTGTGCCCAGACACCTGACCCATGGAAACTGTGAAATAATAAATAGGTGTTATTTTGAGCCACTTAATTTATGATAGTTTGTTATACAGCATAGAAAACAAATTCAGTGGGTTTTCAATTAATTTCTCTGACACAGTATTCATAAATTTATTTTTAAACCAGTTATTCTCAAACTCTCTCTTTGAAGGACCAGTGTTTTAATCTCCAATCTGTCATAGAAAAATACTTTCATAAAATAAATAAAATTAATTATTAGAAAAACTAAATAAAAAGACAAAATATAAGCCCACAGACCAAGTGTCATAAAGTGAAATAAAAAATGAGTTAGAAAAATTAAATAAAAGGACACACAAAATGTAAGTGCAAGATGTTTATTATTAGATTTGATAGACATATAATTTGTCTCTCAGTATAAAAGTTTCTAAATGTTTACTCTCAATTTATCTCGTTGAGGATGGATAATAATTTACTTATAAAAATAGCTGGTATCTATGGAGGGCTTACTATGGCCTGGACACAGTGTATTCTTTTTCATGAATTTAGTTCTATTCATGTTCCCCACAATTCTATGAACTTAAATTCCTCCATTTTATGTGAGAACAAGCTAGGATTAGTGGGGTGAAGTTAATTTGCCCAACTTGGTCACATATCTAGTAAGTACAGAAAGCTGTGACCCAAACCCAGAAATCTTAACAGTATGATATGACAAACTTCCTTCTTTTATTCATAATAATTGAGAAAATATACTCAAGTCATCATAAATATGAGCTATAATCAATTTCGCCCTGGTCAACTAGCCTAAAAAGTCCTAAAACATAGAGAGTTTTCTGTGCTCACATTCCCTAAAAATGAGACCATTTATGCCAAACTTGAGCTAAAGAGAGATGAGACATGTGGTGATTTATAGAAGGAAATGAACCGTGCTCTTGTTGACCTCTCTCCTCAAAACATGATGGTTCCTAGTAGCAGAATCAGAGATGCGGAAGAGAGGAAAACAGGTGTACTTGGGTGATTTCTGCTATGTTTACACTCCGTTATGGCTTTCACTTCCTTCACTGAAGTCTGTCAGAAGCTTAAGGGTAACAGTTCCCATAAGAATCACTGGGGGGATTTTTACAGCTTCTGATGCATGACTCTGGCCTGGGAGATTCTTAGTGTACTGGTCTGGGAGAGCCAGGAATCAGGAATGTTTCCAAAGCTTCTCCGATAATTCCAACATGTAGCCCTAAGCCAGGGCTGAGAACCAGAGTTCTAAGGATGATAAGCATGAGATGAGAGGCAGCTGAGTCATTTCTGCTTCACTCTTGATGCCCTGTTGCCCAGGGCTGTGGAAGCCACATGGGAACAGCTTTCTGTCCTTGTCCCTCATCTATGCGGAATACCCAGTTAGGGTTAGGGTGGCTCCCATACCCCCCCCCCCCCCCGTTTTTTGAAGCTCAGGAAAACTTCTACCGGCTACTTTAATAGCCTCCAGCCTCTGTCAGTGCAGGCCTTCATCAGCTTAGGTCTCGTCTCTTTTGCAAAATCATATTCAATCGATTTTAGTGTTTGAGGTTATCATTTATGGCAAAATTAGAATTTCATTTCAATACAGCCCTCATTCATGGTTTTTAATCTACACTCTAGGAAATAATTCTGTCATTTTAGAACTTTCTGAAGCATTTTAGTATTTTTACATTTTACTTTTACAAAGCTTTGAGTGATTAGTTACAAATCATTACGATTTTGCTTTTAAGAATTTTATGTTGTTTTTCCTCGTGTTAGATTGGACACAATAGCAGATCTAGGGTTGAGACTATAATCTCAGAATGTATTTAGTGGAATCCAGTCTTGTGAGAAGTTCCTTGAAAAGAGTTTCCCAGCCCCTTACGACTCAAAGTGGGGTGATCCAGGAGCCGCAAGGTCCCTATCTCTCACCCCAGACTTAAATGCAGAATCAGAATCTTCATTAAACTACACTGTACCCAGGGGATTTGTATGTATGTATATGAACTTTGAGAAGCACTGAATGTTGAGAAACAACTGCCATTTGTGTCCCCTTTTTGAACATGAGTGACACATATTAGCACATGAAGGATTCTGTTATGTCCAATGGTAAAGAAAACCTTTTATCCCAGATTTTCCCAAATGCATTTCACCATACATTTTCTTTTTTTCAGATAGCCCTTTGAAAAAGGTTTTTGTTAAAGTGTGGCATACATCAGAATAGTATACATATTATCGTTGGGTGACCATTCTCCGTGAGCCTCTCACCTTTCTGCAAGTCTTAAAACAAGAGGCACAGATGCCATTTATTCTGAATTCTTTTCTCAAAGATGTTTGTAGAGCAAAAAAGCCTTAGCAGACAGAGGAAGGGTCTCCCTCTAGAGCAAAGACCCGTCCAGTATAGTAAAGTAAGTCCAATATAATAAAGACAATGTTTCTCTCCAGGGCAAAGGTCAGGCAGGTTTATCACCTATTTTAAAAGATTTGGGTTGCCTACCATCAAAGTTCTTCCACGATGACACAAACCCACTATATGCACAGATTCCAACTGGGCTCCTCCATAGTGCCCCCAGGAAACTTGGGGGCAAAGGGAGCTGACACAGATGTATAAGGCTCACTCTGCCTGCGGCACTGTGAGCAATGAAGTCCTTTGTCTCTGACCTAGGAGCCTCCACAAGTAACGGCAGGCTAACTTGTCAGCTTGCAAGTAGGGTCAAATCTGAGACCCTTTATAGTTCTTGTTAATTATACGGGGTCAATTTGATAGATTTTTAGAAACTGCACAAAGCCTTGGAACCAGTTACCAGATCAGGAAAGATAAAATCAGTGTTGCTAAGGCCTGCTCGCAGTCCTTTTCGTCACACTTCTCCTCAACTCAGGTGGACTACCAGTAACCTCGTATATGTGTAATGAGCTGTTTTCCACGCCAAGATCATTTAAGCTGACATTCACTAGCACTTAGTATGACTCAGGCCCTCTCCTAATCATTTACAGGTAGTAAATAATTGAATCTTCATAGCAACCTTCTGAAGTAGTAACCATTATATTCATTTTACAGGTGATAAATAAGCACAGAGAGGCTAAGTGATTTGCCAAAGGTCACACAATCAGAATTTGAACCCAGGTTATTTGACCTCAGGGGTAACTCTGTCATTACATTGGACCCCATGCTCTGAAACTGGCATGGGGTGTCTGCAACACAAACCATCCTGGGGAGTCTCAGTGGTTTTACAAACACAAGAAGGCCTCAAATATAAATATGCTGTGTTCCAAGAATTTGTTTATAAACCAATCATCTTTGTTGAATGGTAGAAGTGGTACCGAATTTAGTGTGTGAATAACCTAGATTCCAATCCTGACCCTTACCTAGCAACTGTGTGACCTTGGACAAGTACTTAACCTCTTTGGGCTTCAGTTTCCTCACTAGTAAAATAATGGAGTTGGCCCAGATGAGCATGCGTCTTTAAAATAACTTTAAAATTCTGCATTTTTGTATTCAATACATATTCTCTATAGAATTAATGTTATTAATTCCAAGGCTAGCTTCATAATATCTTTTTAAGTAAATGAACCTGAAAATTATAAATATATACATTATAACATACACATAATAGTATCTCCAGGAACTAGAGCTTGATTTTATCACTTATGATTTGGGCAAATCATTTATAGGCGTGAGGCTGCTTTTACTCTGGTAAAATGAAAATAAAAAAAAATTTATTCTGAGAGGAATCATGAACTCTAATCAGATCTCTCTCTCTCTCTCTCTCTCACACATCTGTCACCTATCATCTCTATATTTTATAAGGGGATATGCATTTTGTACACCAATAAGATATTTGTTGTTTATAACTTCATTTGGCCCTCCATCCCCCTTTCCCTCCCTCCTCCCTCCCTTCCTTTCTTTCTTCAAAAATTGCTTATTGAATACCTGCTTATTCTTTGCCAGCTACTACGCTAATGGTAGAAGAATAATATTAGAATACAGTGTGATATAATTTTGAGGAAAGTAATTACAGGGCGCTCAGAATGGGCACCTATTCTAATTGGCTACTTATATATATGAGGAATTGATATGAAAGCTGAGAGATGCCCACTGGACCACGCTGACCAGGCAGGTAGAAGCCAGAATGGAGCGTCAGTAGGTAACACTCTTCCAGGCGCAAGACACAGCTTCGGTGCAGGCCGGGAGGCATGAGAAAGCCAAATTCCTTTTTGGTCAGTGAGGTTGATGCATCTGGACTTCTCAGAGCCACATTTTCCCCAAAGAGTGGCCTGAGGATGGTAGAGGGGACTCTCATTCTGGGATGGTGTAGACAGCTAGCTATATTTTGCAAACTTTCAACCCATCCTTAGAAAATAATCCTTCCTTAAGCATCCCTTCTCCTTCCAAATTGGGGACATTAGGGAGGGGACTCATGGAGTAAGCGCTGGCTTATTTCCAATTCCTCTGAGAGTCACTTTTCCATCAGAGGTTACATGGACAGAGTGGCGAACCCGGATGCCCCAAAAGCCACATCAGCCTGTGATCTCTTCCCTCCCCACTCCCTGCCTTCCTCCAACCAGTCAAGAGGGTGCAGAAGCTGCAACTGTGTTTAGGGGGTACTTTCCTCTCAGGGGTGGCCTATTTTAACCTGACTGTGCCTGAGTAAAGATGTCGGGGGTGAGTGGCCTTCTCCCTCTTGCCTCCTGCTACCCCTCCTGCCCTAGTCCAACCCATTTCAGTGCTCGAAGACCCCACTTCCCTGGAGCTAATAGGGAGTAGCTGCTGGTGGGTCAGTCCCACAGAGTCTTTGTTTCTTCACAGCACTTCCTGGGGAGGAAATCTGACGAGGCTAGACAAGGGAAGTGCCTCCAGTTTGGGGTTTTTACTCCGGAGGTCAGCCCGGCCTCCCGCTGCCTTCCCGTCCTGACCAGGCAGTATACACAGTGGGGAGATGGTGTCACTGGAACACCTCCAATTATCCTTATCAGAACGATTTTCACGACTCAGAACAGGTTGGTGGATGGAGGGCCAGGGAGCCAGATGCTCCTTGCAAACCCAGCAGACACTTTTGATGTGTGGTGATTGCCTTCCCTGGGCACTAAGTGCTCATCTGTCGGTCCCCGTTTTGTTTTCATAGCTGCTTCGTGATGGAGGGGAAAATGTGTCATTGTTATTTGCTCTCTCTGCCAACTAGCGATGTCTGGCAGATCATAGGCACATGAATTATTTGGCGGAGGAGGGAAAATGAGCCTGAGAGATGAAAACTTTCTCTGAGTCAGGTGCTGCCCTGCCCTCAGAAACTGAGGGACATAGACGCTGTCCTTTTCCTGTTTCAGAATCCAGTCAAGGACACTACGCTGCATTAGTTCATCTTTAATTTTAAGCAAAAATGATTTCCTCTTTTGGTTGGAGAATTTTCATTCTTAATCATTATCAGCCATCTTTCTTAAAAACGCCATGTCAATTTTGGAAGACGTTATTTCTTTGGACAATGAAGACACTCATATTTCACCGTCGATTGGCCTTTAATTGCCAAAGTAGGAAAAAATGATAAAATTTAAAAACTGGTTCTAGTGGGAGTTGACGATATTTTAGGCAGCCACGCAGGTAGTACAGCACATGGCAGAGGGAGGGGTGTGATAAATCTGGTGGGTGAAATACTTATTCACTTATTTAGTTTTGCTATTTAAAAATAGGTTTACTAATTTGGGCTAGTAGATGACTCATAAAATAGCCTTGCATGTACTGTATAAAATGGAAGTGAGATCATGTCCCTTTGCTACTTAAAAACCTACAATGTTTATAACTCTACTACTCACAACGGCCAAAAGCTAAAAGTAGCCCAAATGTCTATCCATTGATGAATGGATAAACAAATTGTTGTTTATCCAGACAATGAAATATTACTTAGCCACAAAAAAAGATTGAAGTGCTGACATATACTTTAATATGGACGAACCTCCAAAACATTATGCCGAGTGAAAGAAGCCAGTCACAAAAGGCTTGTGTGATTCCATTTATGTAAAACGTTCAGAGTAGGCAATTCCATAGACATGATGCAGACTGGTGGTTTCCAGGGGTTGGAGGGGAACACGAAATGGGGAGTGACTGCTAGTGGATATGGCGATTTCCCTTTGAGGTGCTGACAATGTTGTGGAATGAGATAGAGGTGGGTTTGCACAACATCGTGAATGTGCTAAATGCCACTGGATCGGTCACTTTAAAATGTTTAACTTTGTGTTATGTGGATTTTACCTCGGTTAGAAAAAATTAATTATTAAAACCTGCAATGGCTCCCCATGTCCTTGAGAGAAGAAGCCAAATCCTTACAGTGGCCTACTCAGCTCTCCAGGATCTGGTCCTGTTACCTCCTGGCTTTGTCCCCTCCTACTCTCCTGCTCCCTTACTGGGCATACTGGCCTCCATGCATGCTGTGTCTTTGACCTACCGGACAGGCTCCGACCCCCACTCCCCTTTGCGCTGGATGCTCCGTCTGCCTTAGATACTTCTCCCCAGTACCGTGAACCTGTGCGGCTCCTTCTCTCACCTCTTTCATGTGTTCATTCTGCCATCCCGTCTCAAGGAGGCCTGTCCTGACCGCCCTATTTCCTGTTATACCAGCCCCAAGCATCAACGCCTTTTATCTGTTCTACTTATCACTTTCTAACAAACTATGTTACTGCCACTGATTTATTCTGTTTATTGCTTGTTCTCTTTCTCCCCCACCATTAGAATGAAGCTCCACTAAGAAAAGGTTTTGAGTATGTTCTTCATACCGGGCTTAATTTGTGTTCATCCTTTAAAAATATGTTGACAGAATCAAATAACAAGGGATTGCACATTTAAACAGATTCAATTAAGTGGATTCTGAAGGACACGTCCATAGAAAATGAAGTATTAAATGTAATAGAAAAATGCCATTATGGCTTTTTTTTTTTTCTCTGCCGATATTTCTACTTCATGGAGGCCTAAAAAACTTTTAGGTTGAAGTTAAAACTTTCAGTTCAGAAACTCCTCTCTCTCTCTCTATTCTCTTTTTCCTTTAGCACAAGTCACTTGAGTTTTGAACCTGAAGGAGGTATTTTGGGTTGAAAGTCATTAATTATATAAAGTGATTGAACTTTAAAACATTTTCTACTGGGTGAACTTAACTTATTTCTTAACAAACAGTGTTATTCTTTTTCATTAAGGTCAATTTGGATTTAATACAGCTTTTATGGGCGGGAGGCAGGGAGAAATATGAATCACTTTCTGTAATTGTATTTATTTATCAAATTTGTGCAAGGCCTTGGAGATTGTAGGAGGACTAAGGAACACACATACTAGTATTTAAAGTAAGCCTACTGAATTTAATCACAAAGAGAGTGAAAGTCTGAGAAAGAAAGAAGGAAAAAAAAAGGAACGGAGACAAAAGAAAGAACAAGAATTTAGAAACAGAGCTCCGGCTGAAATATTTTGGTACACGAGCAGGAAGTTGCTTTCAGAAGGGCCGGCCACAGACTCTTGCACACAGACCTTACTTACACAAGGAGATCTGTGATTAGAAAATAGCATTGTGAGCTCAAAGCTATTTATTACATTTTGCAGATGGGCCGTCTCTATTCATTTGGCTCTAACTGTGGCTGAAGATCTCACTATCTGATGCAAAAGCAAACAAGAAATGCTACCCCCCCTTTCCTCGATATTGGCATAAAAGCTGAACCATGTTTTTGCGTGCATCTGTTTATCTCCGCGTAAGGAAATTGAGTGTCCCGGTACCAGAAGTTATCAGGTGTCTGAGATTCTGAGAGGAGAGCTCATGAGCACAAGGTTTTGGACGAGGAGGGATTTCTCTGCATCAGTTACCATTCTCTCACTGGCTTAGAGGAGTGCGTCCTGAGCCCACATTTCATTGTCCTGGCATCCACGTGGATACACCACTCATATGGATTCGGTTTGAGGAAAGAAAAGCTCAAGAAGCAAAGGGGAGGTGGGATTTTTTATGAATGTTGTAATTTCAGAGAACACAAAAATAACATGACCCAATACTAGTGAGTCTTTGCTGCAGAGTGCTTTGTTTATAGACCCACATAAGAAACATTGCATTTCTGGGGCAGAACTGGCTCATTCAGGAACCAGCAAAGAGTTGGGATTTAAAAAAACAAAAACAAAAATCACATCTTGTAACAAAGAGCAAAATTTTGCCTTATGGTGAAAGAAGAATTATTTTTCTTAATTTCATGTAAGGCAAGTTGATACGCTTTTTCTGGATTGACTGAAGACTCCTCAATAATAACATGCATTTGAGTTTTCACAATAAGGGTTTGGACGGAGGATGAGTGATGGCATGAGGCAGGGTCATTGTCTAGGATTTTTCATACGTTCTTAGACCATAAGCCAAGCAAAAAGTATGCAGAGAAGCCAGTTCCTCTTAGAGCTCTTACGACGTACAGTGAAAACTACCTAGAAGACTCCAAAGATCACCTAACCCGGTGGTTGTCAACTGAGGGAAAATTGACAGGGGCATATTCGATAATACCTGGAAGCATTTTTGGTTGTTACGATTCGGGAGAGTAGGCATTGCTACTGCCATCGAATCAGTAGAGGCCAGAGACGCTGCTAAACTTCCTACCAGGCACAGGACAGTCCCCGCCACAAAGAATGTCAAAATGTCACGAGTGCCGAGTTAGAGAAAGCCTCATCCTAACACATGTCCTACATATGAACCCATTTGAAATATCCCCCAATTGGTCCAATTAACCCGGAACAACAGTCTGATAAATGAAAACTAAGCACAAACCAACTTAGTAATATTTCCTCCTTTCTCTTTCCCATCCCGCAGAAAATCATTGAATGTAAGCATGACCTTTTAAAAAAAAAAAAAAAAAAAAAAACCTCTGTAAGCAATCTTCTTAAGTATGTTTCACTTCAATTTCTGCCATTCTCCAGAGGCTATTACATTCCCAATAAGATTATTGAAACTGCCGTAATAATAAAAATGTATAACTGCATTAGCATCTCTTGGCTAAACTCATTGAAATGACAGGCGAAGGGGGAAACATAAAAAGACTTTTTAAAACGATCTAGCCAGTTTGATTGTTGCTCCACAGTTTAAGGAGAAAGCCTGGAATTTATGCTCAAACTATCTTAAGATGCAGAGCAGCGAGTGACATATATAAAAGTCAAGGCCAATAAAGCAATCCTAGTTTCAGTTGGCATGAGATTGTTGCTTTTTAATTTGTTGGCCGGAAAAGGAAACTGAGCTTCGCTTGTGTTTCCTAGTTAGGGAACCTGATGATTGTTATTAAAATATGAAGCCCACGATCCTTTGAGAATTTTAATAGAGAAAGTCTTGCCCGTGGTTTGGGAAGTTTTGTGTAAAGAGTATTAATAGGGTAACTGGGACATTTGGGCTTTTAAGACAATTGGTGCCATCACTTACCTGTGTAATCTTGATTTTCAGTTTTCTCATCTGTAAAATCAAGTCTCTGGGTTATGACCTCGAAGTTTATTTTAAACTAAAGAAACAATTGCACAAAAATGGTACGGGCTGATCTCGAGATGTCCACCATGCACCAAATGTTTCTCTTTAGTTGTTTTTACTGAGTTATAAATGGTCGAGTGATAGCTCAGAATGCCCTGGATTTGCTCTTTTATTCAACAGAGAAAGAAATAAATATCTGCTGTGCAAGGACTGTAAATAGTTAAGACTCTCTTTCCTTCAACCAATAAATGAAACCAGGAAATCTGTAATGGAGAATTGATCATTTCTCCAGCATCCAAATCTATCTGTTACTCTAGTGGTTTGGGCATTTAAATAACTGTGGGCTATTTCTGTGTCAAATTTACCCTTGCAGACAGACCCCTGTCACACAATAACACCTCTATCTTAGTATCAGCCTGAATGTTAATATTAACAAATTTAGAATTTTCCAAGCAAATGTGGATGCAAAATAGATTGCCGGACAGCATGATGTTTCAGTGTCTGGTGTCTTCTCTATGACAGGCTCTTGAAAGCCAAAAACAGGAGAACACAGGGCAAAAGTGCAGAAATCACTACATGTTTTTTTCCTCCACAGGAAGTCTCTCACCGGAAGCCATGCCACAGAGCACACAGGCAGCTTGCAGAGAAGGATGCAACCCACATCGGTCCCGGAGGACCGTACGGAAGGCAGGGCTTGCTTGTTTCTTAGCCAGTTATATTCCCATCCCCAGCCCACACCCTGCCACCCAGAGCACTGGGCTCTCTAGGTTATTCCTTCTGCAGCTGCTTTCCGTTATTTTGGGAATAGTTTTACAGTGTTTGCTTCACCCATGACTTGATTCTTGGGCTTGAATTTAGATGAGACATAAGAGCAAAGGGCACTGAACCCCAAACCCATTTATTCATTCATTTATTCATTTTCACGTCAGCAACAGGGTAGTAAGGAAGAAGGTTAATAGGATGGCAAAAAGGAAACAGTGAGTTTTAAGAAGGCAGGCCACCATGGCAGCTATAGCCAGACAATGGTCATATAGGGTAATTTTTTAAAAAATGAGTATTGTCTACTTAGAAATGTTTCTTGGGTTGGTTTTCAAGGTGTATGACTTTGAGAGTGAGGAATGGAGAAAAACAGGAAAGGCAAAGAAACCATCTTCTATTTGAGATCTTATGAACCAGCTGTTTCTTTTGCTAAGTCTAAGTAAAAGAGAAAAACCCTCAATGGGGAAATATATAAATATTTACAGAGGCTTCCTGTCTATCTATAGTACCCTTTTGCAAGATGCATCATCTTGAAGCCTTGCAGTGTGGTCGTATTTGAAATAAATGGTGCAAGAGGTGTTTTCTTTTTTTTTTTTTTTTTTCTTCTTCTTCCTAATGGCACTGTAAGCTGCTTGCAAAGCCTGTAAGCATGCGTCCTAAATCGTGGACTTCATCTGCCTTGGAAGGAAAAAAGCTTGACCCAATGCCACTGGGGTCTGAAAGTGTGGCTCCTGGGAGTCTGAGCATCTTAGACGTGATTTTAGGGCCCTCTCAGCCTCTGCCTTGAGGCTTGTTCAATACTGATAAATAACACGACTGGCATTGAGACCAGATTCATAACAGAAGGCAGCCAAAAGCTATTCTCTTTTAGCCTCACTTCTCAAAAGGACTCACTCAGCTGCGTTAGTTCAGCCGGTCTTCTTTTTCTAAGTGGTCTCTTTAGAAGTTTGAGGGATTGTTGCCAAGGGAACATGGCTCCATTTGAGGAATTCTTTATGAGCAAGAAAGGGCCTCCACCCAGGCCTCTCCTCAGCTGGATCCAGTTTGTGGCCCTTTGCTTGGTTCCTTCAGACACTGCAATGAGAAAAATAAAGTGTGATAAGTCAAATGCCTTTTATCAAAGTGTAAAAGGGAATGCATCTAACTAACACTAGGGTTGGACAGAAGCCATAAAGGGTGTTTTGCATGATTGTTTCTGGCTACAAAATCTACCTGACTGTTGCACTGAAACCATAACCATCTATCACATGCTTGCAAGAAACCCCCAGAAGCTTCCTGTTTCATGTGGCTTGCGAGAAGGATTGCACAATACAGCACAGTTTTCCTTGTCTTTGTGCTATTTCTAAGCTAGGAGAAAGATGAATTTGTACTTTGTATTTTCACATAATTATGAATACTTTACATCTATAAATGTCTCCATTAGTATGCAGATAATGCAAGACAATAGAGAGGAGGCTGTGTAGATCTGGTTTAGCCATTCCATCTAGGCTGTGAGAGGACATAGGACATCACCAGGGCTAAAAGTACTATAGTTTGGCAGGGGGACTTCCAAGGACACATCAGGCTGAGACAGGGGAACATGACTGACCGATGGCAAGATGGCTCTTGAAGGTGGAGCAGATGGGATTGGTATAGACAGGTTGGTTTATGAGGCTAGAAGGCTTGAAGCCTCTACTACTGAGTCCACTACTCCCCGCCCCCCCCCACCCAAAGACTGGTTAGAGAGTGTGAAGGAGAACGTGGTCTCATGCAAGGTTCATATCAGACCTCATGAGTTAGCTCAGTGTATCCCCTAACGACCGGCTGAGGCTTCTGTGAACTGCAATGGACACATATTCAGTGCCGTTAAGGACAAGCGTCGGGTCACCCAGTGACCAGTGGTGTCAAAGTGCTGATCACAAGGTGAACAGTTTCCTGAAGATAAAAGAACAGTGTGGCCATCCTTGGCCACGGGACCCCGGATCGGAGCTCTCCAGGCCCCTAGGGCCTTTCCTGGTACTCTGCACAGAGTTTCCATCAGCGTGCACATGCAGAAGGCTTTCTGGTCTCCTCGGTTAACTCAAGAAAACAGAAGAATGTCTCAGCCACACCAGCCACAGCCTCTGCTGGTCAGCTCAGGATTCCTGCCTTCTCTCAGTCATTTGGGAGAACGGTCACAGCACATTGTCCCTCAATTAGCATGCAACGGCGGCTGCCTCCTTCTCCACATGCCTGCGCGAGCTTTTATTCACCGTATCTTAGTGTGAAAGTGGGGGCTTTTGCATGGCGTATGTTATACGTAATCATGATGACCCTTTTGGAAGCAGCGGAGTGCAGGAAGTACAGGGTGGCTTCGGGACGGACATTCTGGCCTTCACCACGTTGACAGGACCATTAGCACATTGCCTTTTTCCCATTTTCATATTATCAATTAAGGATATTATTTTCCTAAATGAATTTTTAATTATAAAAACAATACTTAATAACCATAGGAAATTCGAACAATACAGAGAAGCACAATAATGAAGAAAAAAAAAGCCCTTATGAACCTCATCCTCAGCTAGCCAGAGTGGCTGTTAATATTTTGACATATTTCCTTCTAGTGCATTTTTTCTGCCTATACATATTTTCATAAACACATATCCCTCTTTTTACAATTTCAAGATCAAAAGGTGCAAATACCTCTAAGGCTGTTGAGGCACATTGTCAGACTGCCTTCCCAAATGGCCATGCTAATGTGCAGTCAGGTAAAGCTTTCTTTATTTTCAAAGGACCCTCGGTACTGAGGACTGAGAGTGACCATGTGTTGTCTGAGGTGAGCGTGAGAAGCACAGAGCAGCTCCCTATCTGGGACTGAAGGATCCAAGAGGAAAATTGATCAGATGTAGAGCTGAGGGGGCTTCCCAGGGCTGTTCTGGGAGGAAATGACCCCTCAAGGACCATTTTGGCAGAGTTACTGACCTTTACCAAAGAGACCAGCCCAAGATGCCTTCACCTTGAACATGAAAAAGACGTATGCGTCATTCAAACTTTCCCTGTGTCTCCAAACCCACACTTCTCTATTCAAGTCAGGGCTCTGACAGGGTAGCCAATTAGGTTTGGAGGTTCAGCAAGGGAGGGTGCGTGCGTACGTGATTAGCTCTTGCAAAAAGGAAAGCGAATGTGAAGTTGGCCTTGGAGGTCACTTGGTGCATACCGTGCAGTGGGCACGTTGAGGTGAACCAGTCCTGGCCCGCTTCTGCTTCTGGCCAGCCCTGGCTGAGTCACTGTTATTTTCCCACTGGGGTAACAATATCCATCAGCCTTCCAACGGATACTTGGGGTGAACTGCTGTTTATCAAAGGCTTGGAAGAGAGGACCTGACAGTGTGTGCCCACGATAGAGAGGGGAGTGCAGTGTGGGCCTGGACTCCCGATGGCTACCTAAGGAAGCCTTGGGCCACTCACAAAATGAGGCCGGGGTTAATGGCCTTCATCCTTACAGAGTTCCTGGGATGACTGTGAAAGACACTGATGATCTGATCACAAGAGCAAAAAGCGCCTGTGTTGCCGATAACGCAGGATTACACAAGGCCTGAAGCAAGCAGCAGTGTTTTTAAACACTTGGGGGAAACTGAAGCTACAAAGCATTTTATAGTCTCAGGCCATCGCCGAGAGGGGTCAGCTGAAGCTACCCCAGACACATCATCTTACAAGCCCTGGGCTTTCAATGGCGCTTTGAAAACCAGCTGGACTATAGCTGGCTTTTCAGAGTGTTTCAGCTGGTCAGCTTATAGCAGAATGAATTGGCAGCATGGCAAGAGAAAGGACTGAAATTCAATGCTTGGATTGAAAGCTCTTGAGACTTAAATGTCACCAACACTGGGGTGCGGCTTCTCCACTAATTATGTTCTGTCAAACAAGGGTTGAAAATGTCAGCCCAGGCTTATGAGCTGGCTTCTCCTGCAGCCAATGGCAGTAAGCCTGGGCCTTGGTTTAAAGGATGAAGGAGTTTGAAAAATCTCTCAGTTGATTTCAAGACTTCCTGGGGACGATGTTTAAACCGCAATGTTCTCTTTCTGGGGCAGAGTTAAGAGCCAATCACAATTGAGGTTTCTCAGACTGTTCTGCCCATATTTGGCTGTAATCTTGCTTCATTCAACTAAACTTACAATGTACGCACTTGAAAAGCAAGGCTTTGGGAAATGTCTCTCTTTCTCCCTCCCTCTCTCTCCTTCTCTCCCTTCCCTCGTTATAAAAGAAGTCTTATCTTTATGTGTTTGGGGTCTGCCTGTGAGCTTATAGCCTCTCTCCAAAGTAAAGGGAGGAACCAGAGTTAAGAAATTTATTTTTTACTTGTATTTAAAAGAAATAAGCTTGGACTGTAGCTCTGGCTTTCTGCTATTTACATGAAAATACATAGAACACAAATTAGTTTTGTCCTGTGCAAAAATAACCAGAGGTGACTTATGAGATTATGAGGGTATTAAAGAAAGAATGCCATATCCATTATTGTATTTTATCTGTGATATATAGGAGATCTATTTCTCAGAGATTCCAGGAAATAAGTGGACCCTTTAAAGTTTCTTCTTAGGGGTTGCTTGAAAAGGACGATCAAGTCTTCTGGAGAGATATGACACAAATATAATAAACCACTTTCTACCTTGTCAAGTGAATATTTACTGACCATTTTATATGTACCATCTGTTTCATTCTCACCGTGATCCCACAAAGGAGAGCCTATTCTCATCCACGTTTTGCAAATGAAGAAACTGAGGCAGAGAGGTGACGTAACTTGCCTCAGTTGCCTGATCTTATAAGTAGTGGAGCTAGGCATCCACCCCAGCCACCATGCATCACTGTACTCCACTCAGATGTCATCTTACGTTTACAGGCAAGAATGGAGGCCTTAAGTAGTACAGAATGGCCCAGGGACCCCAATCTCTAAGACATCAACCTCCTCAGGGCAAGAAAGTTGAGAAGTTGTTCAGCTTGTCAAAAGCCTGAGATCGGGCAAGGTCACAGTGACCCCTAGAAGGTCACATCCAAGACTGTCTAAATCAGAGAGAACCCCACAACCCACCAGCTGAGGCCCTTGCTTGAGGCCTCAGTTACTACCAGGCTCAGGAAACCTGGCACTACAAGGCCCTCCCCAGGGGAGCAGAGAACCCAGCAAGATGGTCCTTCATGTTCTCAAAACTGGGGAGGCCTGGAGGAAGAGGAGGGAGGTGACAAGGCAGCCCAGCCTCCTCCGGGACTCCAGAGAGGCCCCATCTGCTCCCTGCAGAGCAGCGGTGCCCATCTGGGAGCAACTTGGCCTCCCAGGGGATGTTTGGAGACATTTTTGGTTGTCACAGGTGGGAGGAGGGTGCTACTGTCATCTAGTGGGTAGAGACAGGGATGTTGCTCAACATCCCACAGTGCATAGGACGGCCCCACTTAACAAAAAATGATGTAGCCCCAAATGTCACTAGCGCCGCGGTGAGAAACCCTGCCCTAAGGTCTTGCTTGGGTGCATCCCACCACAGCTCTGAGGAAGTTGTCTGGGGCTTCTTCAAAGAGTTACCCTTCAGCCAGGAAGCCAGCAGCCCATACAACTAGGCAGAAGGAAGGTAGGAGACAGGAGGCGGGACCATGCGTACAGGTTTTAATTTCTACATCTTTCATCTTGACAGGGAGAGGTCAGTGTTTGACTCTGTTTACAGGCATCGCAACCAGGGTAAGGGCCAAATGTATGTAGTAGGCTACATAATGAACCCCAAAGATATCAGGTCCTAATTCCTGGAGGCTGTGACTGTTACCTTATATGGGGAAAAAAAAAAAACAAAACAGTATTTGCAGGTGTGATTAAGTTAAGAATCCCAAGATGGGGAGATTCTCCTGCATTATCTGGGCTCGCCCTGAATGCAATTGCAAGCATCCTTACAAGAAGGAGGCAGAGGGAGACATGACACATGCACAGTGGAGAAGGCGATGAGATGAAGGTGCTAGAAATTGGGGTACTAGGGCCACAACTCAAGGAATGTGGCAGCCACCAGAAGCTGGAAAAGGCAAGGAACACATTCACCCCTGGAGTCTCCAAAGGGAGCATGGCCCGACCAGCGCCTTGAGTTTGGCCCAGTGATACTGATTTCAAACTTCTGGCCTCCAGAACTACGAGAATAAATTTCTGGTGTTTTAAGCCACCAAATTTATGGTGCTTTGTTACAGCAGCCCTGTAATAGTACCTAGGAAATGAAAATACTCCTGTCCCTGAATTGCTCTGTGGAGGCAAAAGGGCCAACCCTTTCAGCACAGACAAAACCAGAGCCCTCTGGGGTAGGGTTTGAGAGGATGCACATTCCCTTTGCATCTTCCTCTACACACCTGCCTCTTCTACCTTCCCTTTGAAGCACCCTCCCTATGAAAACGTGGCGCCTGCCTTCCCTTTGCCTCTTTCTCTCTCAGCTGCCATTTTCTGGTGAATGCTAGGCAAATCACCCGACAGTCCCAGTGCTTGGTTCCAACCTGCCTGGGGGCACCTATCACTTTCTACCTTGATTTCTTGTCAAGTCAATGCCCTGCATCCTATAGAAGACTGAGAGCTCCTGGGGAGCAGGAAGTCTGTTTGATTTATTGTTGAGTCTCCTAAGCCCTGCCCCACCCCCCGCCCCTGCACAGTATCAAGCGCACACAGTAGGTGCTCAATCAGTGGTTAAGGAGCGATGCCTCCAGCTTGACTATGAGAAATATTATTTACTTCTCTTATTGTCTGTTGCTCAAGCAGCTCAAAGTCAAGGCTGAAACAGAAATCCCTACGCATTCTGTCAGGCCTCCAACAGCTGGCCGTGGACGACACCAGTGTTCTCGGTTTTTCACCGGGATGTAATTTACATATGGCAAAATGCACATGTCGTAAGTGTCCAGCTTGATGAATGTTTCCCTAGATATACCTCCTAGTAGCCACTGCCCAGATCGAGATATATAGCACCTGTCCAGTCACCACAGAAAGTTCCCTTGTTCCCTTTCCCAGTCAGTTAACTGCCATGCTCCTCACCCCAGGGAACCATTATTCTGTCGTCTACCCCAGAAACCAGCTTTCTTGTTTGTGAGCATCATATACATGGAATCGTACAGAATATACTCTTGCATTGGGCTTTTTTCTCTTCACATAATATTTTAAAGATTTATCCACATGGTCATGCAGATCGGTAGTATTTGTTCTTTTTTAAAAAACTGCTGTGTATTATTTCCTTGTAAGGAAAAGCCACAATTCATTTCGCCATTCCAGTTTGGACCTACTGTGAGTAAAGGTGCCATGAGCATTGTTGTATTTTATGGCCCTGTGATATCATTTCTCTTAGTTACGTACCTAGGAATAAAATGGTTGGGCCACAGGGAAGGTGTCTGCTTAACTTTATAGAAATCAGTATCACTATTCTTGATTTAGATGCAAGAAAACAGATTTTTAGAGAAAAATGAAGGAGCAACGGTCTTTCTGCACTTAATTTCCCAATTTCATCTATTATAGTAATTTCTTAAAGAAACAGAGTACCTCACGCATAGCTAATCGAATCAGCAGTAGAGATACTTAAGGATCACGAGGCGTGTCAGAACCAAGACACGTCCCCATAAACACGTCCTCCTATCATTTTCTACACATTCACACCACCCTGCATCTGGAAGGCTACTCTTCCCTGTCACTGGGGCTGAACGTAGTGCTCACACAGACAGGATCCCTGAGAAAGAAAATATTTTAAGTGGAAAATTTGCTCTGTAATGAGCCCCGGATTGAAATGACAGCTGCAGACAGAGAAAAGTATGCGGACTATGCAGAGCGAGGGCCATCAGATCCTTCTGTGGTGTCCGTTCTAAGCATTTGAATAGGTCTGATTCCTGCCAAATCCACAGGTCTCCAGAGGCCTGGCCGTGAGCACTGCCCTCCCTGGCTGCCAGCTCCCTTCAGAAGCGCATTCCTGAGGCCAGCTGCTCCCCGCTTGAGTGTCACTCAATTCTAGAAATCCTAAACAGCTTTGCAAAAGTGACAAGAGAAGGGGGAAACTATTTTAGACCCTGTCATGTTGTCACGACACTACAGAATTGAGGCCGGAATGCCAAAGGAAAGACCAGAAATGCCCAGAACTTGTCTTCCCATAAAGGTGTATTTTACAACAGCCATTGCTCATTATGAGTTAAATTCCTTTTACCCAAATAGGTGTTTCATGCAATTTTTCTAATGGTGCACAGCATTGATTTTCAGATTAACTAGCATCCCACCCCTTTTGCTACTTAAACCTTTGATTTTTACCAATGACATGCATGTTATGCTTTGCCAAATGGCACCTTGGTACAATTATGCATTCCTTGGTTCTTTCTTACAAAATCTGAGGTGGCACTTCTGGGCTCAGTCAAATGCCTCATAATTTACTTGGTTCCCTAAAATCCTCCATGGTCCTTTGTCCTTCTCATTCACAGAAAAAATTGGCCGTGTGCATGGCACCAAACTATCAGACTGACTCACCAAATAAAAAAGGTTGATCATCCAGGTTATGTATTTGACACCAAGAAATTAAAACAATGGGGTGACTTGATATCTCTTTTTTCCCCTTTATGTGTCTTTCTTTCTTTCTTTCTTTCTTTCTTTCTTTCTTTCTTTCTTCTTTCTTTCTTTCTTTCTTTCTTTCTTTCTTTCTTTCTTTCTTTCTTTCTTTCAACATTGACTTTTTTCTATTGCTCTCCTGCTGTGTAGATAGTCATTTTCTGGATGAAAAGAAATCACCCATTACTTCATTTTTTTGGCCACTTTTGAGAGAGACTGTTGAGTAAACCTGTTCTGGAAGTATTCTCAGAAGAGAAATTAGCTCTCTCAGTGGGGCTGGTAAACAGCACAGTGAGAACTGGGCCTATATATTTTTTTTATATTGGTTTCCAGAAGCTCAGCTTCCACATGAGTTGTTTTAACATGCAACTCATTGGATCTGTCATGATTTAGAGCTCTTTCTCTTTTTCTAAAGCAGGGGTCCCCAACACCCAGGCTGCCAACAGGGGTACTGGTCCCTGGCCTGTCAGGAACCGGGCCACACAGCAGGAGGTGAGCGGCAGGCCAGCGAGCGAAGCTTCATCTGTATTTGGAACCACTCCCCAGTACTAGCATCACCACCTCAGCTCCACCTCAGATCATCAGGCATTAGATGCTCATAGGAGAACCGGTCCCTGGTGCCACAAAGGTTAGGGACCACAGGGTCACTTAGGAAAATGTGGCAGTGGACTCTGGCAGATCACTTCTTTATTATAGAAGTCAAAGCTTCTGTCACTGGAACCTCACATTGCAAATCTCAGAAGCCTCCATAGTAGTTGGGGATTGAGTTCCTTCCCCAATATATTTTTTTATGGAAACACTTCTTATTTTAAGTTCCACCAGCACAAGTGTCTTGACTTGGAAAATGGTGAGTATATTACTGCAAATGCCTCTGTGGGCCCACAGACTATTAGAAACTTTTTTATTGTTGATCATGTCAGGTTTAATGATTTACCTCTAGTAAAGTTCATCCTTTTTGCGTCTAGTTCTATGAGTTTTGAGAAATGATTGTAGTTATGTAACTACCATCGCAATCCAGGTATAGGGTGTTTGTATCATCTCAAAAAGTTTCCTATCGCTCCTTTGAACTCAATCCCTTCACACCCATCCCCAATTCCTGGCAACCACTGATCCGTTTTGTGTTTCTATATTTTGGCCTTTTTTGAAATGTCATATAAATGGAATCATACAATATTCAGCCTTTTGTCTCTCACTGTTTCACTCACCATAATGCTTTTGAAATTTATTCGTGTCGTTGCATGTAAAAGGTTTGCTCCTTTTAATGAAGAGCAACATTCCATTACACGGACGTACCATTGTTTGTTTACACATTCACCTGTTGATAGGGAGTTTGAGTTGTTTCTAGCTGGGGCGCCTATGAATAGCGCTGCTATAACCTTTCATGTACAGGTATGTGTGTGGACGTGTGTTTCCATTTCCATTATTATCTTAGCTTGGACAGCTATAATGAAGTGCGTGGACTGGGTGGCTTATCAACCACAGAAATTTCTCTCTCACAGTTTGGGAGGCTGGAACTTTGAGATCAGAGTGCCAGCTGGTCGGGTTCTGGTGAAGAGCCTCTTCTCGGTTGTAGATGGCTGTCTTCTCATTGCGTCCTCCCGTGGTGGAGAGAAGGCAAGTGGGCTCCCTGGGGTCTCTTTTAGAAGGACACTAATCCCATCTCGAGGGCTTCACTCTCATGACCTAAACACCTCCCAAAGATTACACCTCCAAATACCAACACATAAGGGTTAGGATTTCAACATATGAATTGTGGAAGGATACAAACATTCAGCCTGTTGCATGAGTAAATCCTAGGAGCAGGGAATACTGAGTTGTATGCTAACCGAATGCTCAACATATAAGAAACTGCCAGTTTTCTAAAGTGGCAGCACCATTTCACATTCCCACTAGTAATGTATAAGGTTTCCAATTGCTTTGCATCCTTGGCAGTATTGTCAGTTAAAAAAACAAAACTGTAGACATTTTTATGGGTTTGTAGTGGCATCTCATTGTGGGTTTAGTTCATATTTCCCAAATGACTAACGATGTTGAACATCTATTCATGTGCTTATCTGCTATCTACATCTCTTCTTTAGAGAAATGTGTGATCAAATCTTTTTGTCATTTTTAAATTGAGTTGTTTGTTTTGTTTTTATTATTGGAATGTGAGAGTTCTTTAGATATTTCTAGATAGGAGTCCTTTATCAGATATATGATTTGTAAATATTTTCTCCCGGTCTTATCTTGCCTTTTCATTTCTTACCTGTGTTCTGTAGTACACTCTCATTTTTTGAGACTTGGCATCATTTCTTGCCCCACTCCTGACCCCTCTGCCATCTTGTACAGCAGGTTAAGGAGCTATGAGGTGCCACTTGTGTCAGTCCAATCGTAATTCTCTGGCTATAGATTAAGGGCAGTCTCCTGAAAGAAAAATATTAGCCTAAACAATGGACACTTCACTCTAACTGTAGTGCGCATAGAATAACCTGGAAAGTTTGAATAACATGCACATTTCCAAGCTCCACTCCCAGAAACCTTTATTTAGCAGGTGTGAGGTAAGGTACAGGTTGTTGTAATATTCAAAAAGCACCCAGATTATTCTGACATATATGACTTTGAGATGACATTTTGAGCAACCTTGAAACTCTAAGGCCCCTGATAATGTGTCACATCTGCTGTGATCAGGATCAAAGTCTAAATCTAGTCCTAAACAAGGCGTGAGATAAGTCAGAGGAGGAGATATTCTCACACATTTGGACAAAAAAGGAAGAAGAAACACCAAGGATGCACAAATTTTGGGACAGTTTCACTGACCCTTCACCTATTCCTTCATCCATCTCTCTCTGCTATTATAGGCATGTCTTAATTTGGGCAGATGTCTTTTAAAAGTGCCTTTTGAGAATGACACTTCATTTGACTAGATACTAGAGGGAATAAGTAGCTGAGAAATCAATAAATAATGGGACATTAATAAATGTCAATAAATTATTAACTTCGATCCTGAATAATCACATTTTCTCCTGCCAGCTGTAGTGCTATGATAGGTTCTGGTCCATTTTTTTTTTTTCAGATCCCCTCTCCTTATAGGTCATCATCCTGAACTTTTTCACCAGGGGTGTGTGGAATATCTTTGGTCTTACAAAAAGATTTCTTTTGGACAAAGGCAGGACTTATCCTACATATTTTGAAATAAATCCACGAAGGATTTTGGACTATGAATCCTTACCATTTTTTACAGAAAAAGGAAACAGTAGCAATAAAACACCCAACTCTATTAAATGCAGGCATCCAGATGTTTGGACTGTGTAATACCAAACGACCAGTCAGTCTGAGGTTTCTCCTAAATTGGACAAATTATTCTGACATTTCATAATTACAACCAGCACGATTGAAGTTTTGTCTACAGACAAGCCAATTGGGACTGACCTGATTCTGTGTTAATTAATCAAATGTTATTGTTCAAACTTTTGGTACCTCTCAGCTGAAATGATTTAAGACTATTGTTTTAACACTGTGGTGGACTGTTTCTTTAAATCACAATTAGTTAATGCATTTCCTAGCCTAACTGGGGTGCCTCAGGCTCAGCAAACATAAGTGATCAATGATTGTTAATCAAAGATGGTGGAGTAGGAATAAGCCAGAACGAGAGACAAGAGATGTGGCTCCTGCTGCTTGCTTGAGCTGAACTGCGTCTCTTTAAGCTTTCATGAGAGTAGAAACTTAAGGAAACATAAATTTGTTAAAAGACTGAACCCAAAGTAGTCAACCAGTCTCTCTAAATTTAACCCACCCCGCGAGCAAGCAAGCATGCAAGCAAAACAATTCTAAGAATATGAGTGTTTATGTAACTCCTATACAAAGGGGACCTAAAACCAGGATGCCACAGGATTCCAGGAGGTAAGCGAAGATTTATTTTCTTTATTCTAAAACATTACTCGAGTTATGTATAATTAATGTTGGAACATTAGAAAATAAGAAAAAATCAATAAACAAAATCAATTGAACTACTCAGTAAAAACTACTGTTAGTCTATCAATGCATTTCTTCTGTGGATCCATACATGTTCATGATGTTTGTATATTTCAAATGGCTGTTGTCCTGACACCTGCTTCTTTGGCTTAATGCTGCATTTTGAAGCTCCTGCATGACAATATGCATCTTCTTCACCCATTTCAATGGCCATATTGTAGTCCACTGTAGGCTCATAAATCTTAACAACTAACACATGTAATGCTTCCTATGTACCGGCTGCTGTTCTAGGCACTGAAACACCTTGTGAGGCAGGTAATACGATTACTCCTGTTTTACAGACAGGGAAACGGAGTTAAGGAAAGGTTAATTAACTTGCTATCAGGGATTCAACTGCAGATGGTCTGGCTTCAGAGTCCAAGTTCTTAACATGTGGTCATATTACTTCTCACCTCATCCCCTTTGGTTATTCAGGTTTATTTATAATAGCTCACTCTTTCAAACAGTGCAGATTAATTTAAAGCTATACTTTCTCGCAAGACTGGTGCTGGAGAATGGAGGCTGAAGGGGGAGCTTTGATAATGGATGGTTTTTCAATAAGAGTCCTAGGGGGACGTTGTTTTGGGTAAGATCAGATTAGAAGGGGTTCGCTCTTATGGTAAAAACGAAGGAAGTTCATAAAGTTAGCGTAGTTCCCCAGGGAAGGGTAGTTTTCAGGCCATGCACAGGCACATTTGCCATGCTGCAGAAGGCACGCCATCAGCTGCAGGGATCTGTGGAGTAGAATGCAGCAACCCCGCAGTAAAAAAGTGGAGCCCTGACGACCAAAATACAGAATTAATATTCTGCAGGTTGAACTTTGACCTATTGAAAAGAGAAGCTCTTAGTAATCAGAGTATCAACTTTGAGACCAGGAAGTGCGTGTTCATTTCCCATGGGGTGTGGTGGGAAGCAGAGTAAAGGAATTACTCACAAGCAGATCAGCAGATGACAGTGGCAGGGTGGGGAGGAGGGAGGAGACCTGAGCAGAGCTAGGAGTGCACTTCTCTGCTGGGGTCACAGCATTGCTCCTCACCCTGGACACAGGATTTTCTTATGTCTGCATATTAAAATAGCACAACTCACATGGCAGGTGTAGGTGGGGCGGGGGTGGGAGTGGGGGAAAGGGGATGATCGCTATTAAATGAGTGAATAGGTGGATAATAGATATATTATAAAAAGTGATGAGAATCTGAATAGCCCGTTCTTCAGAGAAGCTATTCCAATGACTAATATCCACATGTAAATATGCTCAACATAATAAGGTATTAGACAATGCAAATCAAAACCACAGGAAGTGTTACTTCATACCTAGAGGGTCACTAGAATCAAAAAGACAGAAAATAACAAATAACGATGGGGATGGGGAGAAAATGGAACCCTTACACACTGATGGTGGGCATGTAAAGGGCACAGCCACTATGGAAAGCAGTTTGACAGTTCCTGAAAATATTAAGCATAGAGGTAACACATGACCAGCGAGTCCTCTCCTAAGTATCTGCCCAAGAGAAATGAAAAGATTTGTCTGTACTAAAACTTGTAAACAAATACCAATAGCAGCCTTGTTGATAATAGCCAAGAAATGGAAACAGCCCAAATATCTCTCGATGAATAAATAAACAAAATGTGGTTTATCTATGCAATGGAAGGTGATTCAACCATAAAAATGAAGTTCTGATGCTACATGGCTGAACATGGACGTATCTTGAAAATATCATGTTCAGTGAAAGGATCTGGTCACAGAAGGCCATGTATTGTATGATTCTATTTATTTGAAATGTCCAAAATAAGCAAACCCATAGAGACAGAGAGTAGACTAGTGGTTGCCAAGATCTAGGGTCCTGGATGAATGAGGGGTAAGTACTAATTCATATCGAGTTTCTTTTTGGGGTGATGAAAATATCCTAAAGTTAATTGTCATGATGGTTGTACATCGCTGTGAATATGCTAAGAATCACTGAATTGTACACTTTAAACGAATGAATTGTATGGTTTGTGAATTATAGCTTAATTGAGGGCATTATGCTAAGTAAACTAAGTCAGAGAAAGACAAATACCATTTGATCTCACTTAAACGTGAAATCTAAAAAAGCCAAACTCATAGAACCAGAGAGTAGAATGGTGGGGGCTGAGGGAACGAGAAACATGGGGAGATGTTGGTCAAAGGGGACAAACTGCCAGTTATAAGATGAATAATTTCTGGAGATGTAATGTACAGCATGGTGACTGTAGTTAATAATACTGTGTTATATACTAGAAATTAGTGAAGAGAGCAGATATTAAATGTTCTCACCACCGCACAAAAAAATTATATGAGGTGATGACGGTGCTAACCTTATTGTGGTGATCATTTTTGCAATATATACGTATGTGTATCAGATCCTCATGTTGCACACCTTAGACTCACACAATGCTCTGTGTCAATGCTATCTCAATAAAGCTGAAGAAAAGTGATGAAGTGAGTTGAGGGAACAGAAACATAGACCCGAGGCATGAAAGGCCATGTGTCCTCTGGGAATGAAAGAGGAGGCCTGTGAGACTCAGTGTGCCTGGGAGGGGCAGGGGACCTCCAAGTCTAGGTGAGAGGGCCTTCGGATGAAATGGGTAATTATAGACACTTCGGGATTATGTTCCAAGGACAATGAGAAATCTTTGAAGGCCATAAAACCCAGTAGTTACATAATCCATCTTGTATTTTATATAGTTCTCTCTTATTGAATTGTTAGGGCAGAAATAGATTGCCGTTATAGCTAATAAAACCAGATAGAAATCATTAACTGAAAAATTTAGAGTTAAAATTAGCACGCAGTTATATTTTCTTTTGATTTATTATGCATGCTAGGAAAAAGAGGACATCAAAATACTTATTCATAAATAGAACAAAAGGAGTGCATTATCACATCAATAATAATGTAAGCTTTTGACTTTTAAACCGAATATATTCTGTTGCTTTCAGGAATTAACAACTATAGGATACAAGGGGAGAATTAAACTCCTTTATCAATGTTCAGTAGCATATTCATATCACACACAGATTCATGTTTAATTGCATTTAAGAGGAGTGAGTAGAAGCCTGTCTAGAAGTCATGATGGGGTGGGCCAAAGCTTACCTGGACGTCAAACACAGGCTCATTGCATGTCAGCACAGTTTACCAGGAATGGTTTTGGCCTCTTGGTTCAAACTGTAAAGAAGTTATTGGGACTAATGCTCATGAATGAGAACAGATGCATTTTCCCAGCCGGAGGGAGGAAGGGAATATCTCAGGCAAATAAGAACACAGCCGTGCAGGAAGACAGTGAAAGGATGTGTACACATGCAATGTGGACTCAGGGCCCAGGCAGTTGGATGATGAAAGAGTTCTGCAAATGGATAATGGTTGATGGTTAGATGACACTGTGAAAGTACTTAATGCCTTAAGTCCTTCTTTTTTCCCCTTCCTTTCTTCCTTCCTTCCCTTCTGCATTTACTCCATTTGTTTGCTTAGCTTTTGCTTTCTGAGTGATTAGTTTAAATGCGTCTTCTGTATATGACAGAGTTAGAAGTTGTTTCTTTAATTCCATCTGAGAAGTTTTTTTTAAAAAAATAAAATCGCGTTTACTTCATTTACCTCTATTGTTATACATTTACCTATGTTTGGTCTTAATTCTGTAATTTTATTTTAAGTTATCTGTTCTGACTTTTAAATATATGCACATGTGAGTTTTTATCTGATAATTTAGAAGATTTACATTCAAATTTTAGTACCTTATGCAATCACCTTACAAATTGAAGTAATTTACTTACTAAACTTTTCAATGACTGTCTAATAATCTACCATGATAATATTCTAATTTAGTTGTATCATTTCAATTGTTCTAAATTTAGATTGCTTCCAGTGTTTTGCTAATATGGGTTAATGCTATGATAAACATCTGAGCTTACATGGTCTCTTCCTATATTTTCAATTCTCTCTAGAAAATAGATTCCAAGGATAGAATAATGATATCCAATAATTTGAATATTGTAAACTCCTGACCTCTATTGTAAAATTACTTTCCACACATTCTGTGACAATTTATACTCCAAATAGTCATATAATTGTGAAGAAAAAAAGTCTTAGATAATATAAGAAAGTTGCCCACATCTTAAGTAGCCTTTAGGCCGATATAGCCTTGGAATAAGTATCCCCTGTGATTGCATTCTGAAACATGTTATCCAAAGAATGTCCATAGCCAGGTAGGACAAGCCAATTAACTCTGTGTCCATCACATTTTAGACTCCTTTTCCTGATAGAGGATTTCAGAGATGCTATCTCTTTATATTTCTATGGATTTCTTATACCACAAATAGCCCTAATAGCAAGCTACCTTAGGTTTTTTTTTTTAATTGTCATGGAAAATGAAGAGTGTTTGAAGATCTTCTAAACACAAAGAGTTTAAGTTTATAGAAAGTTATTTATAAGCTTCTGAATTTATCGCCAGGTCGTAATGAGGTGCAAATCAAGAAATTAACTGAGGGAAAATAGCATCCCAGCAGTGCTGGCTTTTAGTGTCTGTCAGCAGGATTTAGAAGTTCTTGCGCGAGTGGGTTGGCAGCTGGAGTATCATGGAGTGCCCGTAGTTAAGCTCTTTAGGCACATAATTTTAATAGATGACGAAATACCAAGTCTCCTTGAGATTAGTTGAATTTACATGGTATCTTCAAAAGAAAAAGAATTTGGGGTATTTACATCGCTGTTCACGTCTATAATCTAGCCCGTTTACATAAACCCTTTAGAGTCTCAGAACTTTGCAAAGCATTCCACAGTGTGGCTGGTTCTCTTCTGCTGTGTGTCTGTAATCAGAGCCCACATACCGCGCTTCCCCATCACAGTCCAAAACCTGAAAGAGGAGTTTAATACAATATGCTCTGCTCCTCTCCCCATCATCTTCCACTCCGAGTTGGAGTAGGAAGTATGCCATACTTCTTTTCCCTGTAATTTCTCCCCAGGTTGACTGCCGTCCTTGTAGGACAGGGGTCAGCAAACCCTAGCCTGTGGCCCACATCTAGCCCACTGCCTGTGTTTTTATGGCCTCTGCACTGAGAATGGTTTTTATATTTTTGATTGACTGGAAAAAAAATCAGATGATGATGAATAATTCATGACATGAAAATTATATGAAATTCAAATCTCAGGGTCCACAAATAAAGTTATCTTGTAGCACAACCAGGCACAATCATTTCCATATTGTCTCTGGCTGCTCTCACATTACGATGGCAGAGTTGAGCAGTTGTGACAAAGACAGAGACTGTGCCCACAAAGCCAAAAATGTTTACTAACTGGGACCTTTTCGGAAAAAGTTTGCTGACCCCTGTTCTAGAAGCTTCCTTAGATTGGGAAGGCTTGCTAAGAACAGCTAACATGGCCCAGGAGATCCCATTTGCTCAAAGTTGGAGCATCTCCATTGACACTGATTCACGCCTGTGGCTGACTGCACAGCTTCCCTAATGCATGCATACCATTTCAGATTCCTCTCTGTTCACTGAGATACCAGGTCCTTTTCAACTGGTGTAAATTCTGCACGAGGATGCACTGAGGGCCGAGCATATGAGAGTAAATATGATACACTGTGCTAACATCTTCAGATATATGGTGTAGACAGTGCTGCTCACACTTTCATGTGCATTTCTATTACCTGGAGAGCTTGTTAAGATGCAGATTCTGATTCCAGAGGTCCGGGTGGGGCCTGAGACTCTGCATTTCTCACCAGCTCCCAGGGGATGCTGTACTGTTGGTCCACAGATGACGTTTTGTATGGCCAGGGTCAATACTACCTATGTCTGTTTCTTCAACTGACTTAGTTGCCTTTTCATTTTTTAATTTCTGTAATACCAATAAAATATTCCTACATTATGTTAGATTGTTTATATGTCATATCTTATTACTTCTTCTTACTTCATGACTCACACCTCTTATAAATAGACTGTGTTTTCTAGAACTCAGAAAATAAGTCTCTCCTATATAGACCAAATCATGAAATGGGCTGTTTGTTCTCAGGCCCCTGATTCTCTTGTCTCCCCACCACGCCCCCCCTTCCTTATGGGCCCCAGGTGTGAATCTCCTAAGTCTTCCTGCTTCACTTCTTATTTCTGGACTAGTCCCGCATCCTGGTTCCTCTCCCCACCCTTGAGCCTTCACAGGTCCCTTCTGCACTCCAATCTGATGAACACAGTCAGGAGCTGTAAAGCACACCATAGGGAACATCCACTCCAGCTCCCTCATTTTGTAGGTAAGCATACTGGGATCTAGAGACCAGAGGTGACACTTTCAAGGTAACCAAGCAGAGACCAGGAAGCCAAGGCCCCCAATTTTCAGCCCTTGGACTTTGTTCCCTCAACCCTCTTGTTCTGTTCCAGATGAGCCCTTTTAGATGGCTTTACAAAGTCATCAACAATGAAACGTTCAGTGGGCATCAGGGTACAGATGTGTCATACTTTCTTGGTAACATTCGCAGGGAAGCAGGGTTTTTCTGGAGTGATTCTAACAGTTGTGATTTCAGACACGCTGATGGGGTAGCTGGAGACCACAGCTTTAAAGCTCTGGACCTTCTCCCTCTTTAAATCTACGCTGAGAGGAGTTGCTCCTTGGCTTCCTATGGTAGAACGAGAAATTGAGGTAAAATTTACATAACATAAAATTTTAAAATGAACAATTCAGTGGCGTTTAATACATTCACGATGTTGTGTGAACATGACATCGATCCAGTTTCCAAAATCCCAAAAGGAAACCCTTACTAACTTTAGCATTTACTTCCTGTTCCCCCATACTCCCAGTCCCTGGAAATACTGATCTGCTTTCTGTCTCTCTGGATTCGCCTATTCAGAAATTTCATATAAATAGAAACCACAATTGATTTAGTGGACCTTTAATGACTGGCTTTCTTTCACAACAATAGCATAATGGTTTTGAGGTTCATCCTGATTAGTTTAGCAATCATATCAGTACTTCGCTCCTTTTTATGGCTGAATAATATTCCATCATATGCATATGCCATGATTTGTTTATCAATTCATTCATTGATGAACATGGGTCGTTTTCACCTTTTGGTTGTTATGAACAGTGCTGCTATGAGCATTGCTGTATAAGTAGCTGTTTGAGCCCATTTTCAAATCTTCCGGGTATGCACCTAAGTGTAAAATTGGTGGGTCATATGGTAATTCTGTGTTTTAAAGTTTTGAGGATTTGAATTTCATTTTAGTGGTTTTACTATTCTTCCATTCCATCACACTATTTCACAATAAGGGCAAGTGAAATAATCAGAGCAATGGAGAAGTCTCTCACTATTTAGTATCTCCACCTGTTCCTGAACAATCCCTTTAGCCAAATCAATGAATTTCATTTTATATTACTTATTTTCCCAATCCACAACTTTGTCCCAAACCAGCAAGCAGGAAAGTGCATGAGAGAAAACACAGAGCCTGGGTAACCTTCAAGTTGCCTATGAATAATCCAGAACCAGAACTGGCCTCATAGGCATGTGATTTGTTTAGTCACACGGGGCCCACACTTAGAAGGATGCTGTGCTTGGCTTATGTTATTCTTTTTCTTGAAAATCTTAATTTTTGAAGAAGGGGCCCCACATTTTCATTTTGCATTGAGCCCCATAAATTGTGTAAAGACTTTATCAAGAATTGACAGTTTCTGTCTTCTCATCCTATACCTTAAACATCAAGTTCTATAACATTCTAAAATGGCAATTAAAAAGTTATGTCAGATATGTCTGTCACTCAAGGTGAAAGCATGCTGAATGTGGGTGGCTACCAAACAGAATGGTAATAGACTAATTCAATTGTTTAAAAAAACAAAAAAACAGGCAACAGCCCCAAGCCAGACAGAGTTTTCACAAATGAATTTTCTCTGTCTACTATTGTTGGCCTGAGAAACAAACTCAAAAAAGCCATTGCAGGAAATAGCCCAACTAAGGACAAATAGCAAACATATTCCTTCTGCTCTCCAAGAAAAAGTGGGAAGGTTTCTGTTCTTATGGCTTCAGGTAGATCTGAGCAATGTCCCGTGTTTAGAAGGGCCTGGCACATTCAAGAGCAGAATGTAGTCTCAGGAGATGAACTTTAAAGAACACAGAATACTTCTGCAATCTGCGCTAAGCCTTTTCATCATGATTTGGTTGCAACAGAGATCAGGCTTCATGGGCTCAAGGAAAAATAAATGTGTTACTGATAAGCCTGAGCCCTGCCCTGCCATTTCCATTCCAGTATATGCAGGGAGAGGAGGGCCTGGATTTTTTCTAAGATAAGATAACCAGGTTTTCAATTCAGGATGGAATCACAACTGGCCGAAAAGCTGATGGGGCCTTCTTATCTGCTCCATCTGCTGGCTCTCAACAACCTTTAGCAATCGCTTACTTGTGACTTGTGACGTCTTTAAAGAAATCCGGCCAAGCACACCCTTTCCCCAGACTTTCCTTAGTTAAAACAATCTACAAAAGACGGGGTGGAGGAGCCGGCCCCCTGTGTATTTATTACAAATGGGTATGAGAAGTCTCCTAGGAGACAGATCATCCAGGAGAGTGATCAGCCAAACAGCCCTGTCCAGAGGTCTCTAAATAAACCAGATTAGCTGCGATGTGATTATACAATTACATGGCCTGTTTCAAGGAGACATCATAAAACAACAATTGACAATTTGGCATCAGCAGCAATTTGGGGTGTAACCTATATCAGGAGGAGCCAAGTTGGATACCCAGAGCAGAAGGACTCACTTTTGTAGGGATAGATGAGTGAAGGGAAGTGTTTGGTGATGGCGACCAATAGAACATGTTTGTAATTTCTTGTAACATCTGTCCACATCTCTGATTTCTCTTTACAAATCAGAGCCTGAGTTTTTGTTTGTTTGTTTTTTGTTTCTTTGTTTTGTTTTTAAATGCGTAAGTTAGAAATAACAGGGGCAGGTTTATCTATAGTCCATGATTTTGTTGAGTTTTATGGGAGTGAGATTCTGTAATACCTTCTTCCTCCACTTTCTTAACCTCCATGGCGCTTTCCTGGGTGTTTTCACAAAATCCGTCCTGCAATAGAAAAGGCCCCAGGGCACTCACCTAGCTTGTCTTCTGGGCTCATTAATTCATGATGGACAGGTAGTCAGGTATGCCCCATGGACCACTGACAATATATTTTGCATATGTAATTTACTCCTCAAGTTTTAAAAATGATATTGACTCTGATCTGTTTGGAATTGCTTGAAATTGATTCCGTTTGAAGGTGAAGTGGTATTATAATTGCTTTTTTATTTATCTGCCTTCCTACTGGAATGAACTCCTTGGGGGCCAGTGTCATTATATTGACCACTGTGTGCCAGGGACCCGGTACAATGCTTGGCACATAATAAGTGCTTAATAAATGCTTCCTGAGCATTTGCTGGATGAATAAGGCAGACAGAGACCCTTTCTCAAGCAAGGCATAGTGGTTAGGAGTAGAGATTATAGAACTGGACTACTTGGTCTTGTGTTCCAGCCCTATCTCTTTCTACTTGTGACTGTGGCTGAGTTACTTAACCTTCCTGTGCCTCAGTTTCACCATCTTTAAACCGGGTATACTAACAAGAGTTATCTTACAGCATTATGGAGCTTAAATAAATTAAAACTTAGAACACTGCCTGGAAAATGGTAGGCATTCAACTGTGTTAACCATTATTTGCAAAAAAAAATGTGCTGATGACCTACTTCCGTGTTCTCATGGCTTTGTTGCATCCCCACTGCTTTCCAACAAAGTAATCCTTCGATAAAATATTTTCTCATAGTAAATCATTATATATCTCAACATCACCATGGCGATTGTTGCATTATATAGGGCAAAAAACCCTACAGAAATAAATGTCCCTAAAGCCACATTCAAAAAGGTAATAAAAGTAGAGAGGCAAAAAAAAAAAAAAAAAAAAAAAAAAAAAAAAAAGTGGAGAGGGTGGACTTTTGGAGCCCTTTGAAGCTCTTAGTGACCTAAACATTTATAACATTTAAAACAATTTGATGAATCATCCATTTTCTGTTATTAAACATAAAAGGGATTTGCTTATTTATGCATGGCTATGTTTGAGTAGATTTGGTCGATACCCCATATTTTCCATTAATTCTAAACAATAAGATAGGAACAAAGTCAGAATAGCAAGCTAAAGCTCTTTAAAAATAAACTTTCTGACATCTCCACCACTTGAGAAAATGTCTGCACGTGTCCTTGTGGAAAGTCTGGAAAGTTATAAATAGGCCAAGTGTGTCTTGATTCATTCTTCCGAGCAAACTTCTTATGCTGCTGGGAAGGCCTAACTCTAAATTGTACTTGACATTCAGGGGAGAAGGACCTGCCAGTGATCTGACTTCTACCAAAGCGACCCAGATTCTGAAGCCAGTGGAGGAGAGCCTGGAGCCTGGCTGGTGAGTGTTCACGGCTGAAACTTCTCTGCCACAAATCCGTTCATCTGTGCGTCCTGAAGTTGGGCTCTCTTGGAAACTGAGATTCCAGGCAGTGGTCACCCCTGGACTCCACCAGTCCCTGGTTAACCGTCTCCTCCTTTCCCCCATATGTCATCAGACTTCTCAAACAGCGATGAAGTGTTACTAAGTGAGGAAAGAAAAGCATAAGAAGCGGCACATACAAAATGATCTGAACTGTGTAAAAAGAAAAAAAAAATCACACTCAGAAATAAGATTGGAGGAAAAGACACGAAGTTAGCAGAGGTTACAATGGGGCTTTAATTTGTAGCTGATTCAGATTTTCTGCTTTAAACATATCTACGTTTCCTTAAAATGTCTATAAAAAAAAAAAAAAAACTCATGCTACCATCATCATATAAAAGGAACTAAGTTCTATTTGGAAAACTCTATATGATGTGGGGAGAGTCCAGTCCTCCTTGACACCACTCTGCAGCACAGGTACAAGGCGATGTCTGATTGAGAGAAAACCTGGCCTCCTGTCAGCCAGGCCTTGTCACAAAAACTTGCCAAAATTCCTTACATCAGTCTCCACTTTTAAGAGTTCTGCCCTGTTACTTGCTGCTAGTTTCCCGAGAATGCATCTCCAGGCCTCTCCCTTCACCCTCTGCAAGAGATGGGCTGCAATAGCAGTTTGGAGCACAACTGCGACAGGAAGGAAACTGCGTGGGTCTCAACGGCCATTGTTCTGCTAATTATTCCCAGAGGCCGGCGGGACCACAGCGGGTTCTGCTGACCCCCTGTTGTCTGGCGGCAGCAGTCACAGCCTCCCTTCTGTGAATTATGGCGCTTTGCTGGTTAACATGAGCTCAGTAAATCAATGAGGGGGAGTACCCATCTTGTCACATGTCGAACCAGAACAATTTCCTTTCTTTGAGAAAAGGGTGAAGGTTATGATTTCATAGAAACTACTTCTCTCTAGATGGAATTTTAGACCTATTTAAGATGTTTCACTTTCTTATGAACTTGTCTCTGCCTTTTGCTTTAGGGAAAGGTATTTGGTGAACTAAAGTACAGCTAAATTTTGAAACTCCGATGTGAAAAACAATAGTTAAAATGCAGATACCCATTAAAAACCCACTGAATCTGTCAAAGGACATAGCATTTGTACAAATGCTTATGGCTTAGAAAATATGGTTTTCAAGGGATTATTAGTATTATTTTTATAACAGAAAGGAAATCCGTATCTAGTGAGAGGGATTCTAATTACTTTATAGATTTCTGATCTGACCTAGGAGCCTCCTTCCCCATCTGCTCCATCCTGATTTGCCAAGATTTGTCTAGGTTTCTCTTGGCCATATCCAAAGTCTCTCTTTCACTAAAGTAATTTGTGTGTGTGTCTTAACTACCCTATTCAACTAGAGCTCATCAGGGAAAACTGTCAGGTGTGTTTCATTTTTGTGAAGTCCACGCCTCAGTTCCTGGCACAGACTAGTAGCTCAATTAATGATCCACAAACAAATGAATTTTAAGTCTACTCATTGGCCATTCATTCATTCAGTCAGTCACTCAACATATTTTTGAGCACAACTCTACACCAGTCACCTCTCAAGGTGCTGGGGACACAAACTTAAACAGATCAGACTGAAATCCCTCTCCTTCAGATATTGACACTCTATTGGATTTTACTGATTACTGAGACAACCTTTGATTTCTTTAAGTGTCTCATTGTTGATCCCTGTGGATTCATCTGATAAAAGGTGGACAGCTTTTTTTTTGGGGGGGGGTGGCCTTTCCTTTCTCTAAGGATGTGATCAGGATCAGGGAACAAATAAAGCCCTTAAAGAAAACCTGTCATTTCAAAATTTTGGTCCAGAACTTTATGTGGCTAGAGGTCCAGCAGCAGATAAATCCATCCCTCATTGAGGAAAGGGAGCTTTGTGCATGGTCTGAAGGGGAGAGGGTGAAGTGATGAGGTAGCTTGCCTGTGTAGTAACAGCTCTGAGTCATTCCTGTCTCTTCCTCTCATAGTTCCAAAGCCAAGAATTTGGGAGCTGTCTGATTCAGAGAAAATGAGGAGATAGGATGAAGGTCTCTGTGTGAGGGAATGGTGGTTGGTCATGTCAAAGATTTCCAAAAGCTTAAAAGTGACCTAGAATGAGGGCCTGAGCCTGGGGCTGGAGTTGTGAGCAGGGAGAGAATGCAGTCTCCAGGAAGTAGAACGTCACCCACTGAGAGTTCTCAAAAATTTCAGGATGTGTGCAAGAGTTCCTACAGCATGCGTGACTGAGTCTCAAACATCTTATTCAGACATTAAAGGAACGCCTGGGCCTGGGAGGCTGGGATGCATGAGGAGGCTGGATTATTCTGGAGTCATGACAGTCTTTTCTAGCTTGGGAGAGCAGTTCCCTGGCAGCCATTCAGAGAAGACCCCGACATATTTATCTGGTTGGTCTTCATGTTGCCTCTCTTCCAGCAAATGCAAAAACTTTCCAATCTCTCTGGGAGTGAAAGGGTCTCATTTCAAAGCCTTTCACTCGTACTTGGAAGCAAACTTTCCCTTAATTAAAAGTAGGGTATAAATTTGAGTTTATATAATGTAATGTTCTGAACCAGCTTCCCTTGTCTTGAAACTGTTTTGAAGATACATTATTCGTAGCGGCCACGTGGGTCTCAGGAGTCCATTATTTTTCTCTGAGAGATCGAGAACTAATCCCAGGAGAAGGCAGAAAGGCTCTCAAGCACATGGTTCCCTGTCCACCAAGAAGAAGCTGTTTTCCATTCGGAATTGCTGCTTAAATGCAAAGCTGGTTCATCCGCAATCTATTTCACAAGCCAATTCTACACAAACTGAAAATAAATAACATTAACCAAAACTGCAAAACTCCTAACCGTGGGGACAATGTAAAGAATGGGTGATGGTGCTTCCTCTCAGCCTCTTCACCAAACCCCTGCATCCCAATCCTTAACGGAGCACTAAACCCAAGGGACCACCACGTTTCACTGAAATGACAAATTCCAACAAGCTCTCACTTTCTCCAAAGATACACACACTCTTGAGCTGTTCCAGTTTTGCAATTAAACTTTGGGGACGGAAGGCTCCAAAGATCACCTTGGTTTGAGAGAGACCCATGTGACAAACGACCTGTATTTTTTTTTTTGCAAAAAGTGAGGCTTCAGAGAAAACTTGGAATCCCACGACTTCTGCCTGAAAACGTACACTTCTGCCGAAGAGAACACTATTTCTAAAAACGAAAGCAGGTCATCGTCGTGCCCCTATTCCATTTTCAGCTTTGCCTCCAAACCCCTTCAGCTTCACCTCTTCCCTTTAAAGAGTGAAGAACAAACTGAATAATGGAAACTGGTTAGCATCAGAGGATTTAATAATCTTTTCATCCATTTGCTCTCAAAACTGGCCGGAAGAATGCAGATGCTTCTCCTGTTATTACCATTTAACTCTGTACCTCGACACTCTATTTTACTCCCCTAATGCTTTTAATGGTCCCAGATAAATCAAGGCTTTTACATCATCCACCACTTTATGCAATCGGAATATCCTAATCTAGGATTGAACACGCATAACAGTTCACTCACTTTTGATCATATTCTACTGAGTCTTTCTACCCTACATAGACCGTTTCTGCATTGACTAGTTCACAATTCCAGGTCATCTTACAATTGGGTTTTCAAGAAATTTCCTCTGGTCTGTCTTAAGAGTGAGAAAGGGAATACTTTAGAGGTCAAGACAGAAAGCAGAACACCAGAGGTAAAACAGATGTCCAGGAGTCAGCAGCAAAATAAACACAACCCGAGCCCTATGCTGCTCTTTCTCTGCCTGCAGTGTCTTAACTGCCAGTGAATTCACCAGTCTCTATGACTCAGCCCTGGTGTCACTATGAAGGCTATTGGCACTTGTTCCTCCTCTGTACCTTTAGGCACCTGGCACGGTTTTTATCCCAGCATACTTGTTTTTGTAACTATTTGTCCGCTTGTCTGTCACGTCTAGCATCTAGCACCCTCTCCTCCAGTCTGTGATCACAGGGTGTACCCTTAACTAGTACTCAGTAAATGCTACCTACTCTTACTCACATAGAACAGGGTTTCTCAGCCTCAGCTCTGCTGGCATTTGGAGGCAGATGGTTCCTTATGCCCAGGCTGCCCTGCGCATTGTGAGATGCTAGGTAACTGCCCTGGCCTCTACCTGCTAGATGCTGGTAGGAACTCTCCACCCCAAAATCCCCCATTGTGGCAATTAAAAATGTCTCCAGATATTTTTGGCTGCCAAACATTCCCTGGGAGCAAAACCACCCCCTCAACCCCACCCATTGAAAACCACTGCTATTGAATAAGACTGAAAATGTGGGTGCAAAGATTTAGTTCATATGATCTTTAATCACAGGGACTCTCCAAAGCTGTGAAAATGCCCTTTATTGTTTTTTTTTAAAGACCAAAGTTTTGCCAATGTAGCCTCCAGATTTTACTTAAAATGTATATTTTTTAAATCATATAAAAGACAATTTTTTTTAAAGATCCCTCAGAGGTAGGTTTACTTGTAGGCTCACGACAATAGTAGTTAAGAGCAGAGTGTGGGACCCACTGCCTCAGACTAAAATCCAGTCCTACCTGATATTATCTGCGTAATCTTGGGAGAGCAGCCTCCTCGCCTAAATGATCATCCAATTATTCTAAATCATGACCTAGAATAATAATGTCACCTGACAAAAATGGTTATGGGAAAGGTTAATATTTGACTTCATATTTGAAAAGCTCTTAGAACAGTTCCCAGTACAAAGTAAGCAAACTATAAACATTAGCTCAAAGCCCAGAAGTTGGGGGATTTTTCAAGAGAAATCCGAATGAGAGCACATTTGTTTAGAATTGTTTGGGAAGCTTTATGTTTCTGCTGCCAAAAGGATCAGAATGTCCAAACATCTTTATACCTCCAACCTTTTAGGACTAAGTTGTAAGATTAGGGTCAGCTCTGTAAGTTTCTGCTCTTCAGACATGACCTTCCTTCAGTTCTGATTCCTCCTGCTTGTTTTAAAAAGTTAGATAATGAGTCTCAGTAGATAAGAACCTGGGAAATCTCACTGTCTTGTATGCACTAGTTATTGAGTTCCTCCCCAAAAGAAGTAGAATCACAGAGGAAACAAGCTGGTCACCATTCTTCATAATACACGCAAGTTGGTTTGTGTGTTCTGAGACATCCAGCCATTAATCTCTAGGAACTTCTCTTTTTCATTTTTTCTTCCTGTTTTGCATATTGGAAAAAAAATTTAAAGCACATCCTGCCTTTGTTCTCACGGTACAGTGGTTTTTAGGCTGTCATCTGAGATAATAACCTCATCAGTTCCCACTATTCGATATTATGTTTTAGAGGCAGCATAATTCAGGGGTAAGACCATAGCCTTGGGGCTCAAATTCCACTTCTGCTTGACTAACAAGATGTGTAGCCTCAGGTGAGGCATTTAATTTCTCTATGGCTCAGTTTCTGTGCCTATAAGGGATGATTGATATTACTACTGTCCTCAGGCTTTTATGAGACTGAACGGAAAGCTTCATCTTCAGAGGTCAGTACAGAGCAGGACACATGGGTGAGGTTCAATAGAGGTCAGCCATTGCCATTAATAATACCTCATAATGTCTGTGGCTATGCTGCCCTGAACAAGCCTGATCCGATCCTATCTGATCTCAGAAGCTAAGCAGGATCAGGCCTGGTTAGTACTTGGATGGGAGACCACCTAGGAAGACCAGGTGCTGTAGGCGTAAAAAATAAAAACATAAGGGATTGTAAATTGACAAGGTCCTCACAATCTGTGGGTACCAAGGGTTGCCTCGCCTAAAAAAAAATCTCATAAGCATAGAGTAGTTAATGCTCTTTCAAGTGGGTTCATGTTCATGATCTCACGTGATAGAGTTTTGTTCAAAAGTCGGGAAAGTGATTTTAGCCCCATATTAGGGATGTGGATGAAAAAAAGGTCCTATAGAAAGTCACCTCACAGTGTGATCTGATCATAAATTCCTAACTGGGCAGGTCCCAGTGGGTAGTCACACCCAGCTTAACTTCTTTAGTGAAAGGTTTTAAGCTGGCCTGTCCATTGTTCATCCAGGTTAACCCACCTTTCAGATGCCGGAAGTAATACTCCTGGAAGGTGATATCAACCCTCAAGAGAACACACAATCTTTGTAATTGTCCTTTAATCCAATCCTTGTCTTGCTTTCTCCCACCTTCATGTAATCTTCCTTACGTCCCCTCCTTAATCTCAGATGCATAAAAGAAGCTACAAAACTGTTATTCTCAGGAACATTCGAGGTCTTGCTTCCAGGCATATGTTGTCAGTTTGGCTCAAATAAACTTTTACAAGAATTGTCTACAGGTTCAGACATCTCTTATGTCGACAGGGATGATGGAGGCAAAAAGATCCTGAGGAATTTGCTCAAGGTCACTGGTGAATTAGCACCGTTTAAACGTGTGAATGGATCTCTAAGACCCTCAGTGTTGTGCACTTGTTCGATGAGTACTTTTCCAAAATTACATTTCGACGATCTGGGGATCCTGTTAAAATGCAGATTCTGATGCAGCAGATCCGAGGAGAGTTCAAGTTTGAGATTCTGTATTTCTAACAAGTTCCCAGAAGGTTCTGATGCTGCTGTTTCAACCCCCCACCCCCCTCCACCACCCCGCCTTGGAATAGCAAAGATCTATAACTGGTTGCATAAACTTCTGGCATTTCTGATTCCCTGACGCTCATTTTCATCAGAATTCAAGGGAAAAAATGTGCAGAAGAATCACAAAACACATCATGGGGATAATTGTCAAAGTTCTCATTCTCTCACAGTGTGCAGTTACATGGCAGTTAATTACTGAAATACCCATCGACCTCTACAAGAGTGATACAAAGAGACAACCCCAAAATTTTGCCAAAACCCACAATGAATGAAAGTTTCTACTCCATTGGCTGATTGAAAGACACACTGGGACCCCCAAACTCTCTTTCCCTCAATTAACACCAGGGAGCTCACTCCCAATGGGGAGCTCCAGCGCAAAGAACATTCCTCTTCTGAAAACTGACTGCTCCTCTTTATGTCCATTTGTTTTTTATTTACACGGATATACTTCAGCAAATTTTGCCTTGTTGTGTAACCTAGGTAACCAAACAGCTAAGACAGCTACTTCCAACTTTGCCATCGAACTTCAAACCACACCTGAGCTTTGCACAGATCACGCAGCAGAAAGAATGACAAGATTTTTGTGGGAAGGGTGTCCCTCTTTAAGTTGAGGTGGCCAACGTGTCATGAAAGTGGGTACAGATATGCAGGAGAGGTTCAAATGCAGTTTATGAAAATCAACTCATGAATCAGCGTTGTCCTCTTTTTTCTTCATAGTGTGTTTTTGTACCTATACTTTTAGGGTGTTTGCGTATTAGACAAGGGGTCGGCAAACATTTCCTGTAAAAAGCCAGATCGTAAATACGTTTGGCTATGCAGGCCACAGGGTCTCTGTGGAAAGGATCAGTTCTGTCTTTGCAGCTCGAAAGCAGCCACAGAGAAAATGTCAATAGTTGAGTGGGGCTGCGTTCCAAAGTGACATTGTTCCTGGACGCTGAAATTAGAACGTCAATGAATTTTCACGTGTCACAAAATATTTTCCCCTTGAGTTTTCTTTTCACTATTTAAAAATGTAAAAACCATTCTCAGTTCTCTGGCTGTATAAAAACAGGCAGCAGGCAGGATTGGGCCCATTGGCCATAGTCTGCAGATCTCTATATTAGATTCATGTGAGCACAGCCAAAGGCAATATTCTCATATATTGTAGAAATTAGATGTGGAATAAACTTCCAGATTTCCTGCGTTTATGATGGCAGCTTTAAAGGAAACCAAAGCTGTGTGCTGGGAACTGTGCTGAGTGTTCTGCAAATGTTTTTCATGTTAGCTTTCAGTCTGTAATACAGCCTCATTTCCTAGGGCTGTTTAGTTTGTGAATACGAAACCATCAACTTCCTGCGTCAACTTCAAGTAGCTAGGTTTCCTATTTGTTTGAATTCTTTAGTAGACCCTCATCTCGTATTTATTTATTTTAGCTCCAAAGCCTGACCATAGTCATAGCAAGAGTTTGGAAACATATGTAGTAATTTTCTGAAAGGAATATATTTTGAGTGATTTATTTCACCGAGATCTCCAGAACTATGCGCTTTTAGGCGAGTAATAATGAAGAGAATAAGGACTATGGCAAGGTTCTTTGGCCCTTTGTTTTGTGTGTATTATAGCTATGAGATATATTTATGGAAGAATTCCATGCATAGCCCAGAAACCGTTTTAAATGTAGAATTTTTCTTTGTAACATATCTTCGACAATACATGCATGCTTTTTGGGTGTGCATAATTCTTCTTTTATGTAAAATAGTCTGAGCTTACTTTTCCTTTGCATAATTCTTTTTACATTAGTCCCAAACACCATCAGATTGCCTTCCGCTGTCACTATACACATGCCCATCAACCTCAACAGCCTTCGCTGTAGGATTTTCTCTAAAATTATGAAATTAATTTTCTCCAAACACCCGATTCCTTTATTCTTCCTCTTAGTAGCACTAACTTAAAACAAGACCCATGGGATTTGTCTTGGGTTTCTTTTTATGGCTCCTGTAAACCATCACCTAATTGTTCATCTGACAGATTGAAAATGCAGAGTAAGTTAATTAACCAGAATAACCGTAAAATTAATTCATTTCTACCAAAAGAGTTTATCTGGGGAGCTGGTCAGTGAGGAAGATCAGAATCATAATCCCTTTGGGAACAGCCCTTGAACTCCATAAAAATAACATTGACTTAGAACCACTCCCAGTGCTCTGTGCTCCTGCAGAGGTGGGAGAATGGGATGGAGAAGCAGGCCTGGCTCTGCCTCTACACCTGATGGAAGGAGGGAGAGTTGGTTAGCCCCCTTGGGATAATTTGCTTGTGTCCTGTGGCGCCTTTGATAGGGACCTTGGGACACAAAGGCTTTGTGAGAAGAGGAAGAGGCGGGAGAGCGAAGGCAGCAGCTGTAGCCCAGCTGAAGACCTCCTGCCAAGCAGTCAGGGCTCTGACTTCTGCGCTTCCTCAGCCCTGACCTTTCCCCAGCCTCCTCTGACTAGGGAGTAGTGCTCCCAAGAATTCAAGCTCATGTCACAACACCCTTCAGGATCAAGGACCATCCCTGGGTGGCCTAACAATAAACACAACATCCTGGAGGAAAAAAAGAAAAAGAGCAAGAAGAGCTCTAAGTGTTATAAGGGCCAAGCTACTCAAAGTCTGTTTAATTACCAGTTCATAAAACTGAAGGGAAACAAAGTAGGTACATGCAGTTTTGGGCATATCTTGTTCCCAATGACTTAGGCTTATGAGGAAAGTTGACTGAAAGAGAAATGAACATCTTCAAATACAGACGGGCAGGCTTTGCCTATACTTAGCTGGTGTTCAGAACTTAAGGCACTTTGGTAGGCCCTCCACGTTTTCCCCAGGTGACATGGAAGAGAGCCCCACTAGTTCTCAATCAGCTGTGCTGCCAGAGGAGGCAGGGATGTCCACAATGCGAAAGCCACCTTCATTTAGCTCAGGATGAGTTACATAATGTCTGTTGCATTTACCCTTCTGATGGTGTTTGGCTTAACTAATTTTAAATGTGCCAGTATTCCCTGAGTACACCTTCTGATGAAATTGGCCAGAAACACAAAGCTCCCAGAGCAGCTTGGGTAACTTTCCACTGCCACGACATAGGCGAGCCCATGGAATTTCTCTTCTAAAGACCATGCCTAGGGAATCATGTGTTTCCTCTTCCCCATTTGCTTTTCTTGTGGTAGCGACTCTCATTTCCATAAAGTATCAAGCAAAACAGGAAGCAGTGGACAAGGCGGGTCAGCTGTTGAAAGTGCACAAGCCCATTCACTTTAGTGCCGGGTTCTTCAGCCTCAACACTGTTGTCACCTTGGCTGGATCATTCTTTGCTGCGGGTGACTGTCTGCACAACATAGGATGTTAAGTGGCATCCCTGGTCTCTACCCACTAGATGCAGGGAGCACCTCCTCCCTAGTGATGGCAGCCAAAATTGCCTTCAGACCTGGCCCATTGTCTCCTGAGGGACAGAATTGCTCCCGATTGAACATTGCCGCTCTTGGATGAGGAATTGTGGGATACACAAAATAGCTACTGTTATGCCTTTTACCGTGGTTCGGTTCGAAGCACGAGTCACTCTTTTCCAGATGTGGACTACAGGACAGGTGGTCAGGCAAGCTCCATGAGGCACGTGTCCCCTCTTTGCTCCTAGATCCTGGCCTGGTCAAAACAAAGTAGGTGCTCAATAAAAGTGTGTTGAGTTCAATTATATGTTCTTTTTTCCTGCTAATTCTGTCCTTTCCACTCTGCACGTAGAGTCTGGGGATGTGGACTCACTTTTCTTAGTAACTGGAAGAAAAAAAAAAAACTTTGGCTTTGGACCCAGTCCTGGCTCAGTTCCAGATCTTCATTTTCCTTTTCTTAAGCACCAGATCTCAGCTTGAGGGCACCCCCAGAATCTTGCTTACAGTGTATGCTTGAAGGAACGTTTCTGCGCAGATAAGCTTCATCGTCCCCACTTTTTCTTCCTCATTTGAGTTCCTTCAACTTTCTGACCTCAGCTTTTCACAGTCTGTCTGTAGCCCTTGTTGACCATTGGTGACCTCCAAGTCTCCATTTCAGGTCCCCACATTCTCACCCTTCAGGCAGGCCCCTTTCTGGGCCCTCCGTCCTGGCCATGTCTCTTCACAGATCATCGTTCATGGATGGTTGAAAGGAGGCTCTTAAGTAGAACCCACGGATGGGATTTAGAATTTAGGTCAAAGTCTGGTTTGTCAGCCAACCCCTTCTTTGTGAGCATTTAAATGTTCCTTGAACAAATGCATATCCAGAAGGATCCCGAGTACACACACACACACACAAATCTCCAGAACCATGTCTCTAGACCCTGGTCCAGCAAAGTTTTAGTGCACTTTGAGATCCTTGAAACAATTTTGTTATCTGAACAAATACATATTGAGCACTTTTGTATCCTAGGTACTAGACAAATATTAGGGATACAGGAGTAGCAAGATAGAAACAGTCCTGCCCTCACGGAGATTATAATATGAAAGAAGCTAGCTTGAGGAAAAGAGAAGAAGGTCCAGCGTACAACTCTGAATGCAGCTAGTGTCTGATCATTTTAGAAAATGGAAAACAAAAAATATCTGTGTGCAAGTTTCACAGTGAAAGAACCCTTCCATGGGTCTGTATAGATCCAAAGCATTACTAAGTGAAAAGAAACACCATAAGAAACCAACCACAGAAACGCATGCAAACCTTCTGTATGTCAGAAAACTTACAAAAGACTTTTATTTCAGGTTTCTGAAAGAAGTACCAAGCTCTAACACTCCTGTAGAAAATTTAAAGAAAACTTGAATTCATTGAAGTACAAATTCAATTCAAGGAGAGAAGGTTTCAATAAGAACACGGAGTGTTTTGTTCTCTTTTTACCCCTTTACCTTACAGTGTTAGGAAAGAGATTACTAGGAGATTTTGGTGAGTGGGAAGTTCCCAAAACAACATGGTTCCTGGATCGTTTTGATCTAATAGATCTTGGTGACTTTCTTCTGCATGGGAGGTGGCTGTAGAAAAAAGGATATAGATCTTTATTTTCCTTGATTGAGTTATATAATGAATGATATTACAAAAGGAGTTAGAGGTGCCAAAGATTATTATATAATTAATACTCCTATTTTAAGAACAATATGGTCAAAAGCCATTTTTCAAACTGGATTTTTATTTTGCCCAATACTATGCTTTGGGGATATGTAACAATTCACAATGCCATCTTATCCTACCCATTAAGTGTTAAAGAGAATATTATCAAAAAAAAAAAAAGAATATTGGGAGCACAATGATTGCATTCTAGATCAGAAAAGCAAACAAAAAAACTAACTTGCTTATTTCAGTAAAAAAGCCTAAGAAATAAGGAAAGTCTGATGTCTCTAAACAAGAAAAGAAAACATCCCACAGAGATTTATGAGGATAGTACCCTAAGACGTAGATGAGAGAGTTTAAGTTCTGGTGAGAATCATTTGACACACTTGGAAACGATTTGATTTTTCAAATATTTCCAAAATGTGTAAACAATAATATTTGTAAACATTTTTGCATCTCTTTATTGGGACAAGAGATATCTTAAGGAACTAAGAAAACTTAACCTAACCCATCATCGAGGACTCAGAGAAAATGGCGTGAGCACCAAGGACTAAAGATCAGAATGTGTATTCTGAATACCATTGACCAATGGCTAAGAGTTTAACATGATTATCAAAGGTTTGATTTCTGAGTGCCTAATAGAAAAAGCAGTCATCGTCAGCATTGAGTGACTGCTCTCTGGAACGTGTGATGTCAGATCAATTGCATGTCTTTTTTACATAAAATTACTATTACTACATTGGTGAGACAGTGATATGAGAATATCAGGGAAAAGACAACTAATCCATTGCCTTAGGACAGACACAATTCAGAGATTCTCTGAAACGTATGTGACTTCCGACCAGGCAGCATCTAGGAATATAACATAATATATAAAATATTATATTTTATATTAAGCAACACCAATGATTTAAAAAAAAGTCCTATGGTTTCATGTATAGTTCAGAGTATTTTTCTTTGAGTGAGAGGCAAATTGAGGATCTAGAAATGTGACAGAGGAAGTAAATGGATTGCAGCTATAAATGACAATATTGCCACATGGACTTACTATTTACAGGCAGTTGTATATAACAAAAGTTTCATGAATTATCCCAGAGCCCTGTCCTGTGATCTACTTGGTGGAAATCACCCTGGAAATTTCAGAGGTTAGATGTTTTTTCGGGAGAAATATCACTGCAGGAGTTAATTTAATTGTTCTGACACTTCAGCCTCCCGGCATGCAACTGCTTTAGCAGTGGAAACACGTGGTCAGAGGCTGTAGGAACTCATGTGATCACATGATCTAGGTGGTTTCTATTTTTATAACAAATTCAGCAACAAAGCACATGAGATCTTCAATGATCTCTGTTTAAGCTTAGTAGAAGTGCAAAAACCGAAGGGTAGCCTCAGACAAGAACTCTTTTTTTCCTTTTAATTACATGAGATAATTAACAGGATATCATTTACTTCTCAAATACTCTTCTCTGTCCCCTGACTCTATGGGCTCCATTATCAAGATAGTTAATATAAATAAACACAAACTGTAATCCTTTATCATCAGATCTCAAACAATTGTTCTAAAATTAGAACTGAGTCCCTGTTAGTGGACTAGAGACATCAAATGGGACAAGTAAAGGTTGTCTGAGGTTGGTATCCATTCGAGAAGTCACTGGCTTCTGGATCTTTACAATGTGCATCCTCTCCCCTGGAGCAGGAAATGATTGCTGTGGAGGTTAGGATGAAATACACTTGATGCAGCTTGTTTTTGTTTTTATTTTTGCATGAGAAATTCCATCCAGTGCACGTGGCCTTGAAAATAGGCTCCGGGCTTAGAAAAAAAGCAAATACCTGTAGAGAGACAGAATTTAGAAGCAAGAAGGATGGTCTCTGGGTGGCTATCACCCCAGATTCCATTTCATTTCTAAAAATTGTAATTTCTATGTTCATCCATTGGTTTGCATAAGGCTTTCACATTTTGCATTGTTTTGTTTATTTTGATTTTGTTCTGGAATCCAATATCAACACGCTGTGAGGAATAGCTTCTGGACAGTGTTTATGAACAGCTGAAGGCAAGGATCAAGTTAAACAGTACATATACTCCCAGTGGGAGTTTCCTCTTTGCACTTTATAATCTTCGCATTGCTACCAAGATACTGCTAAAGCAAACTTTAAAAAGCTAGAAACATGACTTTTATGCAAAAAAAAAAAAAAAAAAAAAAAAAAAAAAGCCTGTATCAGAGACATTGAAATTCATTAATGAGGAAATAAGCATATAGGAGAGACCAATGTATATATAGTCAGTGGAAGAAAAGAGTGTTAAAATATGATTGCAAAGATGCAAAACTGTTTAATGTCCTATGAGGCAATAAAATTGTAAACTTTGAGGGTTGGTTGGTTTGTTTGTTTTGTTTACTGAACAGAAATTGCTTGCAATTCCACTGGCTAAAAATCATTTATAGCTTGTCAGGCTATGTGTTAACATCTAACTTGGTAGAGCCCAGGTCCTAATCAATGGTAAATAGAAAGTCAAACACAGATGTGTTTCTGTCAGGAATTAAACGCCTTTGGCTAGTAGACAGTGCTTCGGTATGACTTCGAAAGGACAATGCTGTCACCTTTTTGCTTATTCCGAGCATCATATGACTTTCTTCATAGGGCCACACACAAGGTGTTCTGTCTAAAGTTCAGTGAAAGGGGGTTTTATGGGTGTTGGTCTCTGAAATTCCCTTATAACTTCCCCGCAGCTCTGTCATGAAAAGCTTCAGCAACCAAAGGAAAACCTCGATATTTCAAAAGAAACCCTCTAGGAATTTGTCTTCTAAAAGCAAGCTTTTGCCATGCACCCAAGGCAGAGGTGACCTCTCCACCCAGCAGTTCGCTCAGTTTCAGGCCAGCCATCTGCAGTGGATTGTTCGTCCGTGTTCTATTGTAATGTGAGGTTTTGAGGGGTGTGACTGCCCACTGCTGCCCACAGGTCCTCAGCCTACATTTTGCTAGCCCGAGTTTGCAGCCAGAGAGTCCTTTAGAACGTTGCAATGAGCAATACCAGAAGGCCACAGGCCATCTCAGGCAGAGGAAACCACAGACAGACTCGCTGTCTTCCGCAGGCTCCCGACTCGGGTTGACCCTGTTGTTTCTCAGTGTTGTAAGCCCCGTGACCTTAGCCAAGGTTCAACATGCAGTGCTGACTGAACAGACACACAGAAGTACAATTCTTGCCACAGGCTTTGAGACTCAACATTTAGAGTCAAAATCTGTGTCTCCTGTGTCCATGTCGCTGCACCTGCTCTTCTGAGTCTCAGTTTTTCTCACCTGTACAGTGGGGCTGAGTAGACTTACATACCAAAATCCACTCATCCCTTCTTCCATGCTGACATAACCTCAGTTTTGTTTGCAGTAGCAGTCCACACTGCTCTGTTCTCCAGATTCTCCCGTAGCTAGGAATAGCCACGTGACCTGATTCTGGGCAGTGAGACCTAAACAGAAGTCTTCTCGGGCCTTGCGTGAACTCTGGAAAGTTTTCATTCCTCTGATCAGAGGAGACTGAGCCAGCTGGTGTGGCCTTTCACTGTTCTCTTCCCATTTTCCTCCCGCCTTGAATGCAGAAGTGATGCTTGGAACCTGGCATGTGAGGGAGAGGCCAAGAGAACCACAGTGGCATTGGCCCAGCCGTGATGGGGTGGAGCTCTTGGGTCTGAACATTGAAAATGCCTAGCTCCAAACTTCCTGTGACATGAGAAAATAAGCTCTTCTAGGTTTAACCTACTCGGGTTTTGCATTACTTGCAGCTGAACACAGCACTCAATGATGCAATGTATATGAAATTATGCAAGAGCTGGGTCTCCTAAGGCAAACTCTGGACTTTGAGTGATTGTGATTTGGGTATCAGTGTAGGCTCATCCTGGGTGACAGTGTGCCACTCTGATGAGTGATGTTGCTAATAGAGGAGGCTGTGCTTGTGTGGGGGCAGGATGTGAGTGGAAATCTCTGTACCTTCCTCTCAACTGAGTTGTGGGAACTAAAACTGCTCTAAAAACTAAAGTTGTCAATAAGTAGAAAAAAATGCTGTGTCTGCAGGAGTTTGAAGTTTGATCACTAGACTAATACCACCTTCTCTATGAAAGCCAGAGGCTCTGAATTCTGGGGCCCGGCTTTCCTTATGGAACCACAGTGGCCTCTGTAACGCTCCCAATGCCCCCTTGGCCCCCCCACTTCCCCAAACTCTTTAAAAATTATCTTCTATGGCCAAATCTTCAAAATTAAACATGTGATCAGTGCCCCAAACTAAGGCTGATTCTTGACATGGAGCAACTGTTTTCAATCACTGTGTCCTGTTATTCTCATAAACAATAGAAATATTCCATTTAAAATATTTTGCCATGCAAGCCTAATTGATTCATTAAATCAAAAATTGTAATGGATACTTACTAACTTTCAGTCTTTGGGAAGATAAATAAGAATAAAAGAAGATTGACTTGGAAACAAACAATTTCAAAACGGCTGGAAGGAAAAGCGCCAGAATATGTTGGTGGTTTTCCTGAATGAGAAGTGTCCAGGAACGATTTTGCTTTTTTTCATGCATTTCTAAATGTTCCAAATTTTCTATATAGAACATATGTGGTAGTAAAAAACTCAGACAACTTCTCAAACATAAAAAAAAAAAAATCCTTCGTTAGATAATAAACCCTGCATTTATATTTGAAAAATATGATTACTGCATTTGACATATCCCTTGCAGGTGGAGACAGATAGGTAACAGGTCACATTTTTGGATCCAACCTTATACACTGACTTTTATTGGGCCCCACCCAGCTCACAGATGGATAAAGATGAAAGAAACCTTAGAGGTGACCTAAGCCAACTCCTTGACTCTCAGGTAAGGAAATTGAGGCCCAGACAGATGAGTGGCAGGTAAGAACTTTATCCCATGGTAATGGACTAAAGCAAGTGGTTCTGAAAATCTCAGTTAGACTCCTCACGCATAGACATGGCTTTTCAAGGTTAAAAGTCTTTCTGGGAGGAGACCGAAAAGAGTTGGAGGGAAAAATGGCCTGGTTATCAGCAAGTATTTACAAGCACATTCTTAGTGCCAAGGATTCTAGTAGAATTTTTCAAACGATAGACTTCATTTTTTTGAGCAGTTCTCAGTTCACAGAAAAACAGGGGAAGGTACAGGGATTTCTCAAAAACCCTTCCACTCACAGTGTCCCCACTGTCAACACCCCCACCACAGTGGTACATTAGTTATCATCAATGAACCTACATTGACACAGTGTTGTCATCCAGAGTTTATATATTACATTAGGATTCATTCTTAGTGAACATTATGAGTTTGGACAGATGTATAATGACATGTCTCCACCATTATGGTATCATGTAGAGTTGTTTTGCTGCCCTAAAAATCCTCTATTTCTACCTATTTATTATTTCCTGCCCCCCCCCCCAAAAAAAACCCTGTCAACCACTGATCTTTCTACTGTCACCATACCTTTGCCTTTTTCAGAATATCATATCATCGAAATCTTATATTTTGTAGACTTTTCAAATTGGCCTCTTTCACTCACCGATGGGCATTTAAGGTTCCTCCATGTCTTTTCACAGCTTGATGGGTCATTTCTTTTTAACGTTGAATAATATTTCACTATTTAAATGTATCATAGTTTATTTATTCCCTACTGAAGGGTATCTGATTGCTTCTAAATTTTGGTTATAATGAATGAAGCTGCTATAAACATCTGCGTGCAGGGTTATTGAGTGACCATAAGTTTTCAACTCTTTTAGGTACATACCAAGGAACATAATTGCTGAGTTGTATGATAAAATTACGTTTATCATACTTTTATGCTAGGCTGTCTTCCAAAGTGGCTGCACCACTTTGCATTCCCACCAGCAATGAACAAGAGTTCCTGTGGCTCCACATCCTTGCCAGCCTTTGATGCTGTCGGTGTTCTGGGTTTGGGCCACTTTAATAGGTTTGCGGTGGTATCTCGTTGTTGTTTTAAGTTTCCCTGATGACATATGATGTGGAGCATATGCTTATTTGCCATCTGCATATCTTCTTTGGTTCTATTAGAATGTTTAGCATTCAATTCCCTGAATATCTCAATATCTGAATATACTTGAGTGACTTTTTACACTTAAAAATTGGCCACATTTACCTCACAGCTTAACAATTTGCTTAATTAAAAAAAAAAAAAGAGCTTCACAGATACAGTGCATCACATATTTCCCATCAGGGAAATTCTTTTGGCTGAGGTGACTAAATAGGCACTCATTAGGTGACTAGGTGGGTACCTGGTGTGTGGCCCAAAGCAGGCTATATCATTGAAATATAGCTCTTCATATAATATTGTTTTTACTCTAAATTGTAAATACCATTGATAACACAGCAGATGAATTGTTAACCACCCGTGGCTTATCTCATCCTGGATAAACAAAATGTTGTCTTTCCGAAAAATGGATTATTATGAGCCCTAAAAAGGAATGAAGTACAAATACATGCTATAATGTGGATGAGTTTTGAAAACATTCTGTTTAGTGAAATTAGAATGACACAAAAGAATGCATATTTTATGATTCCACTTATATGAAATGTCCAGAACAAGCAAGTGCATGGGGACAGAGACACATTAGTCATTGCCAGGGCTGGGGGTGGGGATGGGAAGTGACTGCTAATGAGTATGGGGTTTCTTTCTGGGGAGATGAAATGTTCTGGAATTAGAAAGTGGTGATGGCTGCACAACTTTTTCTCACTCTTTTTTTTTTTTTTTTTAGGCGAGGCGACCCTTGGTTGACCTCACAGATTGCAAGAACCTTGTCATTTTACAATCCCTTATTTTTTACGCCTACAGCACCTGGTCTTCCTAGGTGGTCTCCCATCCAAGTACTAAGCAGGCCCGACTCTGCTTAGCTTTCGAGATCAGACGGGATCGGACGTGTTCAGGGTGGCATGGCCGTAGACACCACTTTTTAAACATACTAAAAGCCACCGAACTGTACATTTTAAAAGAATAGATTTTGTGGCATGTGAATTATATCTCGATTTATTTTTAAGGAAGGATTCTTGGGTTATCTTTTTAATTATTTGTTGCAGGAGCTATAGAGTTGACTCTATCTTTTATAAAATTGCATGATGTAAGTTCCTTTGTCACCATAGTTTTCACTCAGGTATTAGTAGTCTCTGAAATGGAAACGACTTAGAATTTACATCTACCCTGGTTTTAATGGACCTCTCTCACAAGTTGTGTTTCCTTCCTTTCAGGACATTTGATAAGCACTTTTACAACTTTCTTCTGTTCGTTTAAGAAATGCCAGGAAACATAAAGTCCGAGGTACCTAGGAAAAAATATGGTCTCCTCCTAAAATATAGTCATTATTTCATTTTTTTTCTTGGAGTTTTATGGGGTTTATTTTTTGAAAGGGTTTGATCCAGCTTCCTCCCCTTCCTTCTCCTTTCTTTCTTTTTTATAGTTAGAGGCCCAGAGATTAGAATAAGGGCAGCAAAACACAGCCGCCACCTGCAGCACCTCCCAGGTTCTGGGCAGGTTGAGTAAACAGGTTGCATTTTCGAGAGATAAAACTAGAGGTTTGACCAAGAAGAAGGCCAGGCTCTGCCCACAATAAACCACATCCTGAGGGCCTCTCCCACTATGTGTAGGGTGGGCCAGTTTCTTCACAAACACAGCTCCAAGGACTCTTTATGAGCAGAATATCTCTGGGGTGAAACGTGATGCTGGAGATCTGTGTGCCCCTGTGCTACGTGGATTTTAGACAACGTGTCCCCAGGATCTCAAATACTAGTTAACACTGTGTCCTAGCAAGACATTCGCCCCATGTACCTTCACTGATGGAACAAGGGTGTTTATTTTCAGGTTCTTGGAGGGGCAGAGGGTACTTTTCTCTCTTCTTGGGCTGCACGTGGCAAGATCAATTAGGATCCAGACCTACTTTGCATGATGGCTTTGGTGACTCTCTGTCAGGACATTTTAATTCCCCCAGGCCCTCTGTAAAGCATGGCTAACCCTTCACCCAGATCGAGACAGGGCCACGCCTAACAGGCGGAGAGAACACGCCACACTGTGAGTGATGCTTGACTCACTTCATGCAGCAGCCTCAATCCTGAAAAGATCTGTTTAAATCGAATTATACTGGAGGGATTGGCTCATCAGAGGAACCCAGAAGTATATTCCTTTATAAAGGAAAAAAAAAATCTAGACTTCACAAATAGGCGATTTGGAAGATTAGGATTAATCGAAGATGTGCTTTCTTTGAAGTTTATCTGTACAGGGAAAAAGATGGAGAGGTGGCTGCATAAAATGTCTTTTCCCTTCAATAGGCTTGAAGTTGTGTAAAGTTCAGATGCTGAGCCTTCTTCATTATTTCACCTTCTGCCCCCAGGGCAGTGCCCAGGGCACAGCTGAGGCTCCATAGATACTTGTTAAAGGAATGTATAAAGGAGCTTTCCTTTATTCCCCTTGATAGTCAGAGTATCTCCTTGAGATAAGCGTAGTCTTATCAGTTCCTAGGTGAGAAAGTTGTGGCTGTGGTGCCTCAGCTAATTTGCTCCTAGATCACACAGCAGGTGAGAGCTGAAGATGGGATTAAACCCAGGTCCATGTTCTCCGAGTCAATGCAAAAAATGAGGAGTGGAGGGAAGATGCTGACCCCCTCCCCCCAATCCTACCACTCAAAGATAACTCACGGTTAACCACCATCCAACTTTTTAAATATTGGTATTGATTTACAAAAATAGGTTTGAGTATTTTTTGTCACGTAACTTTCCTTTTCAGACTAAATATAGAGACCATGTCATTACATATTGTTGTATAGTGATGGTTCCCAAAGTGTGGTCTGTGGACCAGCAGTATCAGCATCACTTTGGAACTTGGTAGAAGTGCAAATTCATCCTAGGTCTTCTTACTCAGAAACTCTGGGGTGGTGCATAGCAATTTGTGTTTTATTTAACAAGCCTTCTAGGGCAGTGGTCCCCAACCTTTGTGGCACCAGGGACCAGGGCTCCTATGAGAATCTAATGCCTGATGATCTGAGGTGGAGCTGAAGTGATGACGCCAGTGCTGGTGAGCAGCTGCAAATACACATGAAGCTTAGCTCACTTGCCCACTGCTCACTTCCTGCTGTGCGGCCCAATTCGTAACAGGCCACAGACCAGTATTAGTCCGTGGCCCAGGGGTTAGGGACCCCTGCTCTAGGGAATTCTGATATTCATTCAAATTTGAGATGTGTCTCATTTTATCATATGGATATAATATATTTTATATTATCATTCCTCTTTTATTGAAGTCCAGGGAATCCCTTTTTTTCTAGTAAATACTGCAGTGGTAAACATTCTTATGTTCAAACTTTTAGGCATATCTATGATTATTTCTCTAGAGTAGATACAAGAAGTGAAATTGGCTAGGTCAAAGGATATACACAGTGGCAAGTATCCACGGTCTTTTTTGCTACAACATCACAAGGTCATTGCAAGGTGGACTATGATCTGAAACAAACGTATTCTGTCTCCACAACTCCAAGATGTCCTTGTGTAGATGACCTCATCAAAGATAGGAACATTCCATGGCAGAATCAGGAGCAGACTCTGGATATCCAGGCGCCAGCGCAGGAAACCATTAGATCATGAAAAAAGTTCTGAGGCTTAAGGAAATGGAGGAGGAAGGTAAGATGAAAAGCGGGGTGAGCTCCCCATAAATAAGCAAACAGCAGAGGAAGTTATCACAAATTTAGCTCACATGAGGATCAACTGTGATTAAATTTAAATGCAAGGAAAGTAAAGTAAAATTTAAATTCCACAATAGTGAGGAATTTCATATGGGCTATTACATTAAAATGTTTTACTGCACACAGATCAGGAAATTATTAAAACAAAACATTCCAAGCATTGTAAATGTTTCCAGAGACATCTGAGTCATTTTATAAAAATAGACTATTTTTCTCTTATTACTAAGAGTTGGTATCAAAAGTTAGAAATAGAAACCAGAAATCCCACACCAGGGCTGGCAATACATGACAAAGAACTTAAACATTCCTTGAAGTCTCTACTCAAATGGGGGTCCTTCTTTGAGGGTCACAACTGGTTAGTATATGAGGGACATAGGGCAAAACCAAATCAGTGACAATAAGCTTGTGGTTAGTGGATATCAAGCATAAAGGACTAAATGGTGGCTCACTATTAAATACCTCTTCTGACCTATAGGTGGTACCCCACTGAACAAGGTTCTAGTCTCAACTATATTACTTCTAGATATACAACACTGGGCCAGATCACTCTCTTAACCTCCATGTCAAGGGCACACAGATTTCTCCCAGGATTATGGCGGTCATGAAAGGAGATAATTGCTTTGGAAATGCTTTATAAAAGATGGCATAATGGTAGGTATTGTCATTATAAAAAGTAGACTTGATAAACCAGTGGCAAGGTTGAGAGATGGGTTTTAGTCTTGACTGTGCACTAACTAGAATGTGGCTTTGGGTAAGCAACTAGAGTGGATACTAATGGTGCCCCATTCAGATCCTCTTTATTGGGCTGATGTACCTTATCCCAGCTGCAGGATGCTCACGGCAGTGCCTCCCTCCTGAGAATTGCCCCTCACCAAAGGGAGTCACCTTGTCTGGGAGGTTATGCATCTCTCTACCCCCATTCAGGCCAGAACTACAGGGATCCCAAAGGTGGGCCCTCTCATCTCAACGTGCAACTCTATGGTGCTCTCCATGCTCCAGAGCTCCCTGCGGGAGGAGGCTGGAGCCCAGCTGAGATGGAGTCCTTGCTTTGCTCCTTCCCCTTCTCTGCTGTGCCTCCCTTGCTTTTTTCTCCTGAGAGCACGACCTCAACAATTCCCATGCACCTAAATCCCATTGCAAGTTCTGCTTCTTGCAAATCCACTGAAGACATTACATTTCTGACCTTCCTCCCACTTCTATAGATTTGTTCAAGGGTGATTTCTGAGCCCAAAGAGATAGTTGAAACTTCTGGTCACCGATGTGTTCTGTGATTCCTGTGCTAAATCATGTCATCATTCTCCTGGTTAAACCCTCATTTTTTTACAAAAGTTACTTTTACAATGACATCGGTGTTTCTTGTGTTACCTGCGCACTGATTACATTCTACTTTTCGTGCAAAGTGGCCCCCCAAATGACTTGCAGATGAACTCTCTATAGATGAAACACAATTATTCCTCAGCAAATGGGAACTTCAAAGTTAGTTTTGCTGATCCAATGAAGTTATAGCCTTGTTGGTTCTTTTCCAACAGTGTAAATGAACAAATTCCGTGTTTTTTTAAGTTTTGTTTATAAAATGCTCTTCCTCCACCCCGCCCCCACCAGGCTATCTTTGTTCAGCTTGGATGAAGTCCCAGAGGGCCATGTCCCTGAGCATAATAACGTTGCTACTGGAACCTCCTGGGCTACAGACATAACTACTTTTTCAGTAGGGAGTTTTTCCCATAGTAACTCTCACATGGGATCTGTTGACATGGAAAGACAGGAAAATGGTCTAATCTGTGACATTTGCTAGAAGTCTTCCCATAATTACCTTCCAGGGGCCTATGATAAACACAACATCCTAACTGACATGTTAACGCGTCACATCGTTCTTATGAGGGTTTGTTAATACTTAAACAAACACAATTCATCAGCAAGTATTCCTTTTTGTATTCAGAGATGGCCAGCATCAGGCTGTGGGGCCAAGCGCCTCCCTCGCTGGCTGTCTGGCAAATAGATCTCCAAAATCTCTGAGCTTCTCTTGAGTTTTACTAGCTTGCACAAACATCACACTCCCTGCTGACATTCACAAAGATTGCGTCAATCCTCTGTCCTTAGGCCAAGAATACACAGAAATAGAAGACAATGGGAAAAAATAATTCTGTGTTTACATTTCTCCTGAACCTTAGAGCATTTTCTTCCTTTGTCCCTTTGTTCCCCCAAACACCAGTTCTGCAAGTATTTCCTTAGCTTATTGGGGTGCTCAGCAGTTAACATGGAGTATAGACCAAAGGAATAGAGAATCCCATGTTTGCTTTTATGTTGCTAATAATCAAGTTGAAGAGAGAAAACATGGTGAAGTTAGATGTCATTATACACACTTTTCAGATAAAGATATAGAGTCTGAGAGAGCTTCACTGATAGGTCTGGGGTCACCCAGCTACCCAACATTGAGCTGCGACTCAAACCCAGAACTAATCATGGTCAGCCTCCCTTCAACTGCCTCCAGTTGCTTGCGTTCATGAGTGAGGCAGAGAATGGCTGTATTCTATGGCGGCAGAATAAAATGGATTGAAAAGAGAATCAGAGTCACAAGAAAAATCATGGTGGAGATCTAGGCTGTGGTTGCCTTTAAACGTTTAAAGACGTGTATTTAAGGCAACATTTTCTGATTATGAGTAAACCAATTCTACCATCTAGGAATTCTGTTTTGTATGCCTTTGAGTAAAAAAGAAACAGAAAATCGGGAATGCCTACGTATTCAGCATTGTGCTCAGTGCTTTGAGGAGCTGAAGTATATGGCAGCACGATCTCAAAAATTTACACTTGTCTTGAAAAGAAGTTTTATAAAACACATGATAGTTATCAGGGAGAATTGCCCAATTAGCCACATCACTAGCTGCATGACCAGCACTCACATTTGTATAAAAGACAATTCAGGAGGTTTAGTTCTTCTCCAAGTTTGGAGATAAGGAAGGGGAGAATTGATAAATTACACATCGTAGAAGCTGACCACGTTATACCCATGTTGTGGGGGCTTACTGGAAATACATCCCGTTTCTTCTGAAGCACGAAGACCTTCTTGCTATTGTTTTTGTGTCTAGCAGACCATTTAAGGTGACACCGGCAAGGTCAAATATCTGAACAGATGGCAGGCATTGCTCAAGTAAGATTAGCTACGGAGGTCTGGGCTGGGAAGTTCTAACCCCAGGGAACAAAGTGGCTCCTCTCCATTCCACCAACTAAGTATTCAGAGAGCAGTGATTCTTCTAGGTACTCCATGAAATGGCATCTCAGAACATTTTATGCTAAGAGATCAGTATGTTGGATTTCATTACTTAAGAATTTATGCTTTTTTTATTTGACAATATATTTTATTTGACAAGCTCTTTTCATTTAGACTTAATTCTGGGAAAAAATAAAAAGAATGCAGGAGTAAGTATTGGAGGGTCAGCACAGACACTGCCTGGAGCATTTCATGAAGTTTCCTCGGGTCTTTCCGCAGTCTCTGTAGAAAAGCCACTTTTCTTTTCCTGTCCTGTCTCCCTCCTAACTTCTTTAGGTGCTAAATAAATGCAATGAGTGGTCAATAGATTTTATCTGAGATGAGCTGGGCCCTGGTTCCCATCACAGACTACTGATTGCTGACCCAGAGCTTGCCACTTTCTCATGGTGGCTCAAGTGAAACCCCTCTGTCCTTCTCTCCCCCATTCTGAGTCCCACTCACAGAAGGAGCCCCACCCCAGGCCCACCTCTCAGTAACATCACTGGATCTAGAGCTGAACAGAAGGGTCAGGACTCCAGAGGCTCCCTGGTCCACAACATATGAGTGAGGCCCTTGTATTTTTTTTTTTTTTATTAAAATATTTTCCAGGTGATTCTGATGATCATCCAGGGTTGGTAAGGACTAGTTTCATTTATTTCTGTGGTTCTCAACATGTGCCGAGGTATCAGCCTCCCTGAGAATGTTCTAGAGGTGCAAACATGTCTAGGTCTCCACCCCAGACCTACCAGATCAGAAACTCTGGGAGTGGGACCAGCAATCTGAGTAGTAACAAGCCCCAGGGGATTCGAGTCTGAGAACCAGTTTGATCTCTATGGGGCCTTTTCTCCAGCCTTAAGGGAGTCTTTATGTTTAAATGTTCCACAGATATCTGTGATGTCTGTTTAATCTGGAAAGCACTTAGCAAAGAAAACCAAGACCTAGAAAGTTAACATGGCTTGCCCAAGTTCATGGTCATGCAGTGACCCAACTAGGGACTAGAAGTCCTGACTCCTGGTCCTTAGAATTCATGCTTACTCTCTGTCCTCTTCCATCTTCCAAGGAGTCAGTCTAGCCAGCAGAGCTTTTCCATCTCTAAACTCTGTAAACATTTACTATATTCTTTATCATCTCTCCTTTGCGTTCCTCATCAAATTCTGCCTCACCTTACTAATTAACTTCAATGAGATTCAAGCTGAGGCAGGTGTGGCCTCCTGGTGCAAGGCACGCTGTCAATATTTGTCTTCTACCATGCTGGCAGCGCTTGCAAAGCAATTCTCCCAACTGCCCCTACTTCCTCCTTCCTGTCCCATTCTCATCACAGCCTGGGATGGTTTCTTTACCAGTCTCTCCTCCTCTAATCGAGACACCGAAAGCTCACTCAATATTAATAGAATGAATTGAATACATCTGTTTGCCAGTCTCTTTCTTATAGTAGCTTTCTCTTTAATATTTTATGTGAGTGTATTATTGCATTAGAAGTTTTTATGTGCCAGCATGACAATCTATTTTGACTTTGGAATTTTTTAATTTGCAGTGAAATTCACATAACATGAAATTAACCACTTTGAAGCATACAATTCAGTGGCATTTGGACATTCTCAGTGATGTGCAACCATCACTTCTATCTGGTTCTGGGAATCTATCACCCCAAAAGGAAACCTGGTACCCATTATCAATCATTCCCCTTTTCCCCCACTTCCAGCCTCCGGCAGCCACCAGTCTACCTTCTGTCTCTCTGGACTTGCCTATTCCAGACACTTCGTATAAACGGAATCACACAATAAGTAACTGTTTATGTCTGGCTTCTTTTAGCATAACTTTTTGACGGTCATTCATATTATAGAGTGTATTGGTACTACATTATTCTGATGGCTGAATAATATTTCACTGTATAGATAGATCACATTTTGTTTATCCTTTCATTCACTGATGGGCCTTTGGGTTGTCTTCACCTTCTCGCTATTGTGGATAGTGCTGTATGAACATTTGTGTACAAGTATTTGAGTGTCTATTTTCAATTCTTTTAAACTGTAGAGCAGATGGGTGCTTTGGTGGGTGGTAAGGGACAGTAGGCTCCTCTTTCACCAGAGGAATGAGCCCTACATGGCCTCTTTTAGTACCATGCTCACCTGCACAGGCATAGTCGCATTTTTTTTTTTGACCTTTTTTGGGTCTCATATCATTATTCTTTTGTAAAAGCTCAAATGGCTACAGAGGAGAACGTGCCTGACCCAACTCATCTTCTGTCACCCATAGGTGGGGACCCTGCCCAGCTTTTACCTTACCTGAGAAACTCACCCTCGGAGAAGGACTTTGGTTAGTGAGCATGGTGTCAAGGAGAAGGTTTTTTGGTTTCTCTACTTAATCACAACTTCCTGTTTCTTCAGAAGAATAGAAAGGTTATTGTTAACATGAAAAGGCACCAGATATTAGCAGCTAAGAAAACGTGTTCCGAGGATGACATTTTTAATTACTAAAGAAAACACTTTCAATCTAATATTTCTACTAACTGAAGAATTCCAGTCTTAGGCCCACGAATCCAGCTTTGGTAAGTCAAAATGTCCCTAGTTTGGTGGCGCGTAAAGAAAACACAGTGTATCTCCAGTAGCTACCAAAAGGAAACAAACACAAGAAGAAATTGAAGCTGCGAAATGCTAATATCTCTTCAGAGACTTGGAGCCTTTTCCAGAAGCCTGCACTTCTCTTTGTAGTCTGGTTGCTATGGCTCTGTCTTCGTTACTGCAAAATATTGTCTGATATGCTCCGGTGAGTAGTTAAACGAAAGAGTTGATAACTACAGAGGTGCTTGCAGATTCCTATCTTCCAGGCTCTCCTCCCAGCCTGACAGTTTCTGATGGAGCCTTCACTCCCACCTTCTTATGGTTTCTGCAGTTGCCAGTAATTAAAGTGGCACAGAAAAAAGAAATCAAAGAAAACGCCACTCAGAACACATCAGCCAGTTCACTACTGAGGCTCTTAGGTGCTCTATGGGACAGGAATAATGAGCTGAAGGTGTGCTGAATTTAGAGGCATGAGGAGGTTAGACTCTGCAAACATTCCACCTGGATAGCATACATTGTGAGTTAACATGTGACAGTGGGAATTTCCAGAATTCAAATGTGAATTAACTTCACGGTGATCCACGTGAATGCATATATTCAAAGGACACTCTTTACTGGGGATGGTGATGCAGGGAATTTTTTTTTTTTTTAGGCGAGGTAACCCTTGGTTGACCTCACAGATTGCAAGGACCTTGTCAGCTTACAATCCCTTTTTTATTTTTTTATTTTTTACATCTACAGCACCTGGTCTTCCTAGGTGGTCTCCCATCCAATTACTAACCAGGCCCAACCCTGCTTAGCTTCTGAGATTCAGGGAGCTTTTGAGAAGTATTCACACGAGTGGTGGCTAACCACCTCTTCTCTTAGCCCTTCCTTTCTCATCTGTGACTGGACTTGTAACCATCTTTGCCTTGGCCTCTTTCCTTTCCTTCTCAATGAAAGGGGCCTTCCTCTTCTAGTCCATAGGACCCCAAGGATCCTCCCTATATGTTTCTTTATAAACCAGCTTTATTGAAGTATAACTTATGTACAATCAATTGACACCCATTTAAAGTATACAGTTTGTTGAGTTTGGAGACCATAAAATCACTACCAAAATTTAGACACAGACTATCTCCATCGTCTCCAAACATGCCCTTGGACCTCGTTGCTGTTCATTTCTTTCTCTCTGATTCTCATGTTAGGCAACCACTGATTTGCTTTCTATAACTCTATATTAATTTGCATTTCTAGAATTTCATGTAAATGGAATCACGTAGTACGTGCTCTTTGTCGTCTGGCTTTTTCACTCAGCACAACGAGATTCATTCATATTGTTGAGATTCATTCATATTGTTGTATGTAGTAGTCAGTCATGCCTTTTTATTACTGAGTTGTACTTTGTTGGATGGATGTACCACTTTTTGACTTCCCATTTTCCTGGTGGTTGAGTTATTTCTAGCTTGTGGCTGCTGTTCCTCCTATATCTTTAATTGCTCCCTCTCTTCTGCCTCTACCTCCTTAACATGGAGATATACTCAAGTCTCTTCCGTCTTTAAAAAAAAAAAAAAAAACGCTGTTGACCCAGCTACTTTATGTACCCAGGCTCAGAAAAGTGGTGAACTGGGCTTTTCTGAGGATTCCTAGGCATAATTTAATTAAACCAGGCAGGCAAAGTTAAGTGTCTGTCACAGTCATGGGACAAGCCCGCCTTTGCCAATGAAGTTCATCCAGTCTGGACATTTGTCAGGCCTGCCTCACAGTCTCCCCCAGTGGCTGCCTGAGCCTGGGATTCCCCGGGTTTGTTTTTCTTTCTCTTTCTGGACCAAATAACCATCCTGTAGCTCAGCTTCCCCCTTGAAAATCAGGGAAAATATTCACTTATAATTCTTAAAATCAGTGAATCAAGTATAAGTCAAAGAATATTGATTTGGGTAGGGAAAAGACTAAATCTTAAGTGTCTATACCTTGTCTTTCTATGTATTTTAGATATGCTTATAATTAGAGTTAAGGATAACTACTTGTTTGAAATCACAAAGTACAAGACAGTTTGTACCACTAAATTCATAAGTGCTGTGGATGTGGTATCAGGGATATGCCTCATGGTTTGAGGTAAAATCGATGAACTGCCAGAGCCTGCTTCTGTGCCCAGTGCACAGTGGACACTAAGTAAATGTCACATGACCGACTCCACCCCCAATGAGGTGGACAGGTGGACTAGATGCTGGGTCACCCTTACCCATCTAGGTCTTTGTTGGGCATTGTGTTGGCCATGGGACCTGAGAGCCACACCAGAGCTTCACCATGAGGCTGGACAGGAAAAGGTGGGAAGCTGAGGATGAGGTACCTCTACATCTCCAGACAGAGATGGTTGTGGTGACCATGAAGGACTGAAGAGAATTTCCTGATAGTGTTGAAAATCACAGAGTTTGCAGCAAGAGGCGACTGGACTCGCAGCTATGGGACTCTTTGGCAAGTCATCATGCCTCCCAGAGCTTCAGTGTTGCCACATGTAAAATGGATGTAGCAACACTAAACTCCAGTGGTGTTTAAGGATGACATGAAATGATGCTATAGAGCATTCACCATCTGTGCCTAAACTATTATTGATGTTTAAGCGTCATGATAATGGTGATGATGATGATGATATTTCAAGGAGGACTACTCTTTGGTAGAATAATGGCTTCCAAAGATATTCATGCCTTAATCCCTGAAACCTGTAAATACGTTACCTTAGGTGACAAAAGGGATTTTGTAGATTGGTTAAGGATCTTGAGATGGAGACATTATCCTGGATTACCCTGGTGTTCCCAGTGTAATAACAAGGGTCCTTATACAAGGGAGGTAAAGAGAGATGGGAAGATGTAAAGCTCTGAAGAAGAAAGAAGGGGCCAGGAACCAAGGAATGCCAATGGCATCTCGATAGTGGAAAAGGAAAGAAATAGATTCTCCCCTCAAGCCTCCAGAAGGAACCAGCCTTGCTTACATCTGATTTATCCCAGTAAAACCCATTTCAGATTTTTGACGTAGAGAACTATAACATATCAAATTTGTGCTGTTTTAAGCCACTAAGTTTGTGGTAATTCATTATAGCAGCCACAGGAAACTAATACAGTCTCTGAAGCAAAGCGAGTGTGATTGGCTAGGATTCCAATTCCTGAATCCTTGGTCACCACCATTACACATTCCCAGGTAGATATACAGAGGATATTCCAAGCAAGTGGGTGAAGCTTTTACTAACTACAGCCATGGCCCCACACCTCTAGATGGGAACTCAAGTTTCAGCAAGGTCTCCCAGGACTTGGGTGGCCCTCAAGGAGTTGAGTAATCTTGAAAATGAGGCTATAACACAAAGTGTAGAAAGTTGGCCTTTCAAGAACTCTGCTTTGCCGGAAGCTTTGACTTTGCATTTCCACTTGCTGAGAATTAGGTCATTCAAATGTGATACTTGAGAGACATGATTTCTGACCTTTCCTGAAATTAAACATAATAATTTAATATAGTGCTGCATCTTTGCCCTGAATAGGATTCTAGGGTAGAAATTTCCTTTGGAAGCCTGGAATACTATTAGGGTTCCTTAACCCTTGTGTTGAGAGCATTTACTTGGATATAATTTATAGAATGGATCATGAGTGTTCTCTAGAGAATGCTGAACACGCAGGATTCTATTCGTTTCCATATAGTTAATTTCTTGGTGACCTAATCAATATATGTTGACTATAGACCTACAGTATACACCTTGGGTGCCACATCTTAGTATGTAGAAAGCTGACAGCTGCACTAGCATGGTCATATATTACTTACGGAATTTTCTTAAATAATCTTTGTGTTCAATGTTATGCACATAATAGAGTCATAGTAGTCATGAATTAAAAAATTGGAATGGGGAAAGTGCATCAAAACTATAACCAAATATCCTCATTTCCGAGCGCTCTGCAGTAGATCAGAGAGGCAGCCTGTGCCCAGTTCGTCAATGTCCAATGGATGCACAATGGTAAAAGCAAGACATATCAATTTACAGGTGAAACCAAGCATTGTTTTTTCCATTTCATCATTTCACATCAATAATGGCAACTTGCGAGTTGTGTTTGACACACCCACACTTTATAACCTATCATCTCTAGCTCCAGCTTGATTTAAATTACTTTAACTACTCACAATCATCTTCTGAATTAAATGAACAAAACAGGCATTTATATGTAAAAGTATGAGAGAGTTTCAAATGTAGCTGGGAGATTAAAATATAAGCAGAAAAAATTATAAGGTAGTATATAATATCCACTGAGTGGAACAGATAATATAGCTACAAAATGATCTTTTCTTTAACAATCACGTTCTGATGATCTGATTTGGTCAGGAGCCTTTTAAAAACAGCTTTACTGAGATATCATTTACGTACCATACAATTTACCCATTGAAAAGTATTCAGTTCAGTGGTTTTTAGTGTATTCACAGAGTTGTGCAATAATCACCACAATCGATTTTAGAACATCAGACCCATTAACAGTCACCCCTCATTTCCCCCATTCCTTCAATCCCACCCAGTCCTAGGCAACAACTAATCTGCTTTCTAGTTCTATAGATTTGTCTATTGTGAACATTTCATATAAATGGAATCATATGTGACCTTTTGTGTTTATCCATTCATGAGCTGATGGACAGTTGGGTGTTTTCCACTTTCTGGCTATTGTGAATAATGCTGCTATGAACATTGGTATACAAGTTTTTATGTGGACGTGTGTTTTCATTTCTCTTGGGTGGGCACCTAGAAGTCAAATTGCTGGGTCATATGGTAACTCCGTGTTTAATCTTTTGGGAACCACCAGCCTGCCTTTTAAAGCTTCTGTACCATTTTATATCCTCACCAGCACTCAACGAAGATTCCAATTTCTCTAACACTCTTACCAACACCAGTTATTGTCAGTCTTTCTATGACATCTGCCTTTGTGTGTGAGAAATAGTATCTTATTGTGGTTGGCTGTGAGTCTTTTGATAGGTCTATAGATTTAGGAAAAGGAGTTCAGGGTTCGGGGATGCAGGGGTTGGTGGGGTGGGGAGATCAGGAGCAAAGGCATAGAGGTAGGAATGCCCCTCCCAGCATGTTGATTTCACCTGTCAAAGGCCAATCCTTGTGGTGTGCGCAGAGAATCTGTGTAGGGAAGGAGAGAGAGATGAAACTAGAAAACTCTGCCAGAGGAAAAATTACATCTAAGCAAGTGAAGGGCCTTGCAGGCTGGGTCGATATAAGCAGGAAATGGTAGAGGCATTGAAGGGAGTTCTGTGATGAGAGTCTTGCTCTATGAGAATTAATTTGGATGTATAGAGCTTTTTGTGCCAAAGAGAGGGACAGCTGCTGGAAGCATTGCGTGTGTGTCTGCAGTCAAGTCAGGATGCTTGTTTTGCATAAGAAATGACAAATGGGAGATAAGGTAACCCTCAGAGTTCCAACCTGGGTCCTTGGGGAAATTCCAGTATCCTCAGAGGAATAAAGAAGTTACTTCTTATTTTGTGGAATGGGTAAAGGGCAGGGCAATTTCCATATTATAAATGTCAAGTGTGAGAGTGTTTTCGACAGTAGGATTGGAACACGGAGAGAGGTATCAGTTAGAAAAGGGGCTGATACACTCCAGCCTACAGGCCCGATCTGGATCACAGTCTGCTTTTGTAAGGCCCAGGGAAAACAGTCTTTACATTTTTAAATGGTTGGGGAGAAAAAAGACAAATAATGTTTTGTGACAAGTGAAAATTACATGAACTTCAAATTTCAATGTTCCTAAAAAAAAAGTTTTATTGGCCCATTCATTTACATATGTCTATGGCTATTTTCATGCTGTGAAGTCCAAATTGAGTAATTTCAACAGAGACTGTGTGTCCCGCAAAGACTAAAATATTTCCTATCGGGCTCATTGCAGACAAAGTTTCCTATCCTTGGGTTAAAGAGAAATTGGGGAGGTGCAGCCTCCTAATTGTGATGCTTAAAGCTGAAAAAGTAGGAGTGACCCAAATTGAGAGCCTAGAGGACAAAGGGAACCCGAGGCCAGTTCTTGGGGCGGCTTCTGTTTAGGGAACAGAGAGGGAGTAGAAGAATCTGTGAACACAGTAGGTAAATAAGTTTAAGTAAACTTGAACTTAATTAAACATGTCGACTCCCAGACCATTTTATCGCTTGGTATTTTAAACACATTCCCAAGGAGAAGATGAATTAATAAAGTTGCAACGTGGGGTAGCAATTCAGCTGGAAGCAGGACCAACCGGTAACTGAGAGTTCGTCTTTGGCAAGCCCCCACCTCCAGTCTTTTCCTCCCTTCTGCCACCACACGACAAGGTGTCTCATTCCTGCCTTATTCCAGGAAGGCCTGGCTTCTAGCTAACTCTCTGAAAAAGGGATCTGAGAAAAGATATTCCTCTAAAGAAAATGTATGGTAGTAGCTCAAAGCGTTGTCCCTGCCCTAGGGTTTAGATCTTAATAGGGGGACTTTTCAGACTCTATAAGGAATGACTCTCAGCTCTGGAAATGTTAGGCATTTGCAAATGGGTAGACAGGGTGCTGTGTAAGATGAGGGGAGGGCATCCCTGCACAATCCCTCCACCCAGGCCAACTGTGTGTGCTAGGTTTGTAGGGGTTGAACCTACTGGCTTGCCAAGTGGCCTTGGATAAGTCACGCAACTTTCCGTTTCGGTAACTCATGTAGAAATAGGGAATAAATTCTATGTCACTTTTAAACAAGAGGCCGACAGCATTTGAGTCTCCAGTATTTGCTTAATTAATCGTTGCAGATTGGCTATGTCAGTAACAATGAAACATGGAGGAAAACACCTCCATTAGAGTCATGGGTGAATTTGTTTTTTCCTTTTCTTGAACTCGGCATCAGGAGAGGGAGCAGGAAGCCATTCCCAGGAGTGACCTGCCCTCCCATCCCTGAGTACGTGGCAGGGCTGTGTCTATGGCTGTGGCTGAGTGCCCAGGCCTCGAGCCACGAGTGCTAACCTGGACCCTGGAAAGCAGGAAACACATTGTCGTCACGGGCTCTCCTCTCTCTGGGAGCAAACACCACAGCTCTCTTAGGAGGCCCTCATGGGCCCAAATTCATTAGAGCATCTGTTCTCTCCAAGCTTACTCCATCTTACGTTTGTTTCTGGGGCTATTGAAGAAATACTGACTGATGCCAGTTGCTCCATGAAGTATGTATGTAATAAATTATCCTTCATATCTTCTTACACGCATACACACACTCATACACTCACTCACTCACATATATACCCCTACTCACTTAGCTTACCTCACCCAAGGAACTAAGAAAGGTACAGAGGAAAATATTAGCAGATTTTTACAACTTTGCTTGGGGAAACAAACCCTGCATTCCCCCTCCAACCCCCCCCCCAAATTAATATATACTCTGGTTCCTTTTTGAGCATGTCCCCATAGCAAATTCACCGTTGACTGGTAGTTGATGAAAATAACGCCTCAATATTTGGCCAACATGAAGCCATCAAAACCTTCATAATGTATGTAACTGCTCATCTAGGAATAGTCTTAGCAAGTATCTGGTCCACTAGGTATCAGCGCCCCCCTTCATACATAGGGAAACTGAGGTCCAGAGAATTTAAGTGTTGTAAAAGGTAATAGTTGAGACAAAACTTGGAATAGAATTCAAGGCACTTTTATTCACAATCTAAACTCTTTCTACTAGTCTCAGCTGAGTTTATGAATATAAAACACATTGTAAAAAAAATAGGTAGATAGATAGATAGATAGATAGATAGATAGATAGATAGATAGATAGGATACCTAGCAATACATTAACCACAATTACTTACTGTCACCAATTATAAATTACCCATCCTTCGAGATGCCTCTGTGGGGATTTTGACAGAGACGTTTCCAATCCCACCCTCAGAAGCAACCTCTCAGAGACCCAAGGAGCCACCAGAGAGCCACATAGGGTGGGGTATGAGGGAGTGAGCAAAGGGGAGGCCATGGAACATAATTTTGCAGGCCAAAATATTTTTAAATCTTTAGTGCAAACCCTTCTAGTTATGTGTCTTGTGTTTTCGTTTTAGTTAAACTGAGAAGAACACCAAATTCTTGACTGTAAAAATGTTTTAACATTGAATGTAATAGTCCCCCCTTATCCGCGGGGATACATTCCAACACCCCCAGTGGATGCCTGAAACTGTGGTTAGTACCGAATCCTATTTACACTGTGTTTTTTCCTATACATACATACATGACTATGAGAAAGTTTAATTTACAAATTAAGCACAGTAAGAGATTACCAAAAATAACATAATAAAGTAGGACAACTATAATAATATACTGTAATAAAAGTTCCGTGAATGTGGCATTGCGAAGTAAAATAAAGGTTACTTGAACACAAGCACTGCATGCAGTACCTGGACTGTCATTCTGATAACTGAGACACCTGCTAAGTGACTAATGGGCGAGGAGCATCTACAATGTGGAGGAGCAGGACAAAGGGGTGGGTCATGTCCGGGGCAGGACAGAGTAGGACGGTACGCGATTCATCAAGCTACTCAGAACAGCATGCAATTTAAAACTTATGAATTGTTGATTTCTGGAATTTTCCATTTAATATTTTCACATCGTGGTTGACTGTGGGTAGGTGAAACACTGTCAAGCAAAACCATGGATAAGGGGGGGACTGCTTTAAAAGCCCATAAATTCCCATGTGCCACCCTACCTAGCAAAACCAGAATACCATGTGAATTAAGGTTAGGAGTCAAAGCATCTGAGAGCCGGCGACAATGCAAACTCTATATAACAAACGACAGAGATATCTAACTGTATAAAGATAGAAAGATAGCTGGATAAGAACTCTGTAGATGATCAATAGATAGATGAAAGGATGGATGGATAGATGGATGGATGAGAAGCAAGGTAGGAAGAAAACAGGCCAAAATATTTGTTAAAACTGATCTCTGAGTGGCAGGTAATTTTAATTTTCTAACTTTGCTTCTTTGTATTTTACAAATTCTTGTATCTCTTCATAATCAGTAAACAACAGCAGAAACTCTAATAGTAAACGCAATTTGTTAAAAGGGTTGATTGACAGTGACAAACACCAACTAGAAATTTTCCAGCTCTGCTTCCCCATGATTCTGCCTTTGCTCCCCATTCCTCAGCCACACGGAGGTTTCAAGAAATCCCACCGAACTGCAGTCCAGACCACATCTCAGATTCGACCCCCTAAACTTAAACTTTCCTCTCATTCCTTTGATGACTTTGACTCGCTGGAGGTAAAATGACAACCAACCCACTGTTTCATTTTCTTTGAGTTCAGCCCCCGCTGTCCAAGGCCCGGTTCTGTCATTTGGTTTTCATCGATACTGTGAAAACGTCTTTGAAATCAGCAACTTCACTTGGCACCTCCAGGTTAACTTCAGGCCCTGACCTAAGACTTTGAAACCACTTAACAAACCTAATTTGAATTGCGAAAAGCTGCTGGCGCAAATCCAAGCCTTGTCTCGCAGCCCTGAGAAAACAGCTGTTTCAATATGCTAATCTCCATATCTCTCCCTTGGCTGTTTGTCTCTTATCTACCAATTGCTTAACAAGATTCCTGTACAGTACTTTATTATTTTTTAATTCAACAGTATTTTTAAGACTAAAATACATGATAGATATCCAGCTACTGGAAACTTTGTGAAATCTTTTTTTTAATTTTTTTAAAAACCCACAGCACCTGGTCTTCCTAGGTGGTCTCTCATCCAAGTATTAACCAGGCCTGACCCTGTGAGCTTCTGAGATCAGACAAGATCAGGCTTGTTCTGGGTGGCATGGCCACAGATGACTTTGTGAAATCTTAAGCTTTGTCTTTAAAGAATGTGAACACAGAAAAATGGAGGTTTTAGTGACACTTGGGTTTAGTTCATTTTTAAACTCAAATCAAAGAAGTTTACTAATACCAGGAGAAATATGTTATCCAGAATGTTCTGGAAAATTTATTTTAGGGTCTGGCAATATTTAGACGGGTTGTAGGAATCTCTGAGAAGTATGAAAACGTAATTTAATTTTTTTCATTTCCGTAGATTTGCAAGATTCGTGTTTAATTTTATTTGATTTCAGAGACTGAAACAGTAAATAGTTTCATTGTTAAAACACTTGTTTTTATCTATAATATATGCTAGGAACTTTGCTGTTATTATAAGGGAATTAAAAGTTGAATATCGCACAGTGACTGACACATTACAGAGAGACAGTCATTTGATTCATGAATGACTGATACCTGATCTTATTCACATAAGATGGTGTGATTGAGAAAAAAAAGGGTTCTATGGAAAGTCACCTCACGGGCGATCTGATTATAAATTCCTAGCTGAGCAGTCATGGTGGGTAAGTCACCCGCAGCCTATTAACTTCTTTAGTGAAAGGTTTTAAGCTGGCCCGTCATTGCCCATTGTTGTCCTGTATCTAGGTTAGTACTCCCTTTGAAATACCACAAGTAATAACCCTGGAAGAGGGCGTCGACCCTCAGGAGGGCACAGAATCTTGCTAACTCTCCTGTAACCCAATCCCCATCCTGCTTTGCCCAATCTTCCTGGCGTCCCCTCTTTAATCTCAAATGCATAAAAGAAGCTGCAAAAGTGTTACTCTCAGGAGCATTTGACGTCTTGCTCCCAGGCATATACTGTCAGTTTGGCTCAAACAAACTATTAAAATTCTTTACAGGTTTAGACGTTTCTTACATCGGCGATTGAAAGTGTTATATCCAACCCTGTTAGGAATAGGGTTCTAAGATTTACACACCAGGTTCCTGAGAGTCTCACGAGCCTCATAACTCCTTCTAGAACATAGTGTATAGACTCTGCTCAACAAAGGCTTCATGAATATGAGTGTCTTTAATAAGAGATCTTAATAAATAATAATATTAACAATAATATCTGGTATTTATCAAATGCTTACTTCCTGGAAAGTGCAGTTCTAGATGATTTACTTGTTGTTGTTGTTGTTGTTGTTGTTGTTACAGAGGAGGGAACTGCAGCATAGATCCATTCCTTAACTTCCCAGCACCAGAGATAGAAAGCTCTGAGGGCAGGAATCAAACCAGGATTCAGACTTCAGTCTTCTAAGCTGCTTTGCCTCTATTGTGCTACTTGTAAAAATGCAAGGAAACTTAATTTATAGGCAACTTGTGAGCCCTAGCTTAGACTTTTTGAGTACACCATCTAAATAATAGATGACACAATCGCCGTTAGGTTGTAGAAAGCTAACTCTCTCAGTCGTGTGGAAAAGGGACCAGAGGCAGTCGGCCACGCAGGACTATTACAGTAATGCAAGGGACAGAGGATAAGGACGTGAAGGGAGAGCCTGGAGAGAACAGGGCTAATTAAAGCAATAATTCCAGCGGGATTAAAAGCCACTGGAAAGGGGAAGAGGAAAGTGTGCAATCTGACTTCTGGTTTTACTGGTGGACACCTGGTAAGAGATTGGAACTAGGCTGGGAGGAAGGAGTTGAGGGATGTGGGTGCAGGGCAGCAGACAGGGAGCTTGTTGGAGGTGTGTGTCTTTGGGAGTGATTCTCTGATAAGGCACGATGCTCGTGAGGCAGCTGGAATACAGGGCTAGGGGTTAAGGGCCGTGTTGCCTGTAGAGTGAAAATTCTCTGCTCCCAAATAGCACATATGTCAAAAAGTAGAAGGTCATGTGTATTAAATCCTAGGGTTGTTTTCCAATTTTAACTTTCCACGACTCTAGGTAGGAAACCAAAGTAGATTCAGGGCACATCTACCAATTTTTGTTCAGAAACCATGGGCTACTTTGCATCAGCTCATGGAGTCACACAAAAGCCTTTCCTGGTTTTGCCTGGATCATTTATGCGATTCGTTCTCAGAAACATTCTCCCAGATTTAAATAAGATTTCTGCCCCACAGGAAGGTCGAGTTTTAACATCCCAAGGTTTGCCTGCTGGCTCCTCTGTGTCCCTAGCCCCTTTGTTGCTGTGTTATGGTAGCATGTAATTTGAACTTAAATTTAAAATTACAGTGTAAATTACAGCTGCAGCCTGGGGCTTTGTGCAAAGCCTGCTGCTCAGGCCCTTTTCTCCCTGCTATCATCGACTTTCTAATTATAGAGCTTCACTTTTGCTTAAGACAAGTGACAAAGCAGAACAATACACACTGGCGACAGTGAGGTCTTGGTGTGGAGAAATCAACAACCAGCCTCAGGTGGGCAGACATCCTTATCCCACCAGAAAGTCATAGGAAGTAACAGTTTTCTTCTTCTAGTTCAAAGGCAAAACAAAACAAAACAAAAACAAAAACAACCCAAAAAACAAAAAAACAGTTTTTGACCCCATGTGTGTATCACAGTGCGTGCTGGCTTATACCGGGACAGAAACTTCCCTGAAACCCTACAAGGGCAGCTGTTTCTCATTAAGAAGAGTCCATCCCTGATGAAGGTGATAATGTTTCCAGCGAAGCCTGTTCTGGACGTACATCTGCGGTGAACATGTGAACCCTTTGACTTCCTGCTCAGAGAGGAAGTCCACCCTCTGAATGCTCTGATTCTCCCTTTACCCAACCTTTTAGTTGATTGTGGAGGCTTTCCAGAGTTTCATTCATTCCGCACCTATTCCGCTTTCTAGCAACCTAGAACGAGAAGAAAAACCCACCAGCATTTTTACAACCCATTTGAAGATATATCAACCCAGCTATTACATGGCTGAATTTCTACATAACTCCAGGACTTGGAGGAGGAACATATGTCAAATGTGGGCAAATGTTTTTGGCTCAGTCCACACTAAGGCGATTAAAAGGTTAAAATATTTGTGTCTTAGATGGGTGTAGCAAATCTTTAGTCTCTAAATTTTTTATTGTGTGGCTCATGGTTGACTGCCCTCAGTGTCTCCTCCCATTGTATTGGGGACCTACTGAGCAGTGACCCGTTAATGAGGCCACAGAAATCTAGCTATACTTGGTTTTCTCTGCATCAGGACATGAGGCCTTCTAGCAAAGAATAAGTGATTCAAGATGGGGAGCAACAAACTGAGGAAAACTATGGAGTTTTCTGTTGACAGACACAAGAATTTATCAATGTAAAGACTAGTTGTCCTTTTAACCCCTACATACATTTCTGTCTGGCTTGGGTAATATAGACTGTTTTTATTTGTTTTTGTTTTGTTTTGCTGCAAACTAATATAGTATGATTGAGTTTTTAATGAGCCTCAAATAGTTAGGTAACTACAAAATGTGGTAGGTCAAAGATGCTATCATCCAGAGGTCCCCAACCTTTTTGGCACCAGAGACAGGTGCTTCTATGAGAATCTAATGCATGATGATGTGAGGCGGAGTTGAGGCGGTGATGCTAGCGCTGGGGAGCGGCTGCAGATACAGATGAAGCTTTGCTATGCAGCCCGGTTCCTAACGGTTCGTGAACGGGTACTGGGGGTTGGGGACCCATGCATAAAACCACTCCCAATAACAAAAAGAGAGGACAGGTGAAGCTGACTTTAAAAGGAACAGCCTGTAGGCTTCTTTATGACCCACCACTTCCATAAACCCTCTGATGGAAGACCTCTTCTGAGAAAGGAAGGTGTTTACAAATGTGGTAAAATAGTCTACAATGAGTGTGCACTATATAACATAGGAGGCTAGAAAAGATATGATGCTGTTTCCATGGCCCTGCAGGGGAGTCAGTGGAAGCATTTGGGCTACATAGTGGATAAGTAGAATTTACAGGAAGAAGGATGGGCGAGAGTTCCCTGCAGAGGGAACAGTATATGCAAAGGCATACAACTGTAAAGAAATAGGATGCATTCAAGGAAAGCCTAAGATTTGAAATGACCTGAGTGTAATGTGCATAAGAAGTTGACTGTGAAGGACCACGCTGAATTTTATCCATTAATAAATTAATGATGGTTGTGGTTGTTTTTAAATATGTTGATCAAGTGCATCTATATATTTTTTTAATTGTTTATAAATAGACTATCTCAGAATTAGCATAATAAAAATTATGTGAACGTGTTTTAAAATCAAATATACTATAAAACTTATGAGAATAGCAAGAGTTGCTTGCCCCACCGTTCCAAATCCTCAGTCTCATTCCCCAGAAGCACCCATATGCAATTCTTTTGGCAAATTCTCCTGTGTTTACCTTTCACCAGTGCTTAATCCTTATGTACCATAATAGTATAATATGTCTGAAAGATAGATCATACCCCTCATTATATATGTCCCAATTCTCCCAAAAGTAGTAACACAATTTCTGGTTAAATCAATATTTATGTATATATGTACATATACATCTATGTATATATGTATATATAAATGTTATATGTATATATAAAATTTGCTTTTGAATCAAGTAGTATATAATAATTATGCACTCTTCCCCTAGACTGAAAATCACATCGTTTTTCATTTGCTTAGTTTTTATGTAGCTATGTGAGCAGAGGTAGGGCTTGATGATAATTGATTTTCACTGTCGGGGGTGGAGTGATTTTCTGTTGAGTTACATTTCATGTACTTGGATCTCCAGATATTGGCACCTATAGATTTAGTATCAATAGTCATTATCTCTGGATATTTGTATTTATAGATCTGTGAGACATTTGCTTTCTCCTATGACTACTCCACAATTTGTTATTCAACTTCCAAAAAAATGTGAGTATTTGTATTAGTAAGCTATTGCTATCGCCACAAACACACCCCAAATCGCATTGGCTTATAACAGCACTTTTGGGGAGTTTAAGTTACATGAGGCCCGTTGCTCTGCTAGGCTCTGCTGGGCTTGGCTCCATGTGTTTTTGAAATCCGGGACTAGGGCTTAAGAGCAAACACCATCTGGGAAATTTTGTTCTGGTGAAGGACAGGAGCACAGTGAAAAGAACTGAACCACAGAAACGCACTCAAGCTTCTGCTCAGACGCCTTATATATTATTTGTTCACATTGCATCGGCCAAAACAAGTCAAAATGGCCGTGCCAAAGACGCGGCGAGGGTTGGAGAAGTATTTCTACCTCAAAAAGGAAATAAGAATCAACGTTTGCGTTTGGTCAAAATTCTGAAAGAAAAAAAAAAGTACATGCTGAACAAAGGACAGTATTTACCTGGGGGTGGCAGTGGGTGGTAGAAACTGGGTGGGATGTGGCAGACAGAAGCTCCAGGGAGCTTTCCCCCACATAACAGCTATGCATTCTTATTTTTGTACCAGGCAAATGTATTTCTTCCTCAGAAAGTGAAATTTATCAGTAAATTCTAACAATGCTAAACTTTAGAAGAATGACTATAACTTTTTAATATTATTACGGCTGAACAAGCAAATCAAATTGTCCTTCCCCAAACCTATAAATGATGTAATATTTTTGTTTATCACCTGAGTCCAGTTGCCTAGTATGCAAAATGAAAGTGTTTTATTTAATCTCGAATGTCTCTGCTCTTTCCTATTGATATAATTTTAATTCCTTGTGGGTGAATAATAGATTTTCAAGTCAGAGTGGAGAAGCAAATCTTTCCCTAAACTAAGGCTCATTACTCTATTTAGAAGTATGCTTTAAAAACTCATATATTTTCATTTTTCTAAATGAAAAAAATATCAGAGAAAAACCCAGAAAAAAGAAAAGCAAATGAAGAAAACTGTTTTGCTATTTCCAGGGCATTAGCAGGGAGTAGTCAAAGGCAAAGCGAGCTTGGGAAAAAGGTTCACTTCAAATGTCATCTTCTGAGGACTTTCTTAACCCATCCCGCACCCACTCCTGCCCCAGGAGAACTAATATTTTGTGTCAGCAAAGCTTTGTTCGTGTCTGCACTATGGCACACATAAATCTTTAATGCAGTTAATGATCTATATGTCTCTCTCCTCACCAGACTGGGTTTCTTATAGCTTTGTAATGCTAGGACCTACCTTGGTACTTGATGCTTAATCAAATGTCAATAAATCATTAATGAATTAGTATACGCTATATTTTTTCAGAATATAGTTTAATAAAATGAGTAAAATACCAACAAGAGAAACTACCATCTTTTATTTCGTGACACTTTAAATTCTAATGCTGACATTTGTAAAAATTCCATTTAGTTTGTCCTACGTATATATTCTTTTCTTTTCCAACTATTTTTACTTTTGCTGAATTATCATAGGGAATAAATGCCACTGATGCATTAATTTTTTTTCAAAATAAAAAAGTATTTTACGTTTTGGTTTTATCAAAGTTACATATGTACAAAGCTACACATGAATAGTTAATTAAAAACATAGCTTCTCTGCATGCGGTCTGTTTTCTCAGAGGCAGCCATTTTCAAGTCTTTCAACTGTTTCTTCTGGTGTTTAATTTCACATTGCAAACAAAACAAGAATAACAAAACAGAAACTAAACCCTGATTATTTTGGTATGTCTTATTTATTCAGTTTTAGGTATTATCTGTCCTTTTCTTAATAAGGAAATTCTCTACTTCTCTCCCTAATATACATGATAACTTTTTATTCATCAATATTCAGTATTTATGTTGTTATGGCTATATAAATATTATTCATAGACAAGATTATATCTCCTTTCTCTAATGGTTCTTTCTAGAGTTAATAATTGCCTTATTTATTTGGTTTTTATTTTTTGCTTAGAAAGAGAGATTGAGATTTTGAAGACAATTGGGGAAAATTTGATTATAGACTAGGTATGTTTTGGGTATTAATTATCTTCATCATGAATAGCTCTGTGGTTATAAGTAAGAAAATGGCTGTATTTTTTAGAGTTGCATATGGGAATATTTAGAGGTAATATAACATTTGGGTTTCATTTAAAATACTTCGGCAAAGAGAAAAAGGGATCTGGAAAGCAATTGTGGCCAAATTTGATAATTGTTGAATCTGGGTGAAGGGTACATGAAAGTTCAATTCTCTCCACTTTTGTGTATCTTTGAAATTTTTCCTAATTAAAGTTAAGTGTCTTTTGCTATGGTTTCAATAGAACCGCATTTAACAAAAGCTCAACAGTAAAGTTTAGATTTGCAAGGAGTGACTATGATGTTAATTCGATATGTTTATTGCTAAAGCCACACACACATATGGGCTAGAAATACAGAAATGTAAACTCTTAATGTCCACTTTGCCATCGCTACAATATATATTGGGGTATCATGAATAAAACTGGGCCTGGTCTCCTCAACTGTAAAAGGATGGAGTAAAATAATCATTGGGGGCTTTTCTGCTCATAGCTTCTTAACTACAGAGAGCTCCACCTAATACATTTGCTTCAGTGTAAAATTCTCCACTGAGGATATAAACAGATGCCAAATGGCAGCCTGAAGATGTCAGAGGATTCTAGACACTTATACTCTAATGGTACCTTGTAAATAGTGTAGCTCATATCCCTCTCTCATGCAGGAATATTCTGTCTAGTACAGAGGTCCCCAAGCCCTGGGTCGTGGACTGGTACCTATCTGTGGCCTGTTCGGAACCGGGCTGCACAGCAGTAGGTAAGCAGAGGGCAAGCGAGGAAAACTTCATCTGGATTTGCAGCTGCTCTCCAGCATCACAGCTTCAGCCCCACCTCAGATCATCAGGCATTAGATTCTCAAAGGAGCTCTGGTCCCTGGGGCTACAACATTTGGGGACCGCTGCTCTAGTAGCTCTTCATCAAACCTTGAATTCTTCCAGAAAAGGTTATCTCACTATTGTGTGAAGCTGCCTATTCCTTTAGTGATCACTTGATCTTTAGATTAAATTTATAAACTACACCTTTCTTTAATTGCCTAAACATGGGCACTTTCTCATTTTGAATAATAAACACCATCATTTCATTATGCTAAAGAATTTTCAAGGTTTTCTGAGGCCCTGAGTTTAAAATAATGATGATAAAAATCTCCTTTAATGCTAAGAACCCAATTCTGTCTGTACAAAGTTGGTCATGGTCTGCCTACTTCTGATGGTTTCTTATCTCTTCCAGCACTTTCTTTATCTCACTGGCCTGCCCCTATCCTTGTCAGTTTTTGAATCTATAAGCTAGCAGTGAGTTTAGAATGACTTTCACGTACATTCCATCATGGGGTGCTGTGCCCAGTCAATGTTCTGAGTGTATTGCCACCTGCTTGAACCCAGACCATAGTCCATTCTGGTTTTAGAAAGTGAAATTCTCCTTTTCCCCCAAATTATGGATCCAACCTCATTCATTGGATATCCCTTTTTCATTCTTCGCCTATTTCCTCCTTTGAATTGGAAACCTGACTTTCTGAGTTCACTATTCTCCATGAGGAACAGGCAGGTTTTAGGAATTTCTGTCTCTAATCAACAGCTGTCATAACTCTTTTAGAGAAATGTGTGAAGGAAAACATTTGGTCATTTGTAGCTTCTTTTGGTCATTCTTCAGCCTTTGCCACTATGAATGGAAATAGGAAGGGCTAACTTATACTGAGCCTATGAGCCCATGCCAAACCTATATTTTTATAACTTTGAAGGTCAAGCTCAGTATAAAATGTCTCCAACAGAGGAGATAACACTTATTTTGTGGGGTTCCTCTGAGTGCTCAGCGGCCCACATTTGAGGGTTTGGCCATCAATCGATCTATAGGTTAGAATAGTCCAGAACCATTTGCTGAGGGGGGTATTTATTGATCCTTTCCACAGACATGCTCTTGATTTGTCTTCCCTAAGTGATGGCTGTGTGGATATTCAGCCAAACATCTGTCTTGAGTTGGCATTTTAAATTTCCTTAAATGACCTAACCTCTACCTTCTTTTTGATGGTCAGGATATATGCATCATCCCTTAATTGGCATCAGAACATATCTGGCCCCGTGTTCACCTCAGGGATATTAACCTTGAACAGTCTGATCTGCAAACCTTATCAAAAGCACGTTGACAAGAAATAGTCTTATTGGAGGATTGCTTAAAAGAAATGAAGTCCATCTTCAGATATTCTAAAATTTACCCTTGAACCAAGCCAATCTGTTAGCAAGCTTTGTACTTGATTTTTGTTGCTTGGACCCCCACATAGATCACTTAGTGAATTTCCTTCTGCCTTATGTATTTATTCTACAATGAAGGATCCATCTAAGAAACAGCGTTATGAATTTATTTTTATGTATTGCAGAAAAGTTGTCAAAGATACTTTACATACTTACTTTTCAAAGTCTGGTTCCATGAACAGCAGTTTTGACATCACCTGAGAGTCTGTTAAACAGAGACTCTTGGGCTTCCCCCCAGGAGTGTTGAATCAGAATCTGCATTTTAATAAGACTTCTGGGTGATTCGTTTGCATATGAATATGTGAAAAGCACTGCCTTAAACTACATTCCTTTTTGCCAGGAAAGCTTAGACAAAAACAACAACAAAATACTCATATTCAAAACTTAAGAAAGCTTTGATTACCTCCAAACTCTTATTCTTTAGCTTATTATTTTTCCAATCTCATTTTCTTTTCACCTAATTCTTACAACTGTGGTATGAGTTTATAGTAGTGTTTCAGTTATCTAGTGCCGTGTACCAAATCATCCCCAAACTTAGTAGCTTAAAAACACATCGACATTTATTTTGCTCACAGATATGCACTTTGGGCAGAGCTTGACAAGACAGCTGGTCTCTGTTCCACTTCGCATAAGCTGGGGCTGCTCAAAGGCTGGTGGCTGGAACCCTCTGAAGATTTGCTCACTCATATGTGTGGAAGTGAATGCTGGCTGTTAGATGGAAATACAAAAACAGCTGGGACTATGGCCCGAACACCTCCAAGTCGCCTCGCCATATGGCCAACTTGGTGGCTGAGTACCAAGGCTGATGTCCTAAGTTAAGAATGAATCTTAGAAGCTATTATTGCCTTTTACGACCCAGCCTTGGAAGTCAGGCAGCATCATTTCTGCCTCATTCTTTCCTAAGAGGAGTCACCTAGTCCTTCCCAAAGAAGAGAAATAGATTCTATCTTTTAATAGGGGAATGTCAAGGTTCTGAAAAGAGTGAGAATATTGCTGTGTCTGTTTTCTGGAAAATAAAACTTGCTACCACTACTCATATTTTTAAGCTATTAAATTGTTTTGGAAGAGAGTGGGGGTATAAATGAATACTAATAAAAAATATTTATTAAAATTAAATAGCTTTTTGTTGTCTTTTTTTTTTCTTCCTAAGCCTGTTGTTCATCTTTACTTTCTAGTAAAGTAAATAGCCTGGGATGATTAGGAAAATAGTTTAAATTGCTGGAAATGGATGTCTTGCTCCTGATGTTGGAGGCCTATCTAATCCCAACAGGCTCTACCAATGTATTGGTAAGAATGCAAATTAAGGACAGGATGTCTGCTTTAGAGTCTCAGATTTAATGCACACACAGATCATCTGGGGGTCTTGTTAAATGCAGGTTCTGATCCAGTCAGTAGGTCTGGGCAGGGCCCGAGATTCTGCATTGCTGACAAGCTCACTGGTGTTGCTGACGTTGGCTGGGCCGTGGACCGCACTTTGAGTATCAAGGTATTAGATGGAGGTATCTCTAAGATGTGTGGCTATGGGAACCTTATTTGCCAGGACCTCTGCCCTCTCTCTGGATGGTAACCACAAAGGGGGACTATTTAGAAGATTGAGCTCAATCCCTTCCTTAATTCAGAGGGCAAACCAAACAGCAGCCTATTGAAGGTGGCTGATTCTACAGAAGTCTACCCAGAAGATGAGGTTCTAGCTTCCTCTGCTAACCCTAAAGCCTCCTACTTGAACCCACAGGATCTAGGCCTAGGTGATGGAGAGTGGCAAGAAAACCATATCTCCTCAGGTTGCCTGAAGCTCCCCTTGGCTGGCTGTGAGTCCTTCTTGGATCTTCCCTGTTGCTGTAAATCTTGCCAACTCTAGTTTTTCTGACCCTAGACTGTGAGCTAGACCAGTTGCACAGCAACTGTGCAACCACTGGTCTTTTCACTAGAATCTTTTTTCCTTTTCATTCTTTCCTCAAACCACACTGACCTTGCCTTTAAAGATTTTATCTCTACCTAGGGCTGTCCCACCATATTGCATATATTTTATATATAAGACAGAAGGAGCCTGATCTCACCTCGAGTCATTACGGTCCTCAAACACCCAAGAGATCTGATAGGATTTTTAGATTCTATAAATTTTCATATTTTGCACTATCATCGGCTGTAATGGGGCAAAAGCACTGACTCTATGCTCAGAAGATCTGGGTATATATCTCAATACAGTGAGCTTGGCCACTTATTACTGTAATGAAGTGCTGGGAACCTCAGTTTCTTTGCCTGCAACATGATTATAAAAATTTCTACCTCAGAACATTGTTGGGGAAAATTATAGCAAATCATAGGTGTGAAAGTACTTTTAAGATTAAAAATACTAAACACATGAGAAGGTCCAGGTTGTGGACTTAAAGGTATGACAGCAGGGAAGACATAATTTTATCTTTTTATGTCCAGTCTTTCTAAAGGCATGGATCAAGGACCAGCACATCAGAATTAACTGGAATGTATGTTGTTGTTTTTTTTTTAATGTAAACTCCCAAGTCCCGTTTTAGCTTTAACTGAATCTGGATTCCTGAAGGGGAGGGACAGTAATCTGCTTTTTGATCTCTTCAAATGACTCTTGTGCATATTGAAGTTTTGAGGACCATGGATATTCAATGGACCTCTCTTGGCTTAGGCTTTGGGGAAAACTCATAGACGGTTGAGATTTTTTTGCTCATTCTCAAACCCCAAATCCTGATTTCCTATGCTCCAGTCCTGGCTTGGTTTCCCAGAACCTCCCATTTGTGGGTAAGTTCCAAGCTCTCTTCTAGTTTCTCCTTACCTGGCTCTCATTCTAGGCTTTCTCCTGGGTGTCCTTCCCAGAAGCCTCAGCTGTTAGCTTTCTTCCAGCTTTCACTCCTAGAGTGTGCCCTTAGGCTCCCAGACTAAATTCTCAGGCAAGTTTCTGCTACCCCTGGGGAGTAATTAACACAACCTTCTCTTTTTGAGCTAGCTCTTAGGGTGTCTTGGCTACAATCATCCCACGAGTCAGCCCTGTCAGGGGAAAGAAGGCTTACCAACAAGTCAGGTCATGGGGGAATCATGTCTTCCCTTTGAAGGAAGGTTCAGTGACCACCTGCCCCTGCCCTAGTGCTTGCTGGGAAGCCAGTAATTCTCCAGTGATAAGCATAGAAGTGGGTTGGGGCACTCTTTCTTCTCCTGACCCATTTCAGAGGGAAATCCAAATATCCAGGGAGTTCCAGAATTGATCCAGTCCAAAGAAGTTCCCATTTGCCTTTACTACCCTCAAATCAGAGTAAACTGGGGACCACTCACTGTGATAAAGGTCGCTTCAAGGAGTCTCAGCCACATCAGGCTTCAGTGATGTTCTACTTCCTTAGCTTCCACAGAAAGAACTATATGTTAGTAAAGTGAGGCTCTGTATAATAGTTAAGTACCAACCCATCTTCCACTGGTTCTACCAGCAGCTGTGTAAGTCAAGCTCTAATTCTAGCTATGAATTCAAGCATTAAGACAATCCTACTTGGCTTATTGTCCTGGAATCATTTCCTATCACATATATGTGTTCCTGTGGGTGTGAGAACATTTGAGGATGTCGATTTTATTCCAAGTAACATTTGTTCCTCTTCTCCTTTCATGCTGTCTCCATAGAATAATACTGTAGTCCTCTTCAGGCTTTATCGAGTAAAATGATGGTAGGTTCATGTAGGAGACTTCTTTATTAGCATTGAGATGTTGACCTGCTGGTTTTGTTTAGATTAGGAGCTGGCAACTTAGACTATATGCCTGTTTTTGTAAATAAAGTTTTATTGGAACATAGCCACACCCATTATTTATTTACATATTGTCTATGGCCAATTTTCCTCTTTAGCAGCAAGAGTTGACTAGTTGCGACAGGATGTTATGACCCTCAAAACCTAAAACATTTACTACCTTTCTACAGAAAATGCTTTGTCCCTGTGATAAATATTCATGAATGTCTGTCAAGAGAAAAATTAATGGATTAGGATTATTCTACAATGTATTTTACAATCTTACATCTGGGTCATAATCCTTAGTAGGTGCCAGGAAATCATATTTGTCAGATTACATTGCTGAGTTGTGTATTATTAGTCAGGACTCTGGTGGTTACAAGTGCTGGAAAGCTGACTCAAGCAACCTAAGGCAAAATGAGAAGGTATTTATTAGCACACACACTCAAACCATAGGAAGGAGTAGGAGCAACTGGAACCAGCTCAAACTCCATAAGCTTTCTCTGTTTCTACCTCTGTTCTCTCTATTCATGAGAGTGATTCTCTCAAGTCAATTTACTTGATCTTGTTTGAAAAATCACAGGGGATTCTGATTGGTCTGGCTTGGGTTGTGTACTAACTCCTGGTTGAGGGAGGGGAGGTAAAAGTGTATTCTACTGGAGACAGTGGGTAGGGAGTGAAGAGAAAGCGAATTTCTGTCGCCAGAAGCAGAGAAGGTACCAGAGTTGCAGTCACTGGGGAGATTATTTTGGAGCAGGCAGTCACCGTGACTGGTGTCTACTCACTAAAGACATATGGTCCAAGCAAATTAAGAGAGCCTGGATATTACATACAGGTAAGCAGCCAGTAGAATTCATTTTAGGAAATCCATGTTATTTTAAATCCTTAAAGATCATTCATCAAATGCTATTAAAATCTAGACTTCCTCTCCCTCCTTTCCCCTTATTGATGAAAAACACAGTGTACTTCTGTTTATCTTACTCCAGCAATTTGCTCTCTATCCTACCAGTTAGATCCTGATCACTCCCATTCACGATGTTGCATTCAGGAGGGCAGAAACCGAAACTGCTCCCCTGAAAATCTGCTCCAGTGGTGCTAAGACTTGGGAGAGCATTAGACACCCTGAGGGCTTGCTAAAACACTAATTCCTGAGCCCCATGCCCAAATAATGCTGATGCTCAACAGCATTGAATAGCACAGATATAGTTTATGCCCCAAAACCTGTGTTTTCACAGTAACCTCAAAACCTCAAAACCTTAGGGTTTTTACCCAGGGATGATTTTGGTCCCTGGGAGAATCAGCAATGTACCTATCTGGCACTCGGTACTTGTAAGTATCTGGAGACATTTTTGATTGCCACTACTTGAAGGATGGGGATGGGTGCTACTGGCATCTAGTGAGTAGAAGCCAGAGATTGATGCTAAACATTTTCTAATGCAGAGCTCCCCAAACAACAAAAATATATATATCTGGCACAAAATGTCAATAGTGCGGAGGTGGAGAAACTCTATTTTAGTTACCTATGGGCCAAACTTTAGCAACCCATGGTCCGAAGATGAACTTTGCAAGTAGTTTATCCTCTATCTTGTTCTAAAAGGCAGCATAAGTGAAAAGATACTCCACATCATATGTCATCAGGGAAATGCAAGTTAAAACAACTGTGAGTTACCACTACACACCTATTAGAGTGGCCCCAATCCAGAACACTAACAACACCAAATGCTGGCAAGGATGTGGAGCCACAGGAACTCTTGTTCATTGCTGGTGGGGATGCAAAGTGGTGCAGCCTTTGGAAGACAGTCTAGCAGTTTCTCACAAGACTAAACGTACTTTTACTGTACAATCCAGCAGTTACGCTCCTTGATATGTACTGAAAAGAACTGAAAACTCAAGTCCACATAATAATCCTGCACGCAGATTTATAGCAGCTTCATTCATTATTACCCAAACTTAGAAGCAACCAGATGCCCTTCAGTAGGTGAATAGATAAACTATGATACACCTAGACAGTGAAATATTATTCAGTGCTTAAAAAAAAAGATTCATCAAGCCATGAAAAGGCATGGAGGAACTGTAAATGCATATTACTAAGTGAAAGGAGCCAATATGAAAAGGCTGCATGCTGATTATTTCAACTATATGACATTTTGGAAAAGGCAAAACTATGAAGACAGTAAAAAGATCAGTAGTTGCCAGGGGTTGAGAGGTGAAGAGGAAAAGATGAACAGATGGAACACAGAATAATTTTAGGGTAATGAAAATATTCTATATGCTACCATAATGGTGGATACATGTCATAACACATTTGCCCAAACCCATAGAATGTACAACACCAAGAGCGAACCAGAATGGTGTAATGTAAACTATGGACTTTGGGTAATTATGATGTATCAATGTAGATTCATCAGTTATAACAAATGCCCCACTCTGGTAGGGGATGTTGGCCATGGGGAGGCTGTACATGCGCGGAAGCTAGGGGCATATGGGAAAATTTTGGTACCTTCTCTTTGATTTTGCCACGAACCTAAAACTTCTCTAAAATTAATCTTAATTTTTTAAAGAGCTGCAAAAGAAAGCACATTATAGTACAATCAGCTTAACATCTGTTGTTTTACATTGCGCTTACCTCCTTATATTCTTAGCCTGGCTGCTGGAGGCATCTGTTAGCAACCCTCTGATCTCATCCAGCCTTTTTGTTTATAGATGAGGGAGCAAGGAGATGAGAGGAGATCAGCCAAACAATTTGCCCAGGGTCCAATAGGGGAATCAGACCTGAAATTCAAGCCTGTGCCCGTGATCACCATGCCAGTATGAGTCAATAGACATACATTGGTATCCCCCAGTACATTCAGGTAAAGCCATATTCTTTCATTTATTCTTTTGGCATTCATTCCCCGTACACAGTGCTCTTATTTAGACTCATACGATTAACTACTTAGATACATAAATCAAAGGTTCTCGTGTATTACCTAATAACAGCATTGAATACATGACGTATTTGGCCTGTGGTATTTATTTAGCATCCTCTCCAAATGTTTAAAGGTAGAGATGTTCCAGCAACAAGTTCTATTTTTGAAATACCAAGTCGAAGCTTGGAACTTGTTATGAGACCGGATGGATGGCTCTTCCATCTATCGGTGCAGAGTGAAAACAGCTGGCTTCCAAAAATGTGTGCTCCATAGCCAAGCCATTTCTCCCCCTTCAGAGAAGTTTTGCACCATCTAGGATATTTTTTTAATCATCACCATTTCAGCATTAAAAGAATTGTAAAAAACAAAACAAAGAACAATAACAAAATCACAGAACAGAAAATTCAAAATATTACAGAGCAAAAAGGATACTAAATTATGCTGGAATTCTGCTTGTCAATCAGGGGTTGGCAAATAATGGTCTGAATGCGAAATCTAGCCCACCATCCGTTTTTATAAAGTTTTATTAGAACACAGCTACATACATTCATGGACGTATTTTCTGTGGCTGCTTTCATGCTACAATAGCAGAATTGAGTAGTGGGACAGAGACCTTATGTCTGGCAAAGCCTAAAATATTTACTATCTGATCTTTTGCAGGAAAAATTTGCTGAAACTGCTCTTAATTATGTATTCGGTTGTACCACATGAAATTGCCAGCTTTTGGCAGTTTTGACTCCCACTTTCATATGGTTGATTTTAAAAGGCAAGAGATAATGATTCCACCAAAACGGCTCTTTTTCTTTTCCTATAGGCTAAAACTTGTAACTCTCAAGGCTCGAAAAGAATTTCACAATGGCCATGTTTATCAATAAAATCACTTTCTCGTCTAGAAAAATATGAAATAAAAATCATCCTTTTGCAGCTCTCTATAGACATAGATCCACTTTGCCCCACATGTAAGATCTCTCTAAACTGCAATTAGTCACTCATGAGGACTTTTTATCAGCTCGCTCTGCCCATGTCATCTTCTAAATGCTTAAATGTCTATGCTCCACTTGAGATGACACTAATAGGTTTGAATAACATGGGTCATTACGGGTCATTGCTAATGTCACAGAGCAAACCTCTGCTCAGATGGCCTCAAGTTACACCATACCCATAGCTGTCAATTTCTATTTTTCCCATAGAAACACCCAGCATGGTGAGAGAGAATGAGCTGAGGCATGTGACTTAGACCAACTTGCTTTGGAATTCTGGCACTACCTCTTACCAGTCGTATGAACTTGGGTGAGTTTTATAGCTTCTGTAATTCTTACTTTCCCTAGCTGTAAAATGGGAATGATGCCTGGCTCGCAGAGGTTGTTTTAAGGATTAATAAGTGAGCAAAGTACCTGAGAATTAACAAATTAGCACATGATATGAAGTCAAACCACATGAAATTGCTGGAAAAAAAAATGGCAGTAGCATATCATTTAACCTAAAGTTGTCATTGTTAAGATTGTGACCATTATTGTGTGTGCATGGGCCAGGCCTAGGTAAGATGGACACAGCACTGTGTGCCACCTGGAGCTTCCAGCCAGTGTCAGGACTAGGGTGAAACAAGCAAGGCATCCAGGGCACAAAATTGAAGGAGGCACTCACTCTCAGGTGCAGACCCTGTACTAGCATGACTTGAGAGCAAGTGCTTCCTTAAGTTTTCCTTGCAAGGCACTCTCTTGACTCTCCCTAGTCCCTGCTCTGTTGCTGGGTTCCCCTTATCTCACTAAGAAATTCCTCATCTCCTTATCAGCACAGGTGCCTGGTGCCTCTTGTTAACCTGAAAACCACCTCTTGGATGATCCTTTAATAACTAAGGGATCTGTGACTCATGGTAAATCATAACACTACACCCTCCCAAAGATGCTTGCTTCAAGACAGGATTAAAATCTAAATGAATAAAGCACTCAGGCAGGATATCAGGCATGACTTTGTCAGTTGGCAGGCAGTGTCTCATGTTACCCCGCAGGTCCAAGCACATAAAAATGTAGCCAGAGAGAGACTGACACACTGGGGGCTTCAACTGAGTCTTGAAGAATGGCCAAGTAGTCAGTTAGATGGGAAGGGAAGACATCTTAGCATGATTGATGGCACATTCCAAAGGACCTTTTCCTCTTTCCTTTTTTTATTCTCCTAAAATGACTTGATATGACAAAGGACTTGAGTGGCAGCCAGCCTCCAAGATGGCGCCCAATGATTCTCCTCTTCATGTATTCATGCTCGTGTGTGGTGAGTTCCCACCCACATTGCATCAAGGCTGGTCTGGGTGACCATGGAATATGATGGAGGTGAGTGTGTGTGACTTTCCAAGCAAGCACATAAAGGGCGTTGCACCTACCATTTTGCTCTCTTTGATCGCTCACTCTTAGGGAAGCCAACCACCATGTCATGAGGATGCTCAAGCAGCCCTCAGAAGAGGACCACATGGGAAAGGAACTGAGGCCTCCTTCCAACAACCGGCACCCACTTACAAGCCCTGTGAGTGCAGTGTCGGAAGTGGATCCTCAGCCCTAGTCAGCCCTTTAGATGATTACAGCTACAGCTGACATCAGACTGTCGCCTCCTGAGAGGTCTGGAACCAGAACCAATCCAATTGACTATTCCCAAATCCTGACCCATAGAAATTGTAAGATAATGAACATTTATTGTTGTTTTAAACTATTTAGTCTTAAGTAATATGTAACACAACAATATGACTGGAATTCGGGGCGGGGGCTTAAATCAATAAAAAAAAAAAAAAGGCAAAACACAACAGAACAATGGTTAAAAAACTTGAGATATTTCACACAAAGAATATCCAAATGGCCAATAATCATATTGCTAATGACTTGAAGGATTGTATCCCCCTCCTGCAAAATCCATGCATTGAAATCTAACTCCCAATATGACAGTATTTGGAGGTGGGGCCCTTGGAAAGTGATTAGATCATGAGGATAAAGCCCTCATACATGGGATTGGTGCCCTTATAAGAGACCCTAGAGAGCTCCATCACCCCTTCTGCCACGTGAAGACACAGCAAGAAGATAACCATCTAAGAACGGGAAGGGGACGTCTTCACCAGACACCGAATCTCCTGGTGCCTTAATCTTGGACTTTCCAGCCTGTAGGACTGTGAGAAATAAATTTCTGTTGTTTATAAGCCACCGAATCTATGGTATTCTAAGATATCAGCCTGAGCTAAGACAGAAATTGGTACCAAGAAGTGGAGGTACTGCTGTAATAAATAAGTACTTTAAAATGTGGAAATGGCTTTGGAACTGGATGATGGATAGAGGCTGGAAGAGTTTCTAAGTACCAGCTAGAAAAAGCCTTTGTTGTGCTGAACAAACTGTCAAGGGCAAGGATGAGAGCTTGAAAAGAAGAGTGCTATAGAGACTGCCTCAATCTCTTAGAGAGAAATAATCCTGAACTGCATGTTGGTAGAAGTATGGAAGGTAAAGACCATTCTGAAGAAGTCTCAAATGGAAATGAGGAATGTGTTATTGGAAACTGGAGGAAAGGTGATCCTGTTATAAGTGGCCAAGAACTTGGCTGATTGTGTTCATGTTTCTAGAGATTTGTGGAAGGTAGGACTTGCGGGAGAGGAAATTGGATATATGTAGCTGAAGAGATTTCTAAGTAAAGAATTGAAGGTGTGGTTTGGCTCCTCCTGATTGCTTGTAGTAAAATGAAAGAAGTGAGAAATGCCTTAAAGACAGAATTGTTTGAAAGAAGGGGCCACCAGCACTTGTGGGACCTGTGACACTAACTATCTGGTGCCTCCTCCCACCACAGGCTCTGCTCCCTGCACTCTGGCACCACGCTCCTTGGCCACCCCAGGTGTGGCTCTTACAAGGCCCAATGTACAGCATGCTGGTAGTGACCACCTCTATGGAAGGTGACAAACTTCAGTGGCATCTTCAGAGAACTTTCTACCAGCGCAGGGTGCACAGGTGTGGGGAGCATGGCCTTCTTCCACCTAGATTTCAAAGGATGGGATGCCTGGCAGAGCCTGGGGCTCAGGACCCCAACTCAAGAGAGGTGCAGGAGTCCAGGCAGAGGCTGCTATGGGGTCATCTCTCTGAGCTGTGGGGGCAACATTGACACACAGTGGAGGACTATACAGCAGTAGAATTGAATGAGCTGCAAGTACGCACGGCAACAAGGATTTGTCTCAGACATAATGTTGAGCTTTGGGGGGGGCTGGCAATGGTCTTTTTTTATTTTGTAATCTGGGCACTGGTTACAAGGATGTGTCACTTTATGCAAATCTGCCTAACTGTAAAAAAAGATTTTGAAAGCATCCACTATAATGTATTGACAAGGCAAGAAGCTCCCAGTTCAGATCATGACATCTGCAGTTCTGAAGTCCTGGCTCAAGGTCATCATGTTGACATGCCTATTTGTCTGATTCAGGAACGGGCTAATGAGAGCCCGTAGGCACAATGCAGCCAGCCATCTCTCTTTGTAAATAAAGTTTTATTGGAACACAGCCACAACCATTTACTTATATATAACCTATGGTTGTTATCACCAGATATGAGCAGAGCTGAGGAGTTGCAACAGACATCGCATGGCTCTCAAAACCTTCTATTCTGATTCTTAAGAAGCTTCTAGTACTCATATCTTTCACCTCTTTATCCTCTTCACCCTCTGTCCTCCCTTCCTCTTGCCTGTGTATCCAGGCTTTTTCCAAATGCAGACAAGCCCTGTGATTCTCTGGATAAAGGATAAGTGGGGCTGGCACCATGCTCGCCATTGCCCTGCCTCTGTCACAAGTCTAAGCTGTCTATTGGGACACAACTCAGGTGTTCCTGTGACGTGTGCCAGGAAGTGAAATGTTCAGATTGTTCATTTGGCTCATTCCTACATTGCTCCTGAAGATAAGACTGAACTTGACAACAATGGCAATTCAGGTCACGCGGAACACCTGCCTACACTCAAGCTATTTAAGCAGAAAGAGACCTGTAAGTAAGTAGTGTTTGGGAAAGGTCTAGACAGAATCGTTTTGATCACTAAGTTTAAATCTTATCTAGCACATGTTCATAGATGAGCTCTGGGTTCCCACAGCTTCGATTTTAGCTAAGGGTATATGGCACATGCCAGGTGTTCAGCAATTTTACTGAATGTGGTCACTCACATGGAAATACAAAAATTATTCCATTTAAAGCAAGAAAATTGTCACTGCCAGACATGTTCTTTTCGAAAATATTTTCTCTCCCCCGTTTACAATCACCTGTCTTTTTGGCATTGTTTTTCCTTAAGAGTGGAGACATCGAAGTGGAAGAAAACAACTTGGAGAGGGCTTGTCTGATAGTTAGAACTCTAAGTTTCAAGTGGAAAAGTTGGCTCTGTTTTCTGCATTCTTCTAAGGATTTGCTCCATGACCTTGCGTTCGCTTGGCCTATCTGGTCTTCCATCTGTAAAAAATACATTTTTAAGTTCATGCTCACTCAACTTCCTCAGCTGATCTAGGGAATGATAGTTTTCCATGAAGTTCTTTTAGATGACTATGTGAAATAGGTGATGGAATTTAAAAATTAGCCCCCGTGACTAGGGGCAGTATGTTTCCACAGCCACTTCTTTGTGATAAAGAGTGAAGGTTCGTATCCAAACTTGGTCATAAGTTGCAGTGTCTCGTGGTGCCACAGTCATTGTGTGACCTTCTGCATCTTTACCTAAGGGAGGAGAGGAGTCTGGGGAAAGAGAAAAATCTCCCTCAGGGAGTGAGAAATTATACAGAAACACAAAATGAAAGACCTTCCAACATTGCTTATTACTTCTGTTTTTTGGTTTTTTGTTTTTTTTGTTTTTTTGCTTGTATTGATTGAATTTCCAATTAATTCACCAGAAATTCATTTCGAACACATACAATATTCAAGGCACTATTGTGGGTACAGAGACATCTTAGAAAGCCTCTCTGGGAGATACAGAGGCTTTCCAAGTAAGAAACCACAAGTTCAAATCCTGTGTACACCTTTTACCGGATATGTGACCTTGGGGAAACTTCATTGTTCTATCTGAGCCTCAATTTTTCCATCCAAATGTGGAGGTCATCATTACCCACCCATCCCTTGGCATCCCTTGGAAATAAGGGGTGTGAAGCACTCAGTAGAGTGCCTGCAAAGATGCCCATAGCCAACAGTAGCCATGTGATTGTTGTTATTTTAAAACGTACTTCACAATCGAATCCACCTTTGTTAACAAAACATTTCCAAAGTGTTGGAATACGGAAAGATTACAGTGTGCCCTTTCAATGCCGGACTAGAACATTCTCCACAGGCCCACCTAATGAACTGAGGCTGACTCCCTTGCTCTGAATAAAGAGCCTCTGTCTGCTCTCTTTGGGTGGTCTTAGTATTTCTATTTCTACATACCGATGAAACTAAGAGTCAGCCTGCTTGTTATTATCACCATGCACCAGCAATTCAAAATGATTTCAGTGGTATAATACAGGGTATAATACAGCTCCTAGGCTGCTCCCATCAACCCCGCCGCCTTGGGCTATGGAAAGGTACCTTTGTTTGATTTGCTATTTACTATTTATTGAATAGATCCCAGACTACTGTTTTGTCTGGTAGGGATGCAAAGCACTTCTAACAGGTGGCAAAGATAACCCCAAAGGTGATAGTTTGATAGCCCTGTAGGAGGACATTGAGCAGTTTCGTATCTAACCTGGTAATCTCATCTGGATATTTTTCTTTTAATGACTATAAATGTACAGTTCTTCCAGTGCTCCTTGAAATATCTTTATGGTCTCATCAATCTCATCATTAATGAATTGAATAAAATCTTTGACAGGAGCCACGTTTTTAACTTTTTTTGAAAAGAGTCTGGAAAAGTCAGCATAGAAGCCAATCAGGGCAAACGCAATGAATGAGAAGAATCAGGTCCCCCTTGCAGAGTTATTTGTTTGCAACCTATGTTATTAACTTCCCTTCAGGAACCAGAGCCCCGGAAAAGTTTTTCCACAATGTTAATTAAAACAGGAATCTGAAAATGTAAACAACATTTGTGGCCTGCCGGGGAAAGCGCTGGTCGAAAGCCCTTGGGATCACAACAGTAAGTGGCACCCAGTGGCAGCAGCTCCGGAACTCAGTGGGTGTCCGTGTGACTGGCCCACCATTCCCCAGAGAGAAGTAGAAAAGGTAACCAACAGGCTTTTCCAAAATGGCAAGGGAGTAATAAAGCAGACCGACTCGAGTTGACATGGTGGCCTCAAAGGCACATGTTGAAGCGACAGTTGCTTCCTAACAACCCGGAAAAGCCCAGACATCCAGCGAGTTCTAACAGCAAACCCAGGAGAAACGTTAGCCTCCGTGAAGGGGAGCGAGCGTGCTTGCTCGCGAAATTTGTTGGCAATAAAATATTTGAACAGCTGGAGCTCTGGGTATTGTTCTGCCATCAGCTATTTCATACAAAGGAATCTGTTTTGCCCATTCAGGGTGAGTTTCTCCTGTTTTTATTTAAAAAGTTGTAGTTAGTCCTACTAGGTCAGTCCATCTGCTTGTTTTCTGGCATCTTCTCTAACAAAATTCCTTCTCATGTGCTATGTGTTTTCAATCACCTGGCATGTATTTAAGTGGCTTTTTCTAATTTAAAAGACGTTCTATTTTCGAAGATGTTATAAGGCATGTTTGTTTCTTCATCACGGTGCTGGCATTCAGACCGCTCTTTCTACTGTGGTCCACTATTTTACATGCTATTTTATATGTATCTGGCTCTGAAGTGTTGACTCTATCAAGAAAATAGGTCCTGAGCAAGAGAAGACAGTGTTGATCTAAATTGTTCAGATCTAAACGTTTATGGAGGTTCCCCCCCCCATTTTGTTTTGGTTTGAAATCCTAAGGTGACCAAGTGAAAACATAAATTAAATGAAAATCTTATTTTTTTTAAAAAAAGTCTTCTTTGCTAAAAATATGCAGTCATTCCATATCTTGATGACTCTTTAATAAAACTGTTTTGCATTTGTTAGCAGAGTTGCAAGAGGATTATCCAGGGCCTAGAGCAGTGCCTTTGTAATTGTTGGATACATTTTCTTAAGTAGCAAAAGCAAGCTAAATGGTCAATCTGCATATATTTTGTTTCACCTTAGTCTAAGCATTTGTCTATCCCAAAATAAATTCAGAAAGTAGAGTTGAGGAATAGAGCAGGTCGAGGATTTTACTATTACAGGTTTGTAGGGCCTGATGGTACCGCCTTCTACCCTTTCAAAAAAGGATTCCTGATTAGGGAAACCGAAGCCTGTGGCCAGTCCCCAGATCAGAGATGTGTTCAGTAGGAACCGCTTTCTGAGCTAGTGACAGGCTAAACAGTCTGTTTTCCCCTGGCTTTCTGTAGCTTCCCCTCCTCCACACAGCAGGCTATTTGTCAGGAAAGAAACAAACATAAAGAACCTAAATGTACAGCGATTTCCTTAAATTGCTTTAATGCTGGTTATTTTGCAATAGATTGTTTGAGAAAATCTCCCTGAAAAATTACTGCTTTCTTTTGGAAGTATTAGCTCAGGCTTTTCTCTTGCATTTTCCAGAAAATTCCATCTTCAAAGAGCTGAACCCTCTTCTCTACATAAAAGCTTCGAGGTCTGTCTTTCCTCCTCTGGCTTTCATGCTGCTTTTGACACTCAGATTACTTGTTTTACCTCAGGAAGACCTCCTGTTACTGCCTCAAATTGGATTTGTAAAGGGCATATTTATTGAAGAGGGGAGCTTGTCTGTTTTTGCCTTCAGCGCTGCCATGAGGCTAAGATCTATGGCCCCTCGTAAACTGCTGGTCTGTTCTCTTCTCTGCAATACCTGAAAGTTCTGACCCCGTAACACAGGTAATGAAAGTGTAAAATCAGCATCAGGTGGGTTGGTTCGTTAGAATAGCTTGCTTCGTTGCGTTTGTCTGGAACCCATGGAATTGCTGCTCTGTCCCTTCCAACTCTGAGGAACCCTTCCCCTCACCCTCCAGCTCCTTGTGAGTGGCAACCTTTTCCTCTGACATGCCTTCCATTCTCACAAGCCTGGGGCCTTTCAAGGGAGACCTGGATTCTTCTCATTCTGCTCTGAGGCCTGGAAGGAGTTGACCTTCTCCTTCTGTTGCATTACTTCCGCTTCTAGACTGTGCGTCCAATATGGCAGCCACAACTCACACTGTGGCTATTGAGCACTTGAAATGTAGCCAGTCACAATTGAGATGTGTAGTAAGTGGAAAATGCACACCAAATTCAAAAGACTTCATACAGAATAAATAAATACCTCAATAATTTTATATTAACTGTATGTAGAATCAACAATATTTGCATATACTGGATTAAATAAAATGTATTATTAAAATTAACCTCACCAGTTTCTTTTAACTTTTTTTTTGTTCATGTGGCAACTAGAAATTCAAATTCCATATGTGGCTTGAATTTGTGGCTTGCAAGCTATCTGCCACCTTCGCTTAGTACCCATCTGCCTTTGTAGGCCATACCACTTCATGTGATGGCCTCATTCTACCTGTACTGGCTTCCCAGATACTTTTTAGCTGTCCTCTAGGTTGTGATTACCATTTTTCTCCGTCCAATGTCAAACTATCAAGACAATTTTAACATATATCTAAGTGAAGCCAATAAATATTAATTAGGTACTTATGGTTGTCAGGTACTTTCAGGCTTTGTATCTATATATTTTTAAAGAATAAGAAGTAAATTGTATCTATGGCCATGCCACCCTGAACAAGCCCAATCCCATCTGATCTCGGAAGCTAAGCAGGGTTGGGCCTGGTTAGTACTTGGATGGGAGACCATCTAGGAAGACCAGGTGCTGTAGGTGTAAAAAATAATAATAATAAAATAAAATAAATAAGGGATTGTAAGCTGACAAGGTCCTTGCAATCTGTGAGGTCAACCAACGGTTGCTGCGCCTAAAAAATAAAATAATAAAATAAAAAATTAAATTAAAAAAAGTAAGTTGCAAGGAACATAGTCTATTGAAAGAGAATGGATTATAAACAAGTATGATAAAAGGAGAACAGTTCTAGAATAGCTGTATGTATAAAGCGCTACTGGAACCAACCGGAGTGTAATGAATTTACCCGTGATTATCAGAGGCAGCACCAAGAGGAGGCCATGGTGAGGGAGTCCGTGGGAGGTGAAGGTGGAAAGTGCCTTTTAGGACCAGATGCTAAAGCTACCTGAGGCCTTGGGAGGTAAGACTGCACAGGTATGATGGGACTGGATGAGCACTCTGGCTGGGGCACTGGGCGATCAAGCGGCATAGGTCCAGGCGATGGTGGGAGATGAGGTTGCACGGATGTTGGGGCTGTGTGGGGCTACCGGAGATAAGGCTGCAGTCCCGCCAACTGCGGGGGCAGGAGGGGAGCGTTTGGTAGCGAAGCTGGAGCAGAGCAGCAGGGCCCAGAGGCTGTTACAGCCCGCACGCTGCATCTGCATCGGTCCCAACCCTGCTCACGCTTCTCTGTGCGCACCCACTGGGTGCTGTCCGACGAAAGGAGCAGAGAACTTGCTAGGGAGTCACAGCTTCCGCGTAGGTTTGCAAGTCTGCTCTTTGGTAGGAGAGTTGCTTTGCCAGAAAAGTTTAGCAGAAACGGTGACCTAGTTCACCTGCCTCCATGCTGCTGGCATGCCAAAGCAAAACGCTGGACATTCATTAAAAGTGAAAATCATTCTCTACGCAACGCCTTACTTGTCAGAACTTCTGTTCATCTTCCATGACAGAGAATCCAGGGTCGTCAGCACTTACAGAGCACATGTATTTTCTTTGCTCTTGAAACCCAAGGGCAAAGTGTTGGAGGACCCCCATCTGCTAAGGGGTGCTACAGACCTTTGCTAGCCGCACCCAGGGCTGGACAGTAAGTAGCAGGTGGCTCCATCTCTGTGTGCCCAGCTGGCCTTACTTGTCACACGCGGATAGGGCACACATGGTTCGGGGTGGAGGGTGCTCAGAGAGGAGAAATGTCTTAGTCCAAAAACATCAACATTGGGGTTAAGTTTATTTCATAAAGAAAACTAGGGCAGAGTCTTGCTACCAGGCCAGCAGGGTTCTCAGTTTATGGGATTACATGGGGAACTTCAAAAAAAAAGACAAAGAGCCGCACCCCCTGGAGATTGGAATTTAATTGGCCTGAACTCTTCTTTTTAAAGAGCTACCCAAGCGATTCCAATCTGCAGCCAGGGTTTTAAAACCCCTGGGTTAGATTTTAAAAGTTCATTTTTTTTTTTTTTTTTTTTTTTGCAGTTTACTTGGCACTGCTTTTCTGCCTAAAGTGAAAGGAGGGGAATTTGGAAATTGAGATTATTAACTCAAGGTTTGGGAAACCAAATGAACAAATACAAAGCAGCTGAGAAAGTGTGAGGCGTGTCCTGGGGAAAGAAGTCAGGACTGCGGCCCTAACCTCGCTCGGGGCAGGCTTCTCACTTAACTTGGCATGTTTACTGCTCAGCAGAAGCCACAGAGATTGTCGTGAAAGGGGCCAGAAAGAAGCAGTGGCAGATCTATTTCTCCAGTTTTTTTTTTCTGGGAGAGATATACAGGCTAGAAAGGGTGATGCTCCCACCTTTAAAATATCAAAAAGCCAGACAAACTGCAAGTTCAAACTTTCCTCTACTGCTGAGGTCACAGGGCGAATAACTAACCCCAAATGGAAGGACAGACAGACCCCTGCAGGAAGAGATGGGACAGAAGCCCTTAATTACTTGAGGCCAGTGCAGCGGGATGTGGGTAAGAATTCACTAGAATTTCTTTCAGTTTGTTTTTAAAAGTTATTTTTACTGAGGTCCCATGTAGGTTTTGGGCCACAATTTGAAATTCATTCCGAGACAAGGCCCAACTCTGCCACTTTCAGGTTTCCCAAATGACAGCCAAGCAATAGGGTAGGTAAGGGGAGAATCAAAAGAACCAGACCCTTCCATTGTATCAGGGTTCTTCAAGCCAGGAAGGAAACTGGATGAGTTTGAACTGTTGGAGGAAGCCTCTGGTTTGGGTGCCAAGAGGACCAGCTGGAGGAAACCCAGCCGAGAGCACCCATGCTAATTGCTGCAAATGCTGTTTGTGCCAACAAGATGTCAGAAGCCCTAGAACTGAGCCAAGCATATGGATCAGCAAGGTTTCTCTTTGCTAGCAATTTCTACCACTGGTGGCTTTATTCTTTGGTAGACCTGGGCACATCCCTAGAGCTTTTCTTTCCTGACTGCTTCTATTCTAGCACCGTCCCATGCGCAGCCTCACAGTGAATTTAACCTAAGTTCCCTTATAATGATAATATCTGGGTGAATGCAGTCTCTTAAAAATTGCCAAACATCGGGCAGCTCCTGCAACCTTTCTACATAAAAATGATAGCCCTGTAGGCCTGAGATAAAACTGGAATGTTATCAGAAGCTCTGAGATCTAAAAAGAATTTATTGGACTTCCTGAAATCTTTAATATAAAGCCCATGGACATATAGCATTCTTCTTTCCTAGGGATTTTGGGATAATGTAAAAGAATTTAATGACCAAAAAGGTATTCATCTTCCAGGAAACCTAATAACTAAGGTTGGTTTCTTCTGAATGAGAGGCCAACAGGAGTCAGGCTAACTTGAGAAGAAAAAGTAATTCTTCATCTACTTTATGTTCCTTATTCATTATATCTTGTTCTTCATAGCTTTCGGGATTCCTGAGTCTCTCTGTGACCCACACCGACTGGAAAGATGCACAACTCAGTCCTTCCCCTCAGAATCTGTGTGGACACTTTTTATTTCCTGTGAATCCTTTACTGTCACAACTACCCTTTTCTACCACGTAGCTTTGCTCAGACCAGGAACCCAGGGAGAGATGTAGCCCTTGAATTAAGAAATGTTCTTTTCTTGCTTATCAACATAAAATAAACTTTCTAGTATTTCCAGTAATTCGTCAGTAATTTATGGCTCTCATTTCCCGAACTCCCTTTTGCTGGTGAAATCTTGATTATTTCTTTGAATCTTTCACTTTCGCGCATACTCCTTTCAGGCTAATTTTATCATCCAGAGAGGAATCAAACCCATTTCCAAATACCTGGAGTTGTGAGTCTTTTAAATTCTGTCCTCGAACTGAAATATTAGCTAGCTGTCTCATAGATTGTCCCTGGTCCCACCAACCTTGGTTTGAATCTGCCAGAGTCTTACATCTCAAATCTCTAAACTGGACAATTGTAAGCCTGATTCTCAGTTTCACATTGTCATCTCCACAAAAACTGCCCAACATATAGACTCATATTTAATTCTAGAACTCTCTTGGACCTGGCCAACTTGTCCCCACCAGTAATTAAGCCAGGCCCACACTGATGTTCTGAGCTGGCATTGAACTCCATCTGGCCCTTTGCATCCACCCTCATCTTATCTCCAGTACTGGCGCTGGTACGGAAACCGGCCTCGGTTGAAAGGGTTTGGAATAAATTCACCACACATTTTCCTGGCAGTTGTCTTACCGTGTTGGTTGAAGGAGATGATCTTTGTGAATGGAAATCATCCAACGCACATGTGCTTTCACCAAAGATAAGCATGACATATGATTTCTTTCACTTGAACATTTCACGTGGGTTTTCTAAGTCCTTAAATATCACCTCATATCCCAGGAGAATAAATATATCTACACACAGAGAGAGACACACACTCACACAGACACACAGACACAAACACACACACAATCACACTCACACAAGTCGCAGAAGAATATCCTTGCATGGGAAAGGGATTAATTACGTTAGTGAGATGCCAAACTGAGTATCGGTGTCCATTTACTCATTCTTGCTAGGATTAGACTGAAAGCTGTTTATCTGCTGCTAGTCCCACAGGGGTATATCTTGGCTTTACTTTTGAAATAGATTCTTGGCACAGTTTCATTGTTAGGAATACAGGATCCAAGACCAAAAAAAAAAAAATGCCTTTAAGAGTTATGATCTTCAGATCTTTATCTATCTTGATATTTTGAAAACTTGCTTTAAGAGAAATAACATAGGATGAGAGTAGGACAGGAAGGAAGGGGAAGCTGAGAGAACAGCCAGGAAGTGGGACTAACAGCTGTTCTATTTTCCGAGCAGGGGTTATAAAACTAGATAAGTTACAAATGCACACATATACAATAACACCCTGTCCGAGCAGGGCAGTGTCATAATGAGTCCTTAGTACTTGTGTGTAAAGGATGATTAAAATTAGTTCACGAAAAGTTCATAAAGATAAATAAAGTTAATATCCTCAGCATGGCCCTAATCTCTAACACAAGCTTTTTCTGTTACAACATGTACAGCGCATGCCAAGGTTCAATTCATTCTCAATTGACTTCCACTAAACTAACAAAGCAAACACAAATTTATTTTAGTTCTGACTTTCAACATTAGGTTAAGGAGTGCTTAGTGATGACAACAGCTCAGAGTCAAAGACCACAGGCCTGAGAGACGTACCTGCCTAAATTCATCCTTATGCAGAAGTCTTCATTTATGCCTCTTTCTTGCCTTTTTCTCCAAACCCAACCATTGTAGGATCTCTTTTTATACTTCAGTTGTTTTTAAAATCAGAGGAAAGGAAATAGTCATCTTAGACACTTGTTTTTTCAATATAGACTTCATAAATGTGTACATTCTTTTGTGTTTGCTTGCTTTTCCCCGTGGGCCTGTTGCTGTTTAAATCATGTGTGAAGAATCTGCCTTCATATGGAGAACTGTTACTAAAAAGAGTCCTTTGGTAAATTCTTTTGCATAACCCAATGGATAAAATGCTTGGACTGCATCAAAATTGATCCAATCATTTAACAAAATTATTGAATCTATGATATATCCTAGATACCGTTCTAGGCACTGGGCAAAATGCAGAAAATAAAACAGACAGAAATCTTTATCCTCATGAAACTTACACTCTACTGGTGATACAGGGTAAAAATGAAAGAAGGGAAACTAGTAGGGAATGCCAGGGCTCATGGTGGTAGTACAGTTCTATTGAGATTGGTCCTCACAGGTGATGTTTGCAGAGATGCTCAAGCAAAAATTAAAAAAAAAAAATGAATGAGGAGGAAAAGGGAGCCAAGTAGCTGTCAAGGGTAGAGCATTCCTGGAAGACAAGGTAGCAATTGCGAAGGCCATGGAGTGAAAGCCTGCCTGGTGCAATGGCAGAGCTGCATAGAGGCCAGGGTGGCTGCAGGGAGTAAGGGAGGAGGCAAAGCATATTTTGAACTAATAATTCAAAATAAAAAACCAGTGTTCTTTTCCAACCTGATTCTTACCAAGATTACTTTTTTTTCCTTCATCTAGACAAGATACGTGATTTGAGTTGCCAGGTGTATTATCACTAGAAATAATAGAAATAATAAGTCCATGTTATCTCATCTAATTTCAATTATTACATTGATTAATATCATAATCATGATAATCACCACCATGACTACAAATAACACAGTGGCTCCATGGTTTGCATTATCTCATTTGACTCAATGATGATACCTGGGTAAGCATTATTTTACCATTTCTCAGATTGGAAAATTTTTTGGATGCATTACGTGACTTGCCTAAAATTGCTCAGCTAGTAAATGCTGGTGAGGTATGGACTAGAATCTTATTTTTGCTAAATCACATACTTCAATGCCAACAACATCCCATATACCTGCCCAAAAGATCTCTACTCTCTATAATTTATCCTTTTAACAGAAAAGATCTGTAGCTAGAAAAGATTGGTTTACCTAAAAAAGAAAAAGTAAATTGAACAATATTTATTACAATGCTATATGTCATAGTAAAAAAGAGAAACAACTTGAAAGTCCAATAATAAGAAATGAATAAGTGTGGTAGGAAGAATAATGGCTGTGCAAAGATGGTAAAGGCAGACACCAAGGTTGTACATGGAATTAAGATTGCTAATCAGAGAGATTATTGAGTGGGCCTGCCGTAATCACCAGGGTCCTTAAAAGTAGGAGAGAAAGGCACAGAGAGATGCAACGTTGCTGACTGTGAAGATGAGCGAAGGAAATGCCAGCTGATGAACGCAAATGGCCTCCAGAAGCCACATAGGAAACATTCCTGCCTAGAGCCTGCAGGAGGAATGCAGAATGTTCCAGCCCTCGGAGACCTACATTGGACTTCTGACCTCCAGAAATGTCAGATAAGAAATCTGTGTTGTTACAGCAGCAATAGAAAACTAGTGTGGTAAGTCAACATAGACTATGTACTTGAGGGTCTCTAATGCAAACATCTAAGTGACATGTGAGAGTTCTGTGTGATAACTTGGAAAATATTTAGGACCACCATTGAAAAAGCACTATATAGATACATATGTACGAGTTGGTTAAAACTGTGCTTGAAAAACAAGGAAACAAAACCTTTAGTTCAGTGGATATAAAATCTGGGCAAAATTTCACACACACACACAAATGTGAATGATAAGTAATGTGAGTGATGGAATAATGCTGATTCATTTTCCTTTTCTTTCAACTTTTATGAATTTTCCAAATTTCCTTAAATGAATCCGTACAGAGGAAATACTAAAACTTTTCAATTGACTTATGGAAATAAAAACCCCATTAGAGAGTTGTAATCATATATGTTGCCCAGACAGGACACCCTCAATCATTACATCTGTGGTGAAATAGCAGTCAGGATTCTTTCCTGTTTTATCTAGGTAGCCATATGGAGAAAGTTATTATTTTAGCAGGTGGTTCCAGAATTCCTATGTAGGGAGAGACCTGCCTTAATTGAGAAGTTGAAAAGAAGCTTTATGATAGTTCACTGCAGACAAGGAAGTCCTCAGGCCTGAATGTGGATCAGGTACTTAGATTTCCTGTTAGAGGCAGAGAGAGAAGAGCCAGAGGACTGAGGCTGCTCGGGGGCTGGAGTCAGGAGAATATGGGGTTTGAAGAAGACATTTGAAGGAAAACACACACCTACAGCATGTTTTCCAGGGAATTCAGTGTGTTGTAGATTGTGTTAGTCCTAGTCTTCAGCGAAACTGTAACTTATCCACATTTGATTGGATTTCATGGAGAAACCAAAAAAGGGGGCAAGATCTATGTCAAGGCTGACTCAGAGCTGAAACTGGGCTGTGCTGTGTAGAGGGGAAAGAGAGCTGAGGTCCGAATCGCATGTCCCTTTTATATGTGGTCAGCATCCATTGGTGCCATGCCTACCATGTACCTTCAACTGTGCTCAGTCACCAGCACCACTGAGCTGGGTGTTTACTGCCCCGCTCACCACCTCCCCTTCCCAGAGTACCTCCTGGCCCTCACGTACTGCCTGGTGCATTGCAAAATAGCAAGTGTTAGCAGAGTTATTTCACTACCTTGAATTGCATTTCATATTCAAGAGGACCTCAGAAGCCAGCCCTTGGATTACCTGGGATTCGTGCCAGCTTGTTGCAAGGCAACTACTGAACTGATCCCCTGAGAATCTGTGAAGGCTCCTCACCACTGATGTCCCCCAGGGACCGAGCAGCTTCTCATTCTCCAGTGCAGGCTGGTTCCAGAGCCAGGGGCCTGCAGTTATTCAAAGGAATCGTGGCACTTGGGCTGTTCTCAAAGGCCCAGAAGATGCTGGGAGAGGGAGTTTGTTAGAGAATCCACTGGGGATTCTATATCCTCTAGGGTGCTCTTTAGAGCTGAACAAACTCAACTCTCCCCAGACATTACAGAAACAGTTCAGAACTCCTGAGATGCCCATGATTGAAAACAAGGAGTCTTCCCTAGGGATCCTTTGGGCCAAATCCAGCTTTGTTCGCCATGGTCTCACCAGACCGCCAATAGCTCCATAGGGTTTTCTCTGGTCCTGTTTTGAGGGTTCAATGAAGCAGAACTTCCTTGGGATGAGATGATATCCCAGAAGTCTAATATATGCAGTGGGTGACAAGTCTTGTCACCAAAAATGTGGAGGAGTGGCAGTAGTGAGGTTAGCGTGTGCGTGTGTGTGTTCATGTATATACACGTGTTTACACTTGTGCCTGTTGGGCAAGCAGGAGTGAAACCAGGTTTTGTGAGCATGAAACATCATTTTCAGGGCCCTTTTAAAGAGAAAAGAACACTACATTACAAATTCAAAACTAGGTACAAAAATTCAGATATGTATTTAGAATGAGAAAAAAAGATTACAACGAATTACAAATATAAAAAGCTAGCAAATAGCAAAAGTATCACAAAATCTAGAAAAATAACCTATCTTAATTAACTTCTTGACATACCTCTATCATATTTTTTCTACAATTTTTAGCTGTGTTTTCTTTGACCTTCAAATAACAATGATTTTGTAATGTTTTCCATAATGGGGATTGAAAGTCTTTCTTCTAGAGATTTTTTTTCCAAATGAAGCAAGAATTTAACTTTTAAATTTGATAAAGAAGTTGTGATTTAATGACTTCAATAAAGCTACTACTTAGCCAGGAATACAGGAGACCTTAAAATAAAATTATTTTTACACACCACAATGATAATAGCTTATTATGAAAACAAGAGTTCAAATAAAGTGTAAAAGATGCCGTTGGAAAGTTGTTTTAAAAGGCTTTACTCATTTGAATAACAACACTTGCCAGTTTGAATAAGATTAATTTTTCTTTTTAAACCTCATTTATAAAGCTTTATCAAATGAATCTAGATTTATTAATCATTTCTGTATCTTCCATTAGTGACTCAAAAAAATCTCAGTAAAGATTCTACTGACCTCAGTAGAGCCATTGCAAGAATAAAGACTGTAGATTCTTATTGGAGAAAAAATGAACCTGTGTTTTTTTAATTCTTGATGAATTCTTTCTGTTCCTGGTGCACATATGCGTGTGTGCGTGTGTATGTTTCTCTTACACACAACGCAAGCAAATACTTCCTTTTCAAAATATTATGAACATCGTTATCTCTGTTGCACCAGGGAAATTTTCACCATTCTAAAAATAATTTCAATTCCATGGTGTCAGAGTGTTTTAGTTACTACTGCACGAACAATAAGATTGTACATGAGATCCATTTTGAAATACTACAAAAGACTCAGAAATGATGAAAGCATGACAAATGGTTTGGAAATTAGGATAACTAAACCTGCTTAAAATCAACTGCTAAAATAACAGTTTTAAAAAGTTATAAAATCGTAGTGTTAATGATTGACCTTAAAGTCTTGATAGAAATCTGTTGCTTCCTCTTTTCCTCATCATGTATCTGCCTTATTTCATGCTGTCTTTTTTTTCCTGTACTTTCACATCAGCTATGACTGGTTTTAATCCAATGCTTAACCCCTTCTCTACCAGCTATAGTCAAAAATTTTAAATCCAGAAGTAATAAGCTAGGTAGGCCCTAGGCTGAAAGATATGCCTAAGGCAAGTCATTTTCTTCTTGTTTTCTTCCCAAGTCACCTTATTTTGATTTAATATTTTTGTGCAACTGGATTAAAATTTCCTCTCTTGTATATATATTGATAGATATAAGCAACTTGTTTTATTATCACCTTCAGCCATGCAAAATTAACTTTCTCAATTTGATTCATGTTGCTATAAATACCACAATGAAGACTTGTTACTGAATTCTAATGATTGCACAATTCTTATGAAAAGCTTGGTGGTAAAAATTAATATTCATGGAGACACCTAAGGAAGGTGAAATCCATTGCTTACTACAGATATTCATGGACTCTAGGTTAAGGGCCTGTGTTGTAACTGGCAGTGTTAATTAGTTATGGCTTCGTAACAAATAACCCTCCAATTATCAGGAACTTATAGCAACAAACATCTATTTCTTCATGCTCAAGTCTATGGGTCAGCTATAGCTTGCTTGGATTCATCTGGGCTTAGGAGGGCTTGGCTCCAGGCTACAGGTTAGTTTTAGGTCTATTCCATGTGTTTCTTCATTCTCCGTGGACCAGCAGCTACACGAAGCATATTTTTCTCATAGCAAACAAAGGAGCCTAAGAGGTCAAGCTCAAACATGCATGTGCCCTTAAAGCCTTAAAGGTCTGGTTAAGCTTGCAAGCTTTCCACTGGCTGAGCCCAAAGTCAAGAAGAGACAGGGATGCAGGCTCTGCCTCCACTATTGCAATACTAGGTCACATGGCAGATGGAGAGAGAAAAGAATTAAAGACAATAATCCAGTCTCCCATACTGACCATTTTTCATTTGTCTCTGACTTGATTTTCCCATTTGTAAAATAAAGCACAACAAAAGACAAAAACTCTACCTCTTAGAGTTGTAAGGATTGAAGCGCTTGAAATAGTGCCTAGCACAAACATTTTTAAAAAGCTCAATAAATAAAGTTAGCTATTGTTGTTGTTGTCATGCCTCAATTATCCAATAAGAGGAAGAAGTTAAGTCTTATGAATAGCCATACCTTGGACCATTATGCAGCCATCAAAACCAGCTGTGAAGAGCTGTACTAATTTGGGGAAATGTTTCTGCTTTAATAATATGTGAAAAAAGCAGGATCTAAAAACATATGGCTAATGTGATCCCAATAATGTAAAAACTCTATATGAATCAAAGATGTAAAGCAAATACACCAGTCATTAAAGTGGCCGATTCTGGGTGGTGATCGTTTTCTTCCATTTTTTATATGTTCCAATTTTTTATAATAATATGTATTTTTCTCTAATAACAATAAGTTTAAAAAGCATGTAAAAACAAAAAGAGATCTAGGATTTGATGAGCATCTGATCCTCTCCATTAATTCTTTGTTCTGTGTTTGGGGCTAATTTTTAACCTCTAAGCTTATTTTTGCATCTTCTCATTAGGGAGAAATAAAATTAGCTCGATTATTCAGTTTTCCAAATATCCAGTTCCTTTCCTCTTACATCTGGCTTTGGATTATTTCAAAGATTAAATGAGGTCCTTTCCATGGTTGGAAAAATGCACAACAGGGGCAAGGGGTGCTATAAGCTTAAGAATGCAAGGAAATAACACTTCAGGTAATAACAATTTATCCAAAGACCTGGTAAGTGCAAGGGAGATATCGATAGATATTAGTAGATTACCTTACCTTATTTTTCTGTTTTAGTCATTTGTCTTTCTTGAGTCCTGTGACTAATGGTATTGACTGTGAGCTTGACCTTTTTAGAGAAACTACACTAATATAACTATATTTAGAGAAATAATATTATTTGAATTGGCACCATAATATTATTCAGATATATTGTAATATTACCAGGATTCAAAGCCTTAGAATGATGCAAACTTTCTTAACATTACGTTACTTATCACATTTTGTGTAGGTAGATTGTGGGCATATTTTTTAACTCCTTTTGGTAAATGAAATTAGATTGCGTTTTCTATGTTCTTGGATTTCCAGAATTTCAGTATTTTCTGAAATCAAAAGTCTGTTTATGTGGTAGCTTGAAAATACGTCCACAAATTGTTTGATACTGCTTTCTTTAAAAGATGGAGCCTAATTTCTCTCCCCGTGAGTGTGGGCTGTGTTTAGTGACTCACTTCTAACAACTAGAAGGTGACTAAAATGACGATATGTGACTTCCAAGACTAAGTCATAAAAGGCATTATGGCTTCCTCCTTGCCCTCTTTCCTTCATCACTCATTCTCAGGAAAACAGCTGCCCTGTTGTGAGGACACTCATGCTGTCCTATGAAGGGCCCGTGTGAGGAACTGAGGCCTCCTGTTAACACTCATGTGAATGTGCCATCTTGGAAGCAGACACACCAGCCCCAGTCAAGTCTTTGGCTGACCACAGCCCTACTGATGGCCTAGCTACAGCTCACAAGAGATCCTGAGCCAGAATCACCCAGCTAAGCTCCTCCCAAATCCCTAACCCACAGAAACTGTGAGATAGTAAGTGCTCATTGCTTTGGCCACTAAGTTTTAGAATAATTTGTTATGCAGCAATAGATAAATCACACAGCTTATCATGGAACTTTATTGCTGGAAAAGTGTTTCGAAAGGTTTTATATCCTGACCATGTAGTGCTTACCATAAGATGGGTTTGAATTAGATAGTAGGAATATAATGACGAGGGGAAAAAAATCAGAATCTGCTGTCAGGGAGCTCACAATCAGATTCTACAAACATAAGGGGAGAATAGGAAACAAACATTTTTGATGTTTGGGAAGCTACTTAATATCAGGTATCCTCGATTTATGAAATAGAGAATAATATCTACTTTAAGCATTGTTACAAGTTGAGAAATAATATTAAATAAAGCACCTGGCACAGAGTTAGCCCTCAAAAAACTTGCTATTATTATTATAAAGGTAAATTTTCACCAGCTTTTTGTTTTCAGACTTTAAGAGTCCCCGCATAATGCCAAAAATGTGTCATCGTTACACATGTGTGGAAGACAGCATTTTTACTAAGGGTTTTGAAAAGTTTGAGACTTCACTAGAAAAAGGTCTCTACTACCTTTCTCAAAACCTCTTAGGGAAGTGATGGTTGCGTGGTTTAGATTTGACTCAGTACCTATCATAAGCTGGTTGTGAATATGTATTTTAATTACTAATCATTTAGAATAACAAGCTAAGTTCCCACACTGAAGTGCCAACATACTAAATGCCATCAGGCATTCTGTTTAAGTAATATTTTTACGCTTGACCATGTATGTGATATTTTATTTTAAAGCACTCCTCTTATCATTTAGACGAATAATTATCTATCATCACATTATTTAATTCAAAATTACATAGGCTTCCCCTTTTCCTAACTATATGGTTTGCTTCAACTTCATCTCATCAATTATGTTGATTTCTTAAGCCATGGAGAACAGGGATACCTGACACCTACTCTCTTCATTTATCCTCTTCTCGAATATTCTGGAAGTTATCAAAAAAGAAGCTCAGAACCTAAAGATTAGACAGATGATCAGCAATTCTAAGAGACCAAATCTAGATAATAGACGTAGAAGGTGAAATAACTAGATGACTATGAACAAAACAGTTATTTCTCACCAGAGCAGCCAGTTTCCTCATATGCACAGTCACAGCCCCTGGATTGCCTCGTTGTTATGGCAACAATCACCGTATATCACACTAAAATCTGGTATTGAAATGTACTAGAAGGAGGACGAGGCATACATTTTCATTTTTTTTCCAAGTTCATTTGCCTCATGGTTTCATGCAGTAATTCAACATGAAACATTTATTTGAGCTTAACAAATCATAAATACCTATTCTCCCACTTTGAGATTTAGAACTACCTTCTGTGACTGAAATAGCAATTCACGGTCAAATAGGTTTCATACATTTCAAACAACTAGACTTTCTTTCAAAGAAAGAAGGGGGAGGGATTATCCTTGGCGGTCTTCTACTGAATTAATCTACATCACTCCACTCCCTGCTGTAAGCAGCATTAGCCTTCAGATTTCAAACTGCCATGAGACAGTGGGGAGATTCCCAGTGAGGTGTGACATTTTGCTTCTATTCTACAAAGAATAGATAAGTGTTGAAATACGTGACTGCTCTGTTTAATTCATACTGTAAAGTCAGGAGCTTATAGACTGGAAGACCGGTTGCTCCTCCTGGCTCTCATAGCAGCTACTGGTATTCGGATAATGGGAATAAGGCTAAGGTTATAGTTAAACACTGAGCACTAAAACTGATTTCAAAAAAAACTTTCAATAATCTAATTCAGGACCTACTAAGAATGCCTCCTGGGAAAAAAAAATTGCACTGTGTTTATATCAAAGAAAGACCCACATTGTTTATGATACATTTAATTTACAACGTTATTTTTTTTTTATCTGTAGAGAAAGTTTATGTAACTAGAAATATCCGAAGTAGGATACAGAAATCTCTGTCACTGAGTAAATTGCTGACCTGGTGTGAATTTTTGCAAACATTTCTTAGATACAAACTTAACAGGGTTTTTTTTCAATATTAATATTATTATTGTACTCATGCCAAAACTGGAACATATTATTAAATAATTATTAAAAACTCAAAGATTTGGAGTTTTAAAATGCTCTTTTCAATGATGAAGAGAAATCACTGGTTGCAACATCCTTGCCTTATTATTTTTTGTGTGTGTGAGAAGACCATTCTAATCAGCTGGAGAATCTTATTAGATTATGGCTTGTGAGGAAGAATTTAATAACTAAACAGTTCATGGATCAAATTTATGAACTTTGAAAATGGAAATAAAAGTAAAGATTAAATGAATTAAAATGTCCTTGAGCCAGAAAGTCAGATAGGATGGAGAGGCAAATGTCATCTGCTTTATTCTGCTTCAATTCAAATACCATAAGTGAACCCCAGCGACTCATTGGCTTTGTTAAAGAAATATTCCAAACTAGAGACCACGCAGAACTGAACTAGGCCACAGCGAATCCCAGTCGGTCTGCCATCCAGCAAACTGCTGACCTAGTGAATTTGTGGAATGTATCTGCGATGTAGTCAGAGAAAACTGCCCAGTGCCTAGACAACTAGCATCTGACTTTCCTCTTGAGGAGTCATGTCAATCAAACTCCTGATTAAACAGGTTCTGCATTCCTACTCAGTCTATTAAACCAGGGACTGTGCTCTTGGTATCAGGGCAGCCAACCGTGATCCAAATCCCAGGGGATCGAGGCCCGCTCTGTACCTCGACGTATATTAGAAATTTTTCTCAGAGCCGAAAAGTTCTATGGGACAAGGCTGTTCTAGGCACAAAACAAGTGGCACAAATTAATCTAGATTAACGGTATGATTTAAAAAACAGTTCTTGAAAAAACATACAAGCTTTGAATGCTTTGAATTTTAAGACATCTTAGAAATGGCACAAAAACATGTTTCGGTGGCTGAGGAAAAATAAATAAGGAAATAAAGGCCACATCCAATAACAGTAAAAACTTATAGAACATTATTCAAAAAATTTAAAACGTATTTCATAAAACTATATGGCTCGTCCCCATACGAGACACTGTGCTAGATATGGATTCAAAAATAAAGAGACATATGCACACCTGAAACATACAATATTGTATGTTAGCTATATTTTAATAAAAATCTTAAAAAAAAAAAAACAACCCTTCCCCCCCCCCAAAAGAGATGTGCATCCTAGCCTCAGGATGTAGCCTAAAGAAGTTCAATGAGAACAGATACAAATGAGCTACAAGAGCAATCAATACCAAGTAGGAGACCCGCCACTGAGTGGGCGGGGTCTCTGGAAAACCTCTCAGAACCCTCAGCAATGGGGCCTTCCCTCCCCAGCTGTTGGGAGGGGTGCCTGCTCACTGCTCATAGCTGACATCCTCCCAAGGGGTTGGCACAGGGACCAGCCATGTTTTCACACAGAGAATCTACACCGCTATCAAATGAAGGATTGCTCCTCTTCCCTGGGGCCCCTGGGGTTATCAGTGGACACAAGCCAGTGGGCAGCCATGAGAGTGAAGGGAAAATTCGAGATAAGAAGTGATTCATTCAAAAGAAGGAGGTCCTAGTCAAAGCAGGTTTTTATTATTTGACATCTCTGGTTTTGCGAAGTTTGGGGTTCAGGGCTGCAAAGGAGACAGTGTTGAGAGAAGGATTTTCAGAAGGAAAATCCAGGGTTGTTTGGGAAAAGATGAGAGGCTCAGCTGAGATGGGTAGAACAAGACACTCTTGTCCCTGTGATGAAGAAAGGTCTTTCTTGGGGAAAACACCACGCCAATTCTAGCGACCTGGAGTTCCCCTGACGGTGAGGAGAAGGAGTCAGACCAGGTCACACCAAGCCAAGAATGTTTGTCAGCAGACCTGGGAAGTCACACTGCAGGTGACATGCTGCAATTCTGACTGTTACTCCTCTGTACCGATGTGAGCAATGAACCTGAACTTGGAACTCAAGGGAACTGCAGGTTCTTTGGGGCCCAGGTATTATTTCATTAGAGTAACCTGGCTGTTTGGAGGTGCTGTTCCGTGGTGAAGATGGACGGATAGGCTCCCTCCCAGGGAACCGGGTCTGTGCAGGAGAAATCTCTCCCTTTTCTAAAGGCAGCGCTGAACCCAACAGGAGAATTTTCTGTTTGAGGCTACTGCCATCTTGTCTCTCGGGGTTTCACTCTAGCCTTGCTTATCCTAGGATTTTTGATTGAACTCAAAGCTTTCTGGTTTGAGCCAGTTCTGCCATTAAATTCTGTTGCTTTCTCCACACCCAGCTGTGCGTGAAGACTAAAATCCAAGACAACTCGGAAGTCATCAGGCTGGCGGAAGGTCAGCCAACTCCCTGCTGCTCAGAGGGGGACCCTAGACCAGCAGCACCTGCAGTATCTGAGAGCGCGTGTGGCAAATGCTCAATTTCGTGCCATTTCCTTGTGGAATCAGAATCTGCATTTCAACAGGATCCCCAGGCGATTTGGGCCGCACAGCGAAGTCTGAGAAGCAGTTGTCTAATTCGGTGCTTCTCAAGTGGAACTTGCAGCAGAATCACCCAAGCGGCTGAGCTGTTAGACTGCAGATTGCAGGGAGCATCCCCACACTTTCTGACTGAGTGGGTCCCAGATGGGGCCCAAGAATTTGCATTTCTAAAACTGTCCCAGGTGATGCAGCTGCCTCTAGGCTGGGGACCGCACTCTGAGAAGCGCAGCTTTAATTCGTTCTCCTCCCTTATGGAAGGACCAGATACTCCTGAGTTCAGATTTCAGCCTTAACACTCACCAGCTGTGTGACGTCGGCCACGCCCCTGACCTCTCTGAGCCCAAGTTCCTTTCCATTTTGCGTGGAGTAATACCCACTTCGTTGGACTTTGTGAGAATTTAAAGAGATTTTTAAAAGCCAAGCATCTCCCCTTGCATGGTCGCAGAATGGGCTCTTCAAATTGTGCTTTGCAGACCAGCAGCATCCGGATCCCTGGGAGCTGGGAGGAATGCAGCCCCTGTCCCCGCTCAGACCTGTGGTGTGAGACCCTGCATTTGCACAAAACCCTCGGTAAGACTCATGCATCATCAAGTCTATAAGGATGCGGGTCCCGGTTCCCCATTCCAGCTGATGATACTGCATCTCGGGGAATGGCTTTTCCAGCCCCAGATCAGGCATGGGAAGCTTGAACCCCTAAATCTCTCTGGAGTATTCCCACTCTCTCAAATTCCAGCCACGCACTGATGGTGTGAGTCCCCATTACAGGCCAGACGCTCTCCATGACCCACCTCAGGTTTGCAGAGTCTTGGGAGGCACCAAATGGGTAAAACATGTGTTCACCGTGAACTTGTCTCCTAAGGCAGAGTTCACCTGGAAACAGATGGAGCCTGAGAGGAGAGAATGCTTTCTATACGTCACGATTTGCTTATTTGACTTTTTGATTGCTTTTGGCGGGGATAGTCACATTGAGGTTCTATCTGAATCCTTGTGGGCAGGAGAGAGGTAGGAAGAAGGGATGGAAGCGAAGGCCACACAGGGTATAAAGATTCTGATGGGAGAGAAAGGAGACTCCAGGCTGCCAAAGAGGGACTCGCTCCTGGGGGGAACTGGTTTTTGTGAGAACAAACGGTGCAGCTGAGTTCCCAGCACAGAAGTCAGCCCACTCAATGTTCTGGTGTGTGATTCTTTGGGAACAAAGTACTGTTTGGGAGTCATTACCATTTGTAGCTATTTTATCATATGAACCAAATAAAAATGAATCCTTCCTGAACATTCCAATGAACAAAACAAAACAGTAGTGACTTCAACAGAGTTGGGGAGGCAGCGTTGCTTTTTTGCATATTTATGAATAATGACTTCTGAAAAATAATCCAACAGGAAATATAGAATGAGCAGATTTATTCAATAATGAATAAAAGGCTGGAAACTCTGTCAGTCCCCCGTGAAGTGGCCCATAAGTTTCAGGCTGGTTTTGTCACTGAACTTGCTCTTCGACACCTCTTACAATATGATTGAAGGAGTTTGTTCTCATTTTGTTAGACATCACAGACCAGGGCTACTTTTTCTTTCCTTGAAGCTGAAGAAAACTAGATACATCTAAACAAGTCATCATCCCAAATACTGCGGCTGTGAGATTTTTGCTACCCATTATAGTGGAAATCGATATAGCCAGGAGAAGTTCAGGGATGTGAAGTAATTTATCCAAGATCATAGCTAGTCCAGGTAGCAGATAGGCTGGAAATTTAGATCCCTAGTCTGCAGCCTCTTGATATAAAACATAGACATAAAAATGGTAAGTTCCAAGTAAGAGTTGGTTTTTATGTTTGAGTCTTGATTTCCTTACTTAGCTGTATTTTTTCTTTTCTGGCCCTTAAGCACTGACATCTGCTGGATATAGTGCTGGGGTTATGTCCAAAGAAACAGAACCAACTCTGGGTGAAATAGATGTCAGTTAGGCCTTAACCAAAAGATGCCTTTTGACAATTTGGCCTCCAGTTCAAGCCTGAGCAGAGCCCCTTTGTTTAAGTCCACAACTCAACTCATTGATGAATAAGGACTCTCAGAAACTTGCCTCCTACCTCCCCAACAGTTACTGCCTCCAAGGAGGAGAGGGTATTTTAGCTGGAAAGGAAGGGGCAAAAGAGAACTTTCTGGAGTGAAAGTAATGATCCATTTTCATAGGGGTTTGGGGTAGGTGTTGCGCTATGCATTTGTCAAAACCCGTGGAATGGTACATTAAAGATTTGTGTTTCATTATATGTTAATCTTACCTAAAATAAAACCCCACGTAATAAAACAAACTCCCTTAGAAAATATTTGGGACAGTAATAGGGTTAAGAGCTAAAAGTGTTAGGCTGCATTTTTATCATCCCTGCAGCATCTCCACCAACCACAAAAGACAAATGTGTTTGACCACTTCTGTAGAGTGGGGAGTGTGGAAGTTCTCAGAAGTCAAAACATGTATCTAAAGTCAAGGGTATCTGTTCTGAGGCAACTGTCTTTATGCTACGAAACCAGATCTTTGCCCCTGAACTGACTAAGCTTCCTTGAGCAGTCAGTTCTTAATTAAAAACAGTCTCTCGGGTCGTCAGTGTGTGTGGAGGGCGGGTGGCTGCAGGAGCTCTGTCTCGTCCCTGGAGACACCCCAGGCAGAGTCTTGGGAATTGGGCATCTCATGTCCTCTGATGCCTTCCCCTAAGTAGATGTGAAAATGGGTCTGAAAACTTTCAGGGAGAAAGGAGAGGCCTGGCTTTAGGATAAAATGTATTACATTATGTGTTCAGGAAAAATTATAAAAGCATGTGAGTAAAGACTAAATTTTATTAAAATTGTATTATTGGGGGGGGTCAAATATGTGGTGACAGAAAGAAATCTAACTATGGGAGGTGAACACAGTATAAGTGTATATGCCTTACTGTTAAAGTGTACAGCTGAAACTTATTAGATTTTGTTAACCAATGTCACCATAAAAATTAATTAATTTTTTAAAAATTGTATTATTTGGGAGTCTTTACCTTTCTCTTCCCATTTTGAATATCACTGTTTCCCCAATTTACCAATGTGGTTTGCTTCTTTTATTCATAAAATATTTCAAACAGAAAATATGAAAAAGTATCATATAACAAAGAACAGTGCATCCATGATCCAATCTTGTCAGATTCTTCTTTTTCAAGATTGAAAAAGTATTTTAATTTGTGATTAATAGTTAAGTTATTAGTAACTGAATAGTTCAAATGAATCAGAGTTGTCCTTGTATTGACATTTACCCATTTGACTTTTTTCTCACCTTTATGCTATGCATATTTGGAAACTGGCATTTGACATCAAATTGGTAATAGGATTCTACTCCCAGTTTTTAGAACACGTGCATATATTTGTTTGAGTGGCTGCTCTCCACTTTTGTAATTTATAATTTATACTATTTTCCATAGTGGCTGTACCAATTTACATTCTCATCATCAGTGCACAAGGGTTCCCTTTTCTCCACACCCTCGCCAAAGCTTGTTCTCTTATCTTTTTGATAATAGCCATTCTAACAAATGTGAGATGATATCTCAATTGTGGGTTTGACTCGCATTTTCCCAATGATTAGTGATATTGAGCATCTTCTCATGTACTTATTGGTCATTTATATGTCTTATTTAGAAAAATGTCTATTCAGGTCCTCTGTCCGTTTTACAATCAGATTGGTTTTTTTTTTTTTTTTTTTTTTTTGCTGTTGAATTGAATGAGTTCCTTACATATTTTGAATATTAACCCCTTTGTAACACTATCAGCAACCTCAAAAATTTAAAACAGAAATCTTTATACTATAAATCAGTAGTCCTCAAACATTTTGGTCTTGGGAGACATGGAGAGTCTTAAGAATCATTGAAGTCTACGGCCATGCCACCTGAATAAGCCTGATCCTGTCTGATCTCGGAAGCTAAGCAGGATCAGGCCTGGTTGATACTTGGATGGGAGACCACCTAGGAAGACCAGGTACTGTAGGTGTAAAAAATAAGCGATTGTAAACTGACAAGGACCTTGCAATCTGTGAGGTTAACCATGGGTTGCCTTGCTAAAAAAAAAAAAAAAAAAAAAAAGAATCATTGAAAATGTCAAAGAACTTGCTTCTACATGGATTTAATCAATCAATGTTTACTATATTGAAAATGAAAACTAAGAGAAATTTTTAGGTATTAATTTATTTAAAATAACAATAGTAAACTCATTACATGTTAACATAACACACTTTTATGAAAATAACTTTTCTAAAATAAAAAAAAATTATTGAGATGAATGGCATTGGCATACATTTTTACAATCTTTTTAATGTCTGCCTTAATAGAAGCAGCTGGATTCTCATATTTGCTTCTGTACTCATCATATTGTGGATCATTGTTTTGGTTGAAAAATATGGAGAAATCCCAGCCTTACACAGATACTTAGTTGAAAATGGGAGGAATAATTAATAGTTTTTTCAGATAATTGTGGGTATTCTTCTTTGGTAGTGTGCCAAATTGAGACAAGTGGTAGTTTCTTAAAGGAAAGAGGCATCGTGAGATTTGAAATTATAATAATGAAATGTTCATACTCTGTTACATTGAAATTTATTGATTTATTTTATATTTTGAATGGATATTTTACCCATGCATGACTTCGTAACATCATATGTTGGTCATTTGGGAAATCTTTGTTCATCGAGTTATGCAGATCCTCCTTACACACACACACACACACACACACACACACACACACACACACACACCTCACTCATTAATAATGCCACTGATCTCATTAGAGGCCTCTTTTAAGGATTATAAAGCTGTCAAGTCCATGGGGGCAGATCCAAGTTTTCTAAAATTTTAATGATCACTTCAAAAGTCAAATTTTATAGTCAGCAAATACTGCCAATTTTCCATAAAGCAACAGGCTCATTTTGTTCATTTTTGAGAAACTGTCTGCCTAATCCCCAAGTCTAAGAATCAGTGGTTGTCAGTTTCCTTTTCAAGTTAAAAATGCTATTATACAAAAGCAGTAGCTAGCTTAGCTGGCAATTCAAATATTGGTACCTCAAACAGTCATTGAGTGCTTTTCCTTGAGATGTGATATGAACATTGGTGTGCAGCAAAAGTGATTTAGATTTACTTCTCATTTTGTCACACAAAATTTAAGAAGATGTGTGCTCAAGGTTGAAATGCAGTTTAAGTAACGATTTTCACTGACATTTGTTTTTCCTACAAGTGCATAATGGTGAAGCACACAATCACCACTAGTACAGTTTGGTGCCACTACTTTGATTCATGCTTGGATTGTGGCCATCTCTATGCAGAGATCCCATGGGCTTGCCCTACTGCCTGCATTTACAGCATCTTGTTTGAATTAAAAAGATAGTAACATGGGGTTTATAAAACATTTAAACCTGAAGCACTAATCTTTGTGTTTTTTCTTTTTAGCCTATTTCCTAGCAGCTCTGGGTCAGCTATTTCTGCCTTGTTAACTACAGCAGTGGTTCTCAAAGGTTGGAGTAAGAAAAGGGGCATGGGCATGGGTCATTGTGACCCCAGAGGACATCTGGTGGCAATGTCCGGAGACAATTGGTTGTCACGACTTGGGCGTGTTAATGGCATCTAGTTGATAGAGGCCAGGGATGCTGTTAAGCTCCTACGATGCATAGCACAGCCCCTATAACACAGAATTATCTAGCCCCAAATGTCAACAATGCTAAGGTCGACAAATCCAGGATTCCACAGTATCACTGATATTATATAATTGGGAATGTCAATAACTACTTCTGGTGGACATTCTCATGGAGACAGTTCCCATTCTCTTGATCTCTGTGGCTTGTGATGCCAAATGCTTAAACAGCCCCAAAGAGAGAGTTCTGGAACTCTATAGAGAAATCAAGAACCTCAACCTTGTAACTTATTGGTCCAACAAAGGCTGTATCCCATAAGGCTTGTGGTGTGTACACATCATGGATGTTGACCTTTCTATGTCTAGCACTATAGCATATGCATGCTGGTCTGCCTGGCAGAGACAAGCAGGTAAAGAATTAGAATGCTATTCGCAGCATGAGAACAACATGATCTGTAAAGAAAAGAAATAGCACCTTATTTTTGTCATTTTTCTTTATCATTTCAAATTATTCTGACTAATAATTGTATTGTCAGTGACTTCATACTGAATCCAGGTTTATTTATTGATTTTTATTGACTCATTTATAGATTGGTCCTTTTATATTGCAAGGGAGACACTGGCTGTATGGATCAGTTTCATTTTCTTTAATAATATTCTAATATTGGTCAAGCAAATGCTTTTAAAATAGACATGCTCTTGAATGAAAATCAGATCCTCCATTTTAAAAACCTGTCCCAGTCTTTCTTGAAGAGAACAGACACATGTTACATAAAACAACAGCCACTTCTTAAATATTTTCCTTATTATTCCACAGAGAGACAACATATTCAAAATACCCTTAACTGTGCTTTCTCACATCACCCTAGAAAACACCTTAGGGAAAACCTAATTTACTTGCTGAAAAGTTTATCACCAACCCCCCCCCCCCCCCCGCCATTATGCTTGGCCTCTTCTTGCAGCAGGAAAATATCACAATTAAGAGATATCGTGTTGAACACATTGTTTGACAATCTGGCAGTGACATAGAGGAAGGGTTCATTATAGTTCTTATACAATGAGTTTGCCAAGTGCATGTGTACCTGTCCCTCCAGTGGTAAACTCTTCAGCAGTGGCCATCTGGAATAAATGGAAAAGTTATGTTCGAGCATGGAGACACTTGCTTACTTGGATTCACTGAAAATACCATGAAGTGAAATTCACATCTTTCTTCATCTAGGGGTCTGGCCAACCCTTTCTGACAACAACACACACTCCTGTTAGGCCACTGAAGCAAGGGCTTCATGTGTTTGTGATTGGAAGACTATTGTTGCAATAGAAAGTGATATATTTGAAAGAAATTAACAAATATACGCAAGGGTGGATGTGAGTTTCTCAGCATGGAAATGGATTCTGTCCCAAAATGGTTGCATGGAAACATCTGTTTGAAACAATTCTGAGCTAGGAAGAATGAGCTAGGAAGAATTAACTGTATGGTTCTCTTGAAAAAATGCTTACCTCACAGTCTTGACCTAAGACATAGCATCTGGACAGGGGAGGAAACAGAAGTGGTCTTGGAATCACATCCTTTTGAAAACAAAACAAAAACCCTATCCTTATCATTTTTTACAGGGTTTCTTCACAGCTTAAAAATTCCCCAAACTTCCCCTTCACATTTATTTTTTTAACCCCTTACACAATTCTGCCATGGTTAACATCTTTCCTGACCGCACATATTTGTCAAAATGAAGAAACTGACATTGGCACATTATAATTAACCAAACCTCAGGCTTTATTTGGTTTCACTAGTTTTTCCACTAATGTCTTTTTCTGTTCAAGGATCCCATCCAGGACGCCACATTGCATCTAGTCATCATTGCTCCTAGTATTCCTTCTTGGCTTTTGATGGCCCTCCTCTCTTCTTTTTGACTGAGACAATAAGCTTCAAAATGAGCTCTTAAGAAGGCTTCATAAACACACTAGAGCCAACTTTTCAATTGTGTCTATTGTAGGGAGGAAAACAATTTTTTTCCACTGCCCTCCTAGGTTCTGCAGTTGGGGCCCTGGAAATTAAACGGACAAATAGATTAACAGAGAAAAACAGTTTATTAACACAAGCAGAACACATACATGCAGGAGAAACTCAGTGATGAATAACTCAGAGGTGGTTAGAACTTAGGGCTTATATAGCATCTTGACAAAGAACAACAAATTTGTAGAGAAGTGACAAGACAAACAGAAATAAGGTTAAGACTTTAAGGGGTGGCAAACTGTGGTAAAGCAAATATTTGGGGAGAAACTAATGGAAGATAATGGTTATTTAGTAAAGTTTGTTATGTAGATTCCTCTCAGTACTGTCTTTGGGCTGAGAAGAGTCTAGAGTTGACCCCATGAATAAGAGTCTAAGAGTTGTCCTCTTCCTGATATGAAAAAGGGAGGCACTTTATAAGTGGAATTTTATGTCTCGCTTTTAGGCAAATGGAGGGGAGGGCAGAGGGTTTTTGTTTTTGTTTGGTTTGGTTTTTCCTTCCTTTTCTTCTTTTGTTTTGATCTGCAGATTCTCGATTTTCTTCAGTTCAAAATAATCCTTTTGCCAAAGTAGCATATTTTGAGATGGTATATTTGGTCACCTACAGTATAGCTCAAAACAAAAACAAAACAAAAACAAATAAAAAAAAACAAGCAAACAAAACAAAAACCCAATCAAAAAACCTTTGGAAAATTAAAAAATTCAGGCAAAAGGCTCTCCTGATTGCCATTTTTACATACATAAAACCAGTCATCATATGTTTAATGAATTCATTTTCTATGATTTTATTGACTAGTCTGGCATGAGTCAGTGTATAGCTGGATCTATACCATGAGTCACAACAGGAGGTCATAAGGCAGTAAGAAGGACCAGACAAGGAGAAGCAAGGCCTTAGAAACTAGACTTTCAGACTGGGAGAGAACAGAAGTTTGGACCAGACCATGTTTAACTGTCTGAGGTGAAGTTCAGAAAGCTGGACCATGTCCAAGAAGCTATAGAATGTCTGGGAGACACCAGACACTTAGCATCAGAAAGTGGAGCAAATAGCATGAAATGGGAGTGGATTGGGAATGGTGGGCCAGCAGACCAACTGGCAATGAGTGCTGGAAAAGATTGGGTGATATACAGAAGCCAGCAGATGATAAGGAAGAGGTTTGCTAAGAAGGGCAGTTAAGGCATCAGCTTGGGTTCACACTGCTTATGAATCGGGCAGAATTCTCTCGGAGCTCAGGTTCTGAGTCGGTAGCTCCAGTGGGATTTATACAAGCAGGAACTACCCAGGAGCAAGATACCTGGGATCCAAAGTGTGGGGTACCTGGGGTACCAAGGTAGAGAGTTGAGTGTAGGAACTGTAGCTATTAGAATTGGGGCAAGGTAAAAGCAAGGTCAGAACCCAGGTTAGCCTGAGGTTGAATTAAATTCCCTACCAAATAAAAGATGCTAAATTTCTTCCAAATAGGAAAAGAAATAATCACTGATCTTAACTCAGAATTTCTGAACCTTGGCACCAGTGAGATTTAGAGCTGAATAGCTGTTTGATGTGGGGGGCTACCTTGTGACATTATAGAATATTTAGCAGTGTCCCTAGCATTGACCCACTAGATGCCAATAATACCCTCCATCTTACTCCCTGTCAAGTTATGACAACCAAGAATGTCTTCAAATATTACCAAATGTCCCCTGGGCACAGAATCACTCCTGTTGAGAAGCACTGCTCTAAAATGCAGCAAACCCCATGGAAGGCATTAAATGACTTCAGTGTTAGTAGAAAAATGTCTTGGGGAAGGAAACTGAGCTGGTTATTACATCCCAGAAAGGAAATCAAGGGAAGTGATGTGCCTAGGAAGGCAACATGGACACAGAGCTTCCTTTGTAAAGAGCCACTGAAAAGGCAGGTGTTAGAAAATTTTGGTCTTCAGTGGAGAGAGTCTGGGACCATAAGTTTCCTTGTTCCATATAAATATATATGGTGGAAGTGGGTGTGTATTCACTGGGGTGTGTTCACTGTTTTAATAGGTCAAATGAAATTGAATGATGCTTTAAACAATGTTTAGTGCATAAAGCCAAAAGGAATTAAAATTTTCTTTGTGTTTTCACACCATGAAAGCCTTCCTAGCCTTAAAATGTCTTTGCCCAATGTAGAACATAATGATATTTTATTGAATAATGCCCTTTTTCACTCTGAATTTTTTTCAATAGACTCTTAATGAAGGCACTTTGTAAAGCTATTTTTATCCCAGAAAATAGTTATTTTAGGCATTTTGGTGGACTTGTTACCTCTTACATACAGTTCTATCCTAAATTTCTCTGATTTTCAGAGTGGTTTTGATGTTTGGGAATAAAATGGCAAAGAACAGTAATCTCCAAACTCTGCTACCTAAATCCATAGGAATTTCATAATTTCAAGCCACGTTGCACTAGTGCGCTGTGGTTGGCAGCTTCCAAAATGCCCCCATAATCCCTGCTTCCTGATGGTCACACTCTATGTAGTCCTCTCCCCTTGAGTGAGGGAAAAAACCTAGTGATTGGCAAATAGAACATGGCAGAAGCGATAGGATATCATTCTCCACTTAGATCAGTGGCATAATATTGTGTTGTCAAATGTGGCAATACATAGTTGTGAAGACAAAACAGTTAAGCTTGAATTCCAGCTCTTGATGGTAGAGAGGGGCCATGAGGTAGGGGAACAGCAACTGACCATAAAGTATTGAATTTAATGCTGCTGAGAAATGAAAGGGAATCTTCTTGTGACATAGGCACAGAAAGTTCATCATTTCTAGCCACAAAACAAAAAGCCCCAAAATGTTGATCACCTGCCCAACAGGGATAAGCAGTGGAAACAGAAAACCAGAGTGGTGATCTGAGTATTAGGCGAAGTCTCCATTGCACAGTGGGGAAGGCGCACAGAAAACAGGGACCCAGGCTTTAAGGAGCATCAAGGAGTCATAGAATACAATGGTGGTTGTGGTTTCAGGGAAAATGTGAAGCATGTTAGAAATAGATTTCCCAAATATGATGTATGATAAAAAGTTTAACATCCCTAACAACCACCATGACCACAGCACCCAGCCCTATAGGGGACTAAGCTATGGGTTTTCTGAACAATTTTATAAGCCCGACAGAGAAGAAAGAGCGTGAACTGATGGATTAAGGGAGAGTTGGGGAGGAGAGGGTCCATTATTTGGAAATGGGCAAAAAACTTAAAAACAATAATACCATTGATTGATCATGGTGCAAAACACTTTGTAAACAGTTTCTCTAAACTTTGTATTTTGCAGGTGAGGAAACTAAGATCTCATGACAAGATGTATAAATGATGGAGCCAGATAAAACCCAGGTCACTTTCAACTTTACCCAGGGATAATATTCAGATGATTGAACTGTGCCATCCTGCAGACCCCTGCTTGGCCACAGGTGGCTGGCGCAGTGACCCCGGGGAAGGGGAACACCGGTGTCCCTCAGGTCAGTGTTTATTTCCTAATTGGCACTAAAGTTCCGTACCTCAATATTTAACCATCCAGTCAGATGTACTTGTGCACGTGGGCTGAGTGACAACTTTGTTTCTGACTGTCTTCTCCCAGGCCTCCTTTCTGTGGGGTCCTGTCTCCACTTGTCAGATAAACATGGAAATGTATTTCCAGTACAAACTAAAAGTGAAGGTGAAACCAGATTGTCTGCTCCCTCGAGCATTTGTAGACTGACAACTTTTAAATAGAAGCACACACATGGGATTCTGAAAGCTGTGCCACAGAACAGTGCGTTCTGGTCAGAGAGCCTTCTAGAAAGAGAAACTGAAGCTCCTTGTCTTGCCTCTTGAAAAGCGGGTGGCAGATGGGAGTAGGATTCGGCTGCTCAGGGAAAAACTGGTGTCTTTGTTTCCAACGTAAACTTTCAACAACTGTAGAGTGGCCTTTGTCCAGCCTGGCTGCTTAATTTATGTTGAGTGCAGATTTGAGGCAGAAAGCTGTATCTGTGGCCTTAGTTTGGAGGCTGGGAGGGGTGGATGGGATGAGACTGGCCTCTGGCCATAGAAAATAAAACAGTGCTTCTTTACTCCAGAGTTCTCCTCCCTGTGATCCTCCCTGGGGTGTGGCCTGGCAATGAATGGGTTGGAGGCTCCCCCAAGATACAACGTGCAGCCCAGGCGGGCATTACTGATCTACAGGGATGCACAGGCAGGGTGGAGTTCCGGTTCCGGTTGTGCCATTTACTGGTGGTGGTATGTAAATGACCAGATTAACCCCATTGTCTTCCCAGTAGGCTGCTAATGCACAGAAGGAATTGCAGTGTTTTCTTTGAGACTTGCTTCTCTGTATGTTTCTGTTTTCCATTTGCATTCGAAGGGAGAGTTTACGGTTAAACCTCTCTGAGCTTCAGTTTTATCATCCTCAAATGAGAAGAGCGGCAGGCAGTGGGTGGTCAGCAGTTACTATTTTCATTGCGGTTTCACTGGGCACATAGCTGATGAGCTCGCTGCGATGCTGCTGAAGCAGCAGTCAGTGGAGAAAACTTAAAGAAACCAGACGTGTAGCGAGTGTGGGAACCGCCGTTGACTGTCACATTCTCTCATGGCTGTGCTGGGCCCTGGACAGGGACCCACAGCCTTGGGCTAAGGAGCAGGGTTAGAGCAGCCCCGACCCTGCATGAACATAACTGTACTATGACAGAGTAGAACCCTCCTGGTTATAATTGAGCTGGTATGTGCAAAAACACTTCAACCACTAGAGCATTATTCAAAGGAAGAGATAATTCCTTTAACAGTCTCCTGCGTTTTCACGCATACCGTATCCCTACCCATCTTTAACGTTGTTGTTGCTTGACATTGGGATTTCCTGGGGCCATTTTCTAGGTAGTATAATACACTCTTTCTCACACCTTGATGCATGTGCCAATCACCCCAGGACTCCTATGCAGATTCGGACTCAGTGGATCTGGGTGGGGCCTGAAATTCTGCTTTTTTACGTTTTCAGCATCCTAGATGATTCTGCAGCTTCTTCTATAAAGAAGACGTTGTTCCATTTGCTCTGTCTTAAGGCACACATCATGGCCATCAAACATTGCCACCTTTTTGTGGTGTGTTGGCCTCCATTTCGGGTTGTCAGATGAAATATGTACGTGCCAAACATACTTAAGTAAAAATTATTCCGTGTTTACCTGAAATTCAAATGTAACAGGGCTTCTGGCTCAATCAGGCCATTCTAGAGACCTCTTCCCACTTCTAATTTGCTGCCTTTTGTCTGTTGAGGGAGGAGCTGAAAACAGTTTGAAATTACAGAGCTGCCAAAAGTAAGAAGTCCTCAATTCTGTTCCACCTACACTTGCTTCCCCAAAGCTTTAAGTACTATCTCCATTCTGACCAAATTCGTTTCCCCAACTCCTCTCTCCCGAGTCTAAGACTCTGGAACCCCGTTGCCTCCTTGCTGCCTCTGGGGGACTGTCTATCAGACCTCAAACTTAACATGCTCAAAGCAGGTCTCTTGACCCATGCCCCTCCCCTGAACCCCTCTCTGTTCCATCAGTTTTCATTCCAATATCCTGGGTACCAGTACACGGCACTGAGGGCCAACAACCTAAGAGCCATTTGGGGTGCTGATGCTTTCCACACACCTCCTTTCCAGTTCATCAACTTGTCCTGGTGGCTCTCTCCAAACACTTCTCCAATCCATCCTTCTCTCTCACTCCTACTGCTAGAATCTCCGTCTAGACCCTATCCCCTCTTGCCTGGACTAGTGCCGTGGATTTGACTGGTGTAGAATCTCTTCTATCTTCCTCCCCACTCTGCACAGAGCCGCCAAGGGACCTACTCAGATCGTATCACTCTCCTCCGTTGGTTCACACACGCAAAGCCCTCCAGCGGTTTCTGAGCAGAACTATTGGCTAGCCGCTGGTAAGTCTGTACCAGAGGTTCTGAACTGAGGGTGATTTTTGCCCGCATGGGACATTGGCAATGTTTGCAGGATTTTTGGTTGTCACCACTGGGGAGCATTACTGGCATCTAGTGGGTCAAGATCAGGGAGGCTGCTAAATATCTTGCAATGCACAGGACAGCCCATCTATACCAAAGACCATCCAGCCCCAATTGTCAACCATGCATTGGCTGAGAAACTATGGCCTAAGGTAGGTGGTATTTCAGAGTTGAAGGTGGTAGAGTCAGGGACGGTGTCCAACTCAAGCTGGAAAGTTCTCGTGCTGACCAGCTACCCCACCACATTAATGAATGCCTTCAATCAGCTGCCCCAAGGGATGCCCAACTGCTGCACTAGACAGATGAATATAGCATAGAAGAGCATCCTGAGAGCCTTGCGAGCTGTTACCAAGCAAGCAGGCATAACTAGGATGCTTAGAGTTTACATGACCTCCGGCAAATCACGCCCCTGGTAAAGAATAAAACAACTAAAAACCAAAGCCTTGTGCGCCAAAGGCTTGTCTTTCCCAAGGTTTCAGGGGACCATCGATGAAAGCCTTGAGCCTCTGGACTGTACTTGGCCACGCAGAGAATTTGCAGAGAACAGAGGCCTCTGATTTAAGCCCCCAAGCTGTTAGCTTTAAGTGAAACCAGAGTGAGAAAGTTCCCTTTGGTGTCTTGACAATTAAAGGATAATGTAGGCAATATGTTTTGATCTCTTACAAAAACTATAGAAATTTTTTCTTCTGTTGAAATATCTTTTCCAATGACATTTCAACAAATTAGCAAGGGCAACTTCAGAATGTGTGCTTTTTCCACCTTAAAAAAATGCAAAAACAAGTGTTCTTTTCCACTTCATTAAACTAAATAGATTTGATATAAGGCCGGCCTTTCCTGCTACTGAGGAATGCCATGTAATATGAACACAGCTGCCAAAGAACTAATAGTTGTTAATTATCTCCCTCAACTAGCTTTCCTGTTAACCATTTTTAACTCAGGTTTCCCCTGATGGGTGAGAAATACTGCGTGGGGCGGTTTACCAGTGAAGCCATCTCTAATCCCGTCACTTGATAGGCAAAGCCCAAACCTATCTTTGTCCGACAGGTTTCAGGAGCACCCCCCCCCCAACCCTCAGTGGGAAATTGACTAAGTAAAAAGGCAGGGTGCAGGAAGAAGATGGGGATGCAGTTTTGCCAGAAGACTTCATGAGAGATACAAAATGCACGCTTCCAGGAGTCAGATGTTTGGGGGTATAGGATGTCAGAGACAGTATTCTCTTGCTATGCTAGTACGTAGTTCTCAACTCTGGCTGCATATTAGAATCACCTCAACAACTCTTCAGAAGCACTGATGCCTGGCTGGGCCCCACCCTCAGGGTTTCTGATGGAGTAGGCCTGGGGAAGGCCAAGGACACTAAAATTTTTTAAGTGTCCCAAATGACTGTAATGGATGTTGAACCTTGAGAACCAGTGCCCTGGACCAGAATTTCTTCCCCTCAGTGCTGGGGACATTTTGGGCTGAGTCATTCTTTGCTGGGAGGGGGAGGAGGCTCTCTTATGCATTTTAGGATGTTGAGCAGGATCCCTGGGCTTTACCCACTAGATAGCAGTAGCACTTTTCCCCAAGCTGTGACAACTAAAAGTGTCTACAGATATTACCCCCCATACACACTCCACTGAGAGTGACTGTCATGGCTGCCATGTGCAGAATGCGGTTCACTGGTGAATACAAGATAGTATGGTGGGTGGGTGAGTGGGGTTTGCAACGTTCAGCTCTCTGGAATACAAATTAAGAAATGGAAGAGCTGTTTGCTGTCCTAGCCTCAGACAAGAGGTGAGATCAGTGCTCTTCCACAGCTCTCTGCTGAAATATCTTGCCTCTCCATTATAGACATCCAGACTAAATTGGCCCTATGTTATCTATAGCCTATATTTGAATATACACAAATCCATGGTCAAAATTATTTATATGATGTTAAAAATCTATCTCTGAAAGAGAAGGGAGGTGAATTATTCCTATCGAGTCATTTTTCCCCCCCTCTGGTCAGCCTCCTCTCTTCCTGTCCGTATTCCTACCAGGATAGCGTTCTAGCTTTAGGCATTCTAACATAAACAAGTTAATTTAAATGAAATAACAGTAAAAATTCAGCTCCTCCTTCACACTACACACATTACTTGCTCAATAGTCACATGTGCTCGTGGCTACCAAATTTTAAGGTAGATATACAACATTTTCACCATTGCAAAGCTCTATTGGACAGCATTGTTGAACCATAGAATTTATGGCGACACCAATGCTTAGAAACCTCTGTTAGCACCCACTGACGCTAGGATCAGTCTCGACCACGTTAGTTTGGCATTTGAGATACTTTACCATCTAACCGCAGCCGTCTCTTCCAAACCCCTCTTTGTTCCTCAGTCTCCTTTATACAGTTCATTACTTTACTGGAGAGACCAACGTACTTCTTGACTTCCAAGCCTTTGCCTGTGTGTTTTTTTTTTGTTGTTGTTTTTTCTTTTTGTTTTTCCCTTTCACTAACTTCTTTACTTGGAAAACTCATACTTGACCTTCAGGTTCAGTTCAAATAGCCATCCAAATCCCCTTCCCACTCAATCCCTCTGGGTCCCAAACAATCGCTCCATTCACTGGTGCCCTACTCAACTTGAATACTTGTCTATCACATATTTGTCACCTTTTCTCATCAGTAGTTGTTTCCATGTGTCTCCTGTGCCAACTCAGAGCTCCCCAAGACCAAGGAGTGGCTTTATGCCTCTTTGCATCACCAAAGACTAGCTAACACAATGTAGGCACTCACGATTTCAAGGGAAATAATCAACTGACTAATGAATGAAACGGCATGATTAGACAGACACATGCAGCACCACAGAATTCCAACAACCCACACCTCCGAGAAACTGATAGCATCTCTTTTGGGTAAGAACACCTGCCTTTTATTTTCTGAGCAGAATGAGCCTATCTGGTGACTAGAGGGCTCTTTACAGGGATAGGAGATTAATTCTTTTAAAGGTTATATGTGATGCATTGATCATCACAGAGTAAGAAAGAAAAAAAAGAGGAAATTTATTGTTCTCTTATGTGGATTTCATCTCTTAAACAGAAATGTCTCAAGAGAAAGAACATTTAAATGGAGAAAAAACAGAAAAGACCAGCTTAGCATTATTACAGCTACAAAGTATTTCTTTCCTGAAATATTCTTGACCCTCTCTAAAAAGTACTTTCTCTGTGGTGTCAAACCCACAGTTGTAGCTTACATTTCTTTTCTCTTCCCCTTGACATCTAACACTCTGTCCCGCACATGTGCACATGGCTGGTGCTCCATTCAGTCACCCCCTTCAGGAAGCCTTCCTTGACTTTCTCCCTTTTTTGTAATGCTGGGATAACATAGTGTACTGTTTCATCATGGACTTACCACATTGCATCACATACTATCTCCTCAATATAACCGTGTTTTTCCCCAGGTCAAAAACTATATCTTGTTTTTCTTTACAACCTATTAGAGTGTCTGGCACCACAATAAAAAAAAATAAAATTTGGGCAGCAAGCATTCTAGGTTTTAATGGAGAACAGCAGTATTTCTTTGCAATGGTTAACAGTATTAGTAGCAACTTTTAGAATTTGGAATGAAAAGTCAGGAAAAGTTTATGAGTATAAATTTCTTTGGTTGAAAAAAACCATTGGTGTTCTTGGCCTGAATAAAGACACAATAATCATTAAAGAATTCTAGAAAGTAGAGACAATTTTAGAAAAAGAATCCTTACAAGATTCCTTTTAAACCTGTTGATTTCAATCCAATTAATAAATATTGAAGACTTAATATAAGCAAATAACTGTGCCAAGAGAGAAAAGAATAATTCCTTCAGTTAACATTTCATAATTTTATGACCTTATGATTTTAGACACCTACTTAAGGTATTTTTAAACCATGGCAGTCACATTGGGTAGATTTATATGAAGAACCAGGCAGTAAGGCATCAGAACTGGAGTGGATTTCTTGCATCAGAGTTTCACTACAAGCCAATGCCATTGGGTCATTTTCAGATTCAAGCCTTCGGGCTTCTCCCCAGAGTGCACTGGACAATCATGAGCCACTTGGCAGTTTTCAAGGTGCCGGTTCATCCTGTTTTATGCTCTATCCATTTGTTTGGCAGCCAGATGGTTAATTGCCTCTTTCTTAAGCACATGTAAGCTCACAGAAAAGGTGTAAGGAGGGACCCTGGAAAGAGGAGCCTCTCATAGCAGGCTGAGTCTCTGGATAGAAGTTGGGATTGTTGAAAGCCTTTTCAGCCACACAAAACCCTGGGGTTCTTCATTAGCATATCAGAGGTGGTGCAGTGGTGGGAAATGCTGCAGGCAACAAAGGACCCAGCTCGGTGCCCTTGTGTCATTGGTGCTCACAGAAGCAGAAGAAATGGTAATCGGGCAAGGGCTGCTGTGATGGACAGATGTTGACATGTTTTCTTGGGTGACCAAAGTCTTCCCCCAACCACTTGATCTGGACTCAAGACTGCACACCCCCCTCCAAAGGCACAGTTCCTGGACACAGTATAAAAGGAGGGTACATCTCTCTAGCTGAAATGAAGACATAGTTTTAGCTTTCACTTCAATTGTGAATGGAAGGGTTTCCCTTTTTTTTTTTTTTTTTAGACTTGAAAGCCTTATTGGAAACATAATTTGGTGATAAATAGGAGAGTCAGTTGGCAGTTACTAATACCATCATAGAGACCGAATCACTGTTGATCTCACAGCACCTCTTCTCAAGAGTCGGCCATCTTATTATTTTATGCCGAAAGGGAGAAAAGATATTTAATGAGAAAGTAACTTCACATTCTCATTGTCCTAAATCATTTCCCTTTTCTGAAGTTTGAGGCCAGTGTTATATACTGTACACCGGTGGTTCTCAGCTGTGGGTGATTCTGCCCCCAGTGGGCACTGGGCAGTGTCCAGAGACATTTTTAGTTGTCATAACTGAGGGGCATGCGTGCTACTGGCATCTAGTGGGTCGAGGCCAGGGATGCTGCTAAACATTCTACAACACACAGGACAGTCGACACCATAGAGACTTAGTTGGCTCAAGATGTCAATAGTGCTGAGGCTGAGAAACTCTGCTCTGTAACCTTCTTTGTGATTATAATTTACAAATTCTTATTGAGATAAATTGCTATTGATAAATGAGTACCTTGGGGGACTTCGATTCCCATGCTTGCTCTATTTAAAATATTGAACAGTTTTTGACAAAGAAACAGGACCTAAGTGATAATTTCTCATCTTTGGCTGTATCTTTGAAAGATTTGATCTATGCAGTGGGTGTAAAATTTTAGATAATTTTAAATTGAGCACAGAGGGGTGAAAATTTTCCTACATGCAATAATTTGACTTTCTTACAGCCAACAGCATGTCTTTTACTTCACACTCAGCTGAGTCTTAAATATACTCCAAATGGCATAAAATTTGATTGAAGAATTCTTTCTCCTCACTTGGAAATATTTATAACCTCTTAGAAAGTATTGCATTGGGATACAATATGTATTGTTCAAACACACACACACATATGTTTATACATAATCAAATTTATATTTAAAATCATTATATGTCATAGTAGGTTTGTTATTTAATATCTTTTAATCAAATTTTTTCAGTACAATATTTATAAATCAGAACATTTGTAATCCTGTATATGCACATACACATATGCATATATAAATATAGATGTATAGAAAAACATATTGTTTTCCTTAGATGCCAGTTGTTCTAGTAGCTATATGTTGAGCAAACTACTCCAAATCCCAAACACTAGGGCCTATCATCATTGGTTATTACAGCCATCACTATACAGTTTAAATAACTCTCTTCTTCATAGGGTGAAGTAGATTTTAGATGCCAGAAAGAAAGTGCAGATGATCATAACAGATTTTATAAAGAGGAACATAAAATAGAAACCAAATCGAATTGCCTTAATTTATCTTCAATTATCTTATGATATAGTCTGTATAATATACAGCTTTTTCCTTTAAAGTTCCTAATTGAAATTATTTCATTGTTTAGGAACCAACCAGACCTGAGACACTTACAAAATAAGAGTGATGCTCTCTGGTGAAGCTATTTCACTATTTGTAAAAATAGTTTCATTTTCTATAAAACACAGTGTCATATATTCTAACGCAGTGGTTTATATTACAATCAATTGTGCCCTAAACAGATACTCATTTCTTAGGCTCCAATCAGACTGGCCGAATCAGAATATATGAGGATGGTATTAAAACAAAACCACACACACACATTCACACACACACACACACCGGCAATTCTAATGTGCCTCCGTGGTGGAAAGGCTGGCCCGAAACCCAGGTCTAAAGCACAGACTATCACAGGCAACTGAATTGGCAGGTAAATTGGGGGAATATTGTTCCATAGAGATAGTAAGGACATCTCTTTCTTAGCCTCGTGGGGGCCGGAGTGTGAGTTGTCCAGGAGAATACATTGGGATGCAAGAATTTAACAGTGATTCATTTTTTCAATCACCATCCTGAATGACAACAGCAGTTCGGTATAATGCAAAGAATGCTGGAACCCAGGTGATGTTCTAGTTCTGGCTCTCTCGTCCACTAGCTGTGAGTGAGCTCTGTCAAGATGCTTCACTCTCCCTAGCCCTGGTTTACTCACCTATAAAATGAGAGAGGTTAGTTATACAATTTCTACCATTTTGTTCAAGTTAGAGAGAAAAATAACTATAAGTGATCATTGTGAATTTGGAAAAAAATTGAGCAATTTAACATTTTCTGTTTCTCATAAACATATAAAGCACTGTATGGCAAAACAATATAGAGTTTACAAAGGAATTTTTGGCAATTTGTAATTAAGACATACGTCTTATCGTATCGGGAAAAGAGGCCCAGTGCTTTGGCTATAAGATACTTTTATAGCTAAATATATCTTAGACTGGAGGTCAGCAATTTTTTTTCTGTAAAGGAGCAGATAGTAAATATTTTAGGCTTTGAGGAATAGGGTAGAGAAAAATCTGTGTTGTATAACCTTTTATGAAAAACTAATTTAAAAAATGTGAAAACCTAAAAAATAAAAATAAAATTAAAAATGTGAAAAACTAGTGATGGGCAGGATTTGCTGATCCCTGTCTTAAACAATTAAAATATATATTTGCATAACAACAAAATCGCCTGCTTCTACATAATGAAAATAACAAAAAGCCTGCTAAAAGCTATTGCTACAAGTTGTTACACAGAGAGATTGAATCTGGGCAACAAAGAAGCCCGCTGAAGAATTTTTTAGTCAAGGCCTGCCAGGGGCAACCATCCATCTGCAGGGTGACCAGCTTGTCGTGGTTTGCCTGGAACTTGCCTGGTTTTAGCACTGAAGTCTTGGGTTCCAGGAACCCAGGATAGGTGGTCAGCATCTAAGACTCTTGAACAAGTTTCTTTCATGGGAACTCTGGAGTCAGATTAAGGGGTAAAAAGCTCGAAATGAAAATGCTTTCAGGAGCTTTAACACATCAACAATAGGTGAAGGCCCCAGCTGGAAAACTTAAAGGCAAATATTGCAAGAGAATATTTTGTATGCTCTTTTTGGATTAAACTTGATTGAGCCTAATTCCGCCTTCCCGTTAACACCTCCAATCCAACAGGCTGCGGATGAGGAAAACGCTTATTCACAGGTATGACAATTGTTTTGTAGTACACGTTATACATCCTCTGGATATGATAAATGCTGGAGGTTATGATGAAACACAGCCCAGCCTTATTACTCAGAAGTGACAGAGTTTATGATTACTTCCTGGATTTGTCTGGTAAGGACACATGGCATGAAAATAGCCATGAGCCTAGCTATGAATAAAAAAAATTACTAGTAGGGCTTGCTTCAGAAAATGGCCAAGAATAAAAGAGGGAATAATTTTCTCAACATGTTTTTCTTATGTGCATTATTATCATTAATTTGGACCTTTCCAACAGCAAGTTCAAAGCTTACAAGGCCATTTGCCCTTAACAACTTGCCTTGAGATCAGGTACACCACCAGCAGCACAGCTTTGTTATGACCACATGGTTTTCCATTAGTACTTTATAAAAATAGGAACCTTTGTTAAAGCATAATTATTAAAAAGCAGATCTGATAGCTTGAAAGAGGACACCATTGAGTAAAACAAAACCAAGGGTATATTTTAGAAGCTTTTGCAATATTCTTTCATTGTTATCAGTTTATTCCAACTCTGATCTTCTGTTTGAAACTGAGGTTGTGCCTTTGATGACGCATCCCATTGGGGTCATAACAGCGTCTTTTCCGAACTTTGAGTTCGGAACTTTGAGTTCAGGATCTATTTAAGCAGAATCAGTGATGCTGAAAAATTATCATACATTTCTCAAAATGAATCTTCCTTCCATGGTGTCAAATCAAGAGGAAAGAGAGAAGACCTATTGACAATGTGACTTGATATCTTGATTCTACATGGAGGCCAGTAACGAGTATCTTCCCTAAGTGGAAACAAGCTTTCCTTCGCTGTAAGGGGAGTGGGGCAGGGCATTGGAACCTCATACGAGGGAAGTCCAGAATGGTTCAAGTGATCATAGATGAGGAAAAAGGACCAGGAGCCACTCAGGTGCATTGGGCATGGCCATGGAGGATACAAGCAGAGGAATTTTAAGGAAATATTGAAGTATTGCTTCACCAACTCTGTCCAATGTATGTAAATGTATGTTACAATACAAACACAACTGTAGTATTTGTGTCTATTAGTTCCTACTCACTGACCTCCATTTGCTCAAACTCAGAAGACAAGCGGGCATCAACTTCCTATTTCACCTAGTGATATATCAGGAAACTCCTAATCATTTTTCATTGCATTTTATTAACTAAATTCCAACACCATTGGATGTACGCAAGTTAAATTTTTCTAAATTATTTTCTGAGCTAAACCTAAATGCAGGAGCTTCTTTTTCTTAATGGCCGATGTAAATAGATGAGGACTTCCCCTGCAATCTTGCAAAATTTTCCACTGAACAATGGCTGAAATTGAGCCCCATTCAAACCCTACCTTGATGCCTGAGCCAAATGACTATACTGCCCCTGACCCCCTGTGCCTTCCCCTGCCCCCGTGGGTCCAATTTCTGGCTTAAATATTTTTCACATGAGGGTATATTCCATGGCTTCCCGCTACTCTGTGTTAGCAATGTCAATCCTGCTGCCTTTCTTCCTATGTTCACTCAGGACCACAGCCCTCTCTTTTGTGCATTGTCACATTAGCCTACTTCCTAAACCATAGTCTCTCAGCTCAGGCCCTGTTTTCTGTACTCTGCCCTTTGATGCTGGGACTGGAACTCTGAAAACCCCATCGCCCCTTTGCCACCTGTCTGCCTGTCAGGCTCTGCCAGTAAGGGGTGCTAGGTGAGGACGGAGGCATGAAGGACACAGGATGGAATTTCTTCCCATTTGCTTGCTGGTCCTGTCAGTGTCATCTCAGCCATGCTTCCTTGCCCTGGCAGCAGTTGTTTCCAGAAACAGCTTGTTCCAATTTCCAGTATTATTCTCCATCCCCTTGAGGGTACCAGCTCCAGCCAACTAGTATCTGCCTCCTCAGAGGTGTGGGCCCCAGCTCTGCGGGGCTCATGCTCACAGATTTTAGGTTCTGATAACCCTAACTTCTTCCATTTGTTCCTGCAGGTCTAGGAGTGGCCATTGCTTCCAGTAGAGTGACTACGTCTGTGTTACCTCATCTCTCCTTGTCTTCTCAGTCCTCTAATACCTATGAGTCTATGAGATTCTCTGTTAAAATAACTGGTGTGTTTCCTCCTTTTTCAATTGCATCTTGACAGAGCCTCTTCTCTGTGAGCTTCTAAGGTTCTGTCTGATTCCTGAAATATGCCACATATCAATAGAAGGGAACCTGGAAATATCCCTTCTGACTTACGCAGCATTGACTGTCCCTAAAGATCTATGTGCTTATATAAAGGGGTCCCCAAAGTGGGCTCCATCTTTTGGGAACTACCTATCCCCTGCACACACACATTTCTTTTGCAGCTTTGTGACCCCTTCACGGATTAGCCACACATTTCCATTTCCTTCCTTTACCAAGGGTTCTGCCCAATTGTTCCCTTTGATCTTTGATAAGAAGAACCAACCTACCTGCTGTGGAACCGCAACCAATAGCCTAGACTCCAGGATAGCTTTATCATTGATTCCATCCTAGCAAGATGACCTATCTGCTTTCCATTCTGACTATTTCAGAGAAAGCTGGCCCCTCCCCAGAGGCTGCATACTAGGTGACCAGAGGGCTCTAGACAAGTCCTAAGATTCCTCATTGTAGCCCCATGGGCCACTTAGTAGATACACTTACATCCTTAAAGATTATCATCTATTCCGACCTTTCCTTTTAAGGAGAATCTATACATTCTATATACTTTTAATAACAATTTGGAGAAATAAAACAAACAAAAAAATTGGTTGAAAAGATAATTCACAGGATACTAGTATTCCTTCTCTCTGATGCTGTAAAGCGGCCAAGGTATTCAAAGAAATTTCTATAAAATACCTTTAGATTTCATTTTGATCTTTAACATGGATCTACATATCTTTGAGCCATAATAGGGATACAATCTCAAGAAATGCTAGATTTGGGAACATGTACCTTTTATGAAAGAGCACTGAAGCAATTTTTCTATAATAATCAGCAGCTGTCACTCCTGAAAACTGTGATTGCAGTAAAGTAGAATGTTCCAAAACCATGATGAGGGAAGACAATGTTCTGTGATCCAGAGCATGCAGTGCCAGCAAGGAATGTGGCGTATAATCTGAATATCTCAAATATAAAATGAAAATACTGCCAGGGCATATGAGGCCACTTATTTAATTATTGAAATAGTTTACAATATTTTGGTCCCTTGAACATCAATGGTCATATCCTGATGTGATCCCATTTAAGCCCCTTCATGTTCTAGTTTTGATATTTGAATATTAATATTGATATTTGATTATTGTTTGTAGTGGTGACATTCTCAACACTATAAAAACAGCCATGCTTGTGAACATTTAAAAAGCACTTTAAACAAGGAGCTCTTTCTTATTCCCATAAATGTAAAACAGCAGCCAGAATTTAAAAACAGGGATGGATCTCTGTAGTTATTTTTAAGTGTCATCATTCCATCCAGCTCAGGAGATTGCAATTAAGCTCTTGACCAAGGCTACAGTCATTTGAAAATTTGACAGCGGCTGGAGCATCAGCATGCAGGCTCACCTATGTGGTTATTGTGTCTCTTGCTTCCTAGTGGGCTGTTGGCCAGAGACTTTGGGTCTTCCACAGGCCTATTCAGAACACAGCAGTTTGCTTCCCTTAGACCCTGCTTTCAATTCCTTTGGCTGTATACCCAGAAGTGGGATTACTGGATCATGTGGTAATTCCATATTTAATTTTTTGAGGAATCATCATACTATTTTTCATAGTGGTTGCACCATTTTATTATCCCATCAACAGTGTACAAGGGTTCCAATTATTCCACATCCTCACCAATACTTATCTCCTGGTTTTGTTTTTGTTTTTATATTAACCATCATAATGGGTATGAGGTAGTATCTCATTGTGGCTTTGCATTTCCCTAATGGTTAGTGATGCTGAGCATCTTTTCATATGCTCATTGGCTATTTGTATGTCTTCTTTGGAGAAATGTCTATTCAAGTCCTTTGGCTATTTTTTAATCATGTTATTTGTTTTGTATGTCGATTGTGCATCCTCCAATTTTGTGGAATCATTTATTTAGTTCTAACATTTTTAGGTGTGAAATCTTTAGAGTTTTTTCATACAAGATTATGTCATCTGTAAACAGAGATAACTTTACTTCTTCCTTTACAATTTAGATTCCTTTTATTTCTTTTTCTTACCCAATTTCTTTGGCTGGGACTTCTAATACTATGTTGAATTAAAGTGGTAATGGTGGGTATACTTATCTTGTTCATGATCTTAGAGAGAAAGTTTTCAGTCTTTCACTGTCGAGTATGACGTTACCTGTAGGATTTTCATATTTGGCCTTTATTATGTGGAAGTAGTTTCCTTCTATTCCTAGCGTGTTGACCGTTTTTATCATGAGAGTATGCTGGATCTCGTCAAATGTTTTTCTGAATCAATTGAGTTGATCATGTGGTTTTTGTCCTTCATTCTATTAATGTGTTACATTATACTGATTAAATTTCATATGTCGATCCACTCATATTCTAGGAATAAGTCCCTCTGGGTCATGGTATATAATCCTTTCAATGTGCTATTGAATTGGGTTTGCTAGTATTTGTTGAAGATTTTGGGGTATGACCTTGTCTTTACTAATTACATCTGCAATGATCCTATTTTTAAATAAGGTCACTATCTGAAGTACTACTGTGAGGACTTCAACAACTCACACTCCTGTCATTTCCACCCATAGTGCCCACATACTTTTCTTATGTTGAGCCGTACAGTTCCAGAGAATTGTTTCTCATTGTTTACAGAGTCTTTTGAATGCAAACCATTTGTACCATTCCCTTGGTTTCCCACCCGCGATAATGCTCGTGTGCATTTTACCTCACTCCTTCCTTGTGACCTAGAGATAATAAACCTTCAAATATCTGGCTTGAAGCTCAGTAAAGAGTTCGAATGTATTACATTCTCAGTTAAATCTAATTTGAGGCTTTTGAGAATCTTCTTTTCACCTCAATAAACTACTTTGCTTTTTCTACACAGACATGGATTGTTTAAAAATGAACTTCAAACGGTTATTTAAGAGAATGTGTTTTTTTCTGCCAGCCAGATGATTACTGTAAGATTTTCAGCATATTGTTGAGACTTTCATATGTAATCTCTCAAAACATTCAAGGAATATATAGGGTCTTTGGTTGCTTTGTGGTACCTGTGCTTTTAGGAAGTCTTCCTGGTGCCCTGACCTCCCTCCCATAACACCCTAGAGCTCTGATCAGTTTCCTACAGTTTCAAGATCATTCTCATGTGGCTCACCAATTGAGAGCCTTCTACTCAAAGCTTCAACAGGTTGAGAATACAATTTCCACTGTGGGAACACTTCCATATTTAAAATTAAAAATTGCAGCACAGCTCTGTGATTAGAAGAGTAGCATTTTAAATTAAGGTGACACCAAGTCACACACGGTACAGATGAATCACTTTGTGGTGTTTGCCATACTTGACAGACAGAACAAGATGCTGCAGAAAAATTAGGCATTGGCTTCTAGCATCTGTCCATGTAAATCTATTTCTTGAAAAATGTTCATATCCAACCTTCTTTTGGGAGATTAGGAAGTAACAGAATGACTTTTACCTAATCAAATACCAGATTTTTTTATGACTCAGGAGGAAGATTATAATGTTTATTTAAAAGTAACTTATTTCTAGCATTTTGTCTGGATACTGGAACCAACTCACAATCAGCCCATAAAAGCTGATCGTTACAAACTCAGGAATTTTGTGAGCTGATTGATATCATGTGGGTAGCTTGCAGTCAGCCATGGTGGAAGTATTTACACCATAGGAATCATCAGCATATGCTATGGATCATGGCTTTTCCCAGCATACCACCAATTTCATCCCTTCTTTGTAAATCTCACAAGCAATCAACTTTATGCCTGAAATGCCTACCATGTCCTTTTGAAGTTGGTGGACCCTCTATGGGGGAAAAATGTCTTTACATTTTTATAACCTATTGGAAACAAAGAAAACAAACAGGACATTTCAAGCAAAGGAGTATAACATTAACCATGAGGACAATAGGAATCCAAAAAGGAGAGAGAAAGGAGTGAGCACACATGACAGAGACTTCTTGAAAATGTTGGACTTTGGGCTAGGCCTTGAAGGATAGGTAGGAAAGGAAAACAGGCAATCGAGTGGACACAAAGTCACAGAAACAAAATTAGTAGTGAGACAGAAGGAGTAAAATCTACTGTGAATAAGAAAAGCAAGTGTGGGATGAGAGAGAGCAGTGATGTCGCGATAACTCACGACTCTGTGACACTACAGTTTGTGAAGCCTTCCTTATACATCATCTCACTCTGGCCTTCAAACCAAGCCTGAGAGATGAGGGCAATGGAGGCTCAGAGAATTTGTGTGACACAGCCGTAGGAGCCTGTGTTCAGGACAAAAAGAAAATTCTTTCATCCCTTGTTCCGTTTTCTTCTCACTGTACCACATTGACTCTGTTCAATTACATTTTAAAGCATGTAACACAGAAAAGCAGCAATGAAAAACTGTAAACAATTAATATATTTAACATATCCTGGTTTACTTTAAATGTGCAGATATGATGTTCTGGTGACTTGACATGACAGTAAAGTCTAACTTCTAAGCATAATCGCTTTCCAGAATTCAGATACATTTTCTCTGCAAGGCATCCAGCATTCCCAAGCCCACAGCTTTATTGTATTCAATCCAGCTCTTGACAGGAAACAGAATTATAACCAGAGTATTATTTCTAAGGAAAAGAAAATAGAACAAGTAAAAAAATAGTGCTATCTAAACTACGAGGGCTGGATTCTTAGGTTCCCTGACAGTTAACTTTTCTAAAAGAAATATTTTTGTCCTCTCCATACCATACACTAACCCTCAAAAGAGATAAATGAGAATTGCACTTTTGAGTTTAAAATTTTCCAGTAACCTGAATCTCACAAACAGCGTGTTGAGCGAAAGAAGCCAGACACAAATGCAGTACTTGATGATTTCTATAAAATATGAAAAAACCAGGCAAAATGAATGTGTGTTTTGAAGTCAGTATCATGGTCACCCTTGTTAGGGTAGGGGACATAGTGACAGGCAGGGGTCACAAGAAAGTTTCTGGGGTGTAGGTAATATTCAGTTTCTCTATCTGGATGCCATTTACACAGGTATGTTTACTTTGTAAAAATTCATCAAGCTTCCACATATAATTTGTACATTTTTCCTTATCTCTGCTACATGTTATACTTTAATAGAAAGGTACTTAAATATTTCCTGCATCCTTATCAGGATAGAGCCAGGATTACAATACTTTAAGAGACAAAGAATGTTTGATGCTGGAAAAATGCTCGATGATAAGAGGGTGAAGTATGAGAAGTCTGGCTCCAGCAGATGCTGGGAGAGCAGTCTCAGGTGGTTTGATGGGAAGAGGGCCACGTAAACAGGAGCACTGGTACATTCCAGCCTTCTTGATGGGTGCCAGAGTGTAGCTGAAGGATACTCGAGAGGATTAGAGAAACAGTAAGAGGCCCAAGATGGCATATACTATTATAATAGATAACATCAGGGTCTGGCCCATTCTGGGGCCATTTTTTTCCATAATTTAGCTGATTGGTTGCCCCATGAGATCTTAATTTAGAAGGAAATAATTTCAGATAAAGATGGTAAAGACCGTGCTCATAAACAAAGCAAAATGTTCGATTTTTAGACACTAAGTGAATAAATAGGATACAATTTAAAAAGCAGAGCAGAGGACCCCTTGAATTTTGCTCACTGATTACTCTTCATAACTTTAGTAGATATTCAGGATCCTGGGATTTTTGAGCTGAAAAAGTTTGTAATTTAAGAGATGCTACCTTATCTCCCTTACAGGTTTTCTAAGCCTATACTTCCATCAAGTTAGATCATCAGAAATTTGCGTACTGTGTTAGTTAGGTTAGTCTCTTACATCCTTGGAGTAGGTGTCTGGCTTTTTTCTATGCTATGGGGTGCTCTGGTGGTCTGGTAAAGCCCACAGGACCCTTCTCAGAGTAACTATTGAAATTCATAAAGAAAATGCATGAGTCTACAAAGAAAACCGCTTATATTAAAATTCAGTTACATGCTTCTTAATTAAAGTGTTACAAATAAGAGCTGCCTGAGGTCTAATAGTAATTGTACTTTCAGAGTAGCAATGAGAAGAAATGAAATTTTGAGCTATCTGCAACAACTCTACCATGATAAGAAAATATCTGTGGTTTCTATTGGCAGCAAAATTACAGAGATTGCTAAAACTCTGTGCAGGCTCCATGCACAGTGAAAGAAAATGCTGACCAATTGTCAGTTAGACGTTGATGAACATAAGAGTGTAATTCTCTTCCATCTGGGCCCATGGAGCCCATAAATTTCAATTTTATAGAGTCTGTTCTTGCCCTATATTCGGGTTTAATAGCTATTTGACTATAACAGTCTTGATTTTTTTGTAAAAATGGTTTAAATTATTGGTCTCCAGCACACTGGAATAGCCTTTGAAAAATATTCAGATAGCGACTAACATTTGGTATGCTGGAGTAATGCACATCTGCGTCTTGTCACTGAGGGCTCATCTCCAAACAATGGAGGCAGAATTTTCTCTCATATTCTAATCTAACCCCACTCCCCCGCCGCCCCCCACCCATTTAAATATGATTTATTTTCTTGTGTTGATTTCAGTCTTAAAATTCTAGGCTTAGTGAGAAAAATTAGAAAAGTAAAATATTATTTTTAAAGATGTTGAAGTGACAGAAAAAGTCTTATGATTACTTTCATTGTCCTGCCTGCGTGATATATAACAAACCTGTTTGCTGGGCTGGGAGGGGCCTCGCATGGCAGCCAAACAGGAGAAATAGGTGAATTGCAAGATAATTTTCTTTGCACTTATTTAGCAAATGCTGTGGGTATGATTTCTTCACTGTTCAGCTTGAGAGTGACTGTGCCAATGGATGTCTCTAATTTAGATGCAAGGCCATCCTTAATTCTTCTCTCCACTTGAAGCAGGAGCTGTATGCATCATTTATAATGTTTTTTTGGGGGGGGGGGAGTAATCATCAAAGGCAGGTCCTAGAATCTTTCGGGTCTGAATGTCTACCCTGGCCGGTCAGCAAAGGCACAGACACTTTAAAATGGTCCTCCTTTGGGGCCAATGATTAAGAAACGCGTTAGTCTCCTGGAAAAGGTCACGACTCCAAGGTAAACATTTTAACAGTTTTGTCAAAAAATGGACCAGAAGTTTTCTCACTGCCACTTCCTGGACCTGTTATATTTAAGGCTGGGTTAATGTCCTCTATTTTAGCCTACACTCTGTGAATCTCACAAATCTCTGGGATCTCAGGAGATTCCTACCCATATAATTGTCACATTTTCAACAAAGAGAACTTCATACAGATACAAACTCACTGTCCTGTCCTTTGTTTCTGTATGAGTGCTTTTAAAGGAGTTTCTCTCTTTGATCTGAGAGAGAAGCGTGGTATACAAGCCCGCAGGGAATTTGATTAGCCAAATGGTTTCCCCATATTCTCAGATCTCATCTTCCTCAAAATTCCTCACTAGCTCTCCACTGCCTATGAAGTCAACCTTAACCTTATTGGCTTGGACTAAACAGCATCTGTGATCTAGCTTTTGACTCATCTCCCCCACCCCCTTTCCCACTGCATGTCACACCCCAACGATACTAATTAAGGGTAACCCCCCCCCCCCAGATGCCATGCTCTCTCCTGTCTTTAGTCCTTCACACATACCATTTCTCAAAGTGACTTCCCCGATTTCTGTGCCTGGGAAAGTCCTATTCATCCTTCGAATCTAAGCTCAAAGCCTTCACACCCCATTGCCCCCTGGTCAAAATCATCCTCTCCTCTCCTGTGCTCCAGCCACTTCTTGCATGTCCATTTGCAAAAGGTCTCAACCTGGGCTACACATCCAGGGCTCATTACATCAGAATCTCTGCTGGTGAGACCTAGGCATCAGCAGTTTTTAAGGCTCAATGAATGATTCTACTGCTTGAGGACCACTGTTTTCCCTCTCCAAACTGAAGACTCCAGACAAGCAATGACCATGCTTATACTCTCTTATAGACTTAGTGCCTTATCCAAAATAAAGAAATATGTAGTCTACGGTAACAAGCCTGATATCGCTTGATCTTGGAAGCTAAACAAGGTTGGACTTGGTTAGTACTTGGATGGGAGACCACCTAGGAAGACTGGGCACTGTAGGCATTAAAAAAAAGAAGAAGAAGAAATATGTAGAGCTTGGGCAATAACTTTCTTCAAAATGTTTTCTAGTCACTAACGAATTCTTTAGAAAGTATCTCCAGGAAGTAGCAAAAACTGCTCAATCCAAATCAACCTATTTTAACATTTTTATAGCAAGTTTATTTTTTATGTTTTGACTATATCTGTCTTTTGCAAGCTACCTGCTATCACTTTTAGAGAAGAGGGTTGGCTATCTCTCCAAAATTGCTATTGTTTACTGTGGTTGAACATATCTTATTCGTTTAGCACCATCAGAAAAAAATGTTTTAAAAAGAAATAAAATTAGCAAGTTAGTTTCTTTCAAAAACATTCCTCTGCAATGGGGATAACATGGGTAAGTGACTAGCAGCGGACTTGGTCCAGGCTCTATTCTCAGTAATGGTGGCTCTTATCATTGCATGCTTCCTCTTTCAGGAAAGGCTGCCTTGTGAACTCATCTCACACAAAGGCATCTATCTGGAGATGACATTACAGGAGGAAATAAGACAACTTTCCAAATGCTTCCTTTCATTTACATACAGCCCATGAGATTCCCTGACCTCATTCATCATAAACGGAGAGCTGTTCGCAGCTTTACAAATTCAGTGGATATGCTACCCGTGATACAGACAGAAAAGAAACAGTTCCACCTTTCTCACTCCATTTGGCTACAGATATATAAGGCTTGTGTTTCTAGACGCTTCTTTTCTCACAAAACTCTGGCTCTACATTTACCTGAAATGCCTTCACGTCGACTGTTCTGGTACTAGCCAGCTACTTCTTAGGTTTCATCACACAACTCCACTCCTACACTGTCCCTTCTCTCCTCAGTCTTGTGATTCCCTACCCATCCCCTCTCCCGAGTCATCCAATCACAATCACATTTCATTGCCTCCACCTCAGCGACTTTTGGGGGGTAGGCTGCCTTTGTCAAGCATTAAGTGGCAACATTCATTTAATTATGCCATAGCATTTCTTAGTATCCATGGTACAAATCAACTCTTCTGATTTTTCAGGCATGAATTAAATTGCCAGCTCTCTGTGTTATGATGACAGTAGATTTGAATTAGCAGCAAATCTCAATAAACAAGTGTATTTTTATTTCATTTAATTGTTGTCCAACTCGGTATGAACTTAAAAACTCATTTTTTCAACCCTTGGTTTCATGCTTTAGTAAGCACCACACGTTAATTCCATAAGGTTTTCCTTTTGACAGCTAAGTCTTTTGTAGTGCAGGTTTATGATTATAGCCATAACATCTCACTTATGAGGCCTGTAGGAATTGATAAAGGAGACACAGGAAATCAAATCTTCTTGGCATAGACTGGCTAGCTATTGATCAAATCCCTCTCCTCTTCCTCTTGAGCGCCCACATTTTCCAGCTACCCTTGCAGTTAGGTGTGGTCATGTGACTGCATTCTGGTCATGAAATGCAGACAGAAGTAGATGAATTCCAGGCCTGGCCCGTTAAAGTCCTCCAAGCTACATCCTCTGTGCTCTTTCTCATTGCCCCGTGACCCTGGATGTCATATGTTGAAAATGGCAGAGTCTGGGTGGAAAATGGCAGAAGCCTGGGTGCCAGGATCACCACTTGGAAGAATGCCACTGCCTATCAGAAATCCCCCTTTGGACCTTACATGAAAAAGAAAGAAATTTTTATTTGTTTAAAGCCACTGAAATTTTGTATTTAATTGTTATAGCATAGTTTTACCTTAACTGGTAAGGATTTATATGGTAAGTCCTCACTTAACTTCATTGACAGGCTCTTGAAAACTGCAACTTTAAGTGAAATAAGGTAAAACAAAACCAATTTGACTCTACGCTAATTGATATCAACAAGAGTTAAGTTTCTATAGCATAGTTCTGGTCACAAAAACATCACCAAACTTCTAAATGAAGACATAAAACACTTCTAATATGAAACATTGAAATAAATGTGAGCTATACATACATTTATGGAAGTTGAATAAAGTAAGAGAATGATTTTCCATGCCCCTTATTCCAGTTCAGGGACTCAGGTGACTGGAGCCCTTCTCAATAGCTCAGAGTCAGGGCGAACCCCGCCTGGATACCATGCCCTTCCCTCACAGGCACCCACATCCACACTCATTCAGACTGCGACAATATAGAGACTGCAACTCACCTAACACGCACATATTTGGGACATGGCAGGAAACGGAAGTCCCCAGGAAAAACCCTCACAGACATGGGGAGAAGGCACGAACTCCATACAGACAGTGGCTCTGGCCAGGAATCAAAGTTATTTTCACATCAATGTTAAACAAAATGTTGAACAAAACGTTATTTGAGGACCTACTATACTGTACTTTTAAAACTAAAGTGTTATTAGTCCCCCCTAATAACAGTAATATATTTTCATTATTTAATATTCTGAAAATACTCCACACTGGCATGTTAATATCATCTGGAAAATGCTTTTCGAAATAAATCTCTGATAAGAACTTTGTTAGTCATAACAACCTTTCTTTTTCCTGAACATGGAAGGTTAAAAAAAAAATCCTCCTCAATTAAGATCCATTTTTCTAATTAATGTTTTAGCAGTGACAGATTATTCTAATAATTAAATTAACTCAGACAGAGAATTAATCCATTTCGGTGCGAAGAGCAGCTGCAACAATCGGGGAACAGCTCAGCGGACGACAAACCTGAGTCAGGGCCTTGCGCCACTTCCTGCGCATGCGCACACCTGGACTACACGCACAACCTCTGGGCATCGCGAGACTGGAATTTGCGGCCCACGCGGCCTTCTTCCTGTGCGCCTGCGCGAATTGCTGGTTTGCCCGGATGTGATTGGAGGTCAACTGGCCGGGGTCACGGCTGTCAGAAGCAACGGAGCGTTCCATATCCAAGGAAACGTGGTTAGTACTCCCAGCTCCCACTCAGTTCCACCTGGAGCCTCAAAAACATTACCCCTCTCTCTGACTTGCACGCATTTTATTTGGTGCGCTTTAGAAGTGGGGAAATAGCTGCCGATGGCATTAACTGCTGACTGGTGCTTCAGCTTTCACCGGAAGGTAAATTGTACTTGGAAGATTCAAATTCAAAGTATAAACACGTTTACCCTGAGGCCTATGTAGTAGTAGTTTAAGAAACACAGATAAGAGAGACAGACTAAAGCTCCAAAGTCTGAAAGAAAATTCCAGAATCAATGGAAGAGAAGCAATATTTGGAAAAGAGAATAGTTTTCTTGAGTCAAAGAAAAGCGTTTCTTCAGATAAGAAGACCCTGGCAAAAACTGACAAAAAAAAAATTGACAAAAATTGTTCAATAAGTGCATGTAAACAGCTAATGTTTTAAATTTCAAAGATAAAAAAATGCCATAGAGTCTCAGAAAAAAAAAAGATTATCCACAAAGTACAAAAATAGGCTTCTCCTGAGTGTCACAGAGTAACAGGATACACAAGACAGTATATATAATATTTTGAAAGGAGAGGCTGTGTATGACTCAATAATTCTATATTGAGTCATGTGTGAAATTCACAGAAATAATTCTCATTTATATACAGGCTCCGAAGATCCCACCCTGTCTGAGAAAACTTGCTTACAGATGTACTCTAAGTGACTGAAAGATTAATCAGAATGAAGACTTTTGAAATAGAAATACATGGCAGATGTCCTGATGGTGAGTGTAAAAATCAATTAAATTGGAAACTAAGTATAAATAACTTGTAAATATGGTTTAAAAGCACTGTAGATGTTTTTAAAATTCAAATTTTAACCCATATTGTTTCTTTAAAAATTTTTTTAATGAAAATAATTTGGTTCAATTAAAAAATTATTGAGACTTGGGAAAATTTGAATTAGAACTACATACTAGGTAATAGTACTATATATGAGTGTGTGTGTGTACATATCACTATTAAGTTTTCTAAATTTGAAAACTGCACTGTGATTATATTAGATAATGGCATTGTTCTTAGAAAATACTGACATGTCCCTGGGAAAAGGGATGCATACACACGTGGGAAAGAGAGAGAAAGAAAGCAAATGGGGTTAAACATTAACTGGTCAGGCTGGGTAAAGGGTTTATGGGACTTCTTTGTGTTATTCTTGCACATCTTCTATACATTGTTTAAAATAGGTTTGTTTTTTTTTTAACGTGGAATCAAGATAGTTTTAATATTGTGGCTAGAGCCATTTCTGTGCAGTGATTGGAGCAGAAGACAATTTGAATGGGTTTATGGAGTGAGAGATGAAAAAGTGGAGAAAATGGGAGGTGACTCTTCGCCGTGAAATGCATGTGTTTTACCTGCTTGGGTTGTCATATTTGGAGTTTTCGTAGGCAGCTCACATATGTAAACTCAGTGATTGATGTGCCCATATATATTTATTCCATGGTATAATGTAAGAACACATAAATTCGTCAAGGCTGTCATTGTTTTAAATAGGAAATGCAAATTAATTGCTAGACTAAAATTAGAATTCTAGCAGAGGTGTAGCACCAGGTGAAGAAATTGAAGTAACAGCACCCTAAAGATGTTGAGGTTTTTTTTTTAATGACCAGGATTCTGCATTATCACCAGCCCTTCCCTCCTTGCAAGTCAGAGCAGGATTCTTGGGTAGAGACGAGACAAGCGCTTTATTGGCTCTAGCCCTCAATGGCTACATAATTATAGTCTTTACTCATGAAATAGAACGGAAGTGATTGTGTTAATACATTCCACATCATTACTAAAACTCGCAACATGACTTCTTCTAGATTGGCAAAATATCTAAATTACCCACTCTGCCAAGGAAGGTAGAAAACTGGACCCAAGAAAAAACATAGAAGAGATTGGCTACCAAGATAGGCATGTTTGTAGGAACTTTTATTTGTGATTAAAGTGCTTTTAAAATATATGAGAAACATTTAAAAATGCACACATAATTCCATATCTCAACGACATAATGATTTTCATTTGTTTGGAGTCCTTTCAAACTTTTCTCCATATGGACATATGGTTTCTAAGTTCATCAAACTATATATATTTCATACGCTTATAAACTTCATATATTATGCAACATTATTTTAGAAACATTTTCCCTTGATTTTCCATTTTTATCATAGATTTTTAATAACTGTTATGTCCCATTGTATTTATACATAATATATATTTATTTAATCGTTTCCCTATTATTAGATGCAAGTGATAGTTTTTTAAAAAATTATGAATAACTCTGCTATAAATGTCTTCATACATATGGATTTTTTTCCTTGTGAATTTGCAAATTGCCTCAATTCCAAGATACAGATTTTTCTTCTTCTAATATTGTCAAATGAGCCCCCAGCAATTGGGCCGGGCCTGTGGAGGAGGGTGGCATGTGGCTCTGCTTCTTGAGCTCTCAGAGCACACCATTGCCCCAACCACGGGTTCTGCGTGTACCATGGGCTATGACATGTACAGCACCTGTGATTCCACCACACACCTATGGAGAAAACCCTTGTGAAACCAAAATTCGGATAGCTCTTCCTTCTGGATACTGTGGAAGTGTAGCTCTATTTTCTGGTCTGTCTGAAAAACTCTTTATAGATGTAGGAGCTGGTGTCATATTTGAAGATTATAGAGGAAATATTAGTGATGTACTGTTTAATTTTGGCAAAGAAATGTTTGAAGTCAAAAAGGGTTACCAAATTGTACAGCTCATTTGTGAATGGATCTTTATCTAGAAATAGAGGAAATTCAAGCTTTAGATGACACAAAGGAGTCCAGGAGGTTTTCTTTTCACTAGAATTAAAATTTATGCAAGAATAGAAAATGAGAAAACGTATTGTTTTCATTAAAAATAAAGAGTTTTTGCTTTTAAAAAGTATTGTCAAATGAATTCAAAGAGAGTCTGGAGGCTTTGCTAGAAATAAATGATATTTATTCAAAGATCTTGGAGTTTGCAGACTGGGAACACAGTTAGGCAAAAACCCAGAAGTGTTCCAAAGAAGAAAGTTACAAGTTCTTATTATAAAAGTACATTCTTGAGAACATTCAGTCCTGCATTCTCAGCCCTAGGATTGGCCCAGGACAGTGATCAGTCAGATCTCGCGTAGTCAAGGATGGATGACAGGTGGTCCGGAAGATGGGTGCTAGGAGGTGTAGTCAGGTTGGTGGTCTGGATAATGGATGTCAGGTGGATGTACACATGACTCCTTCAGAGCGTAATCAGAAAGTTACTAGAGCTCCAGATGTATATCCAGGCATTGACACAAGATTGGAGAGTTTAAAAAAGTTTAAGTTCCCAGGCTGTTAGAACAAGAATGGAAGCTTTCCTCATGTCTTAACCTTCATAACATTAATAATTTTAGCAGCTTGGTTAAAGTGACTCCATTTATATAGTCCCTATCTTCACTCTTTCTCACTAGATTAGGATAGTATTGATATGTTCTAGCCGAGTAACTTTTACTAAGTCATTTAACTTTCCCAAGGCTTATTTCTTTATAACACTTGAGTCGTCAGATACACCTTAGAAGGGTACTGATGACTAAATGAATACAAAATGGAGAGGTTCCGTGTCATCTATCTTTACTCTTTCTCCAATATATATCAGGGTACATTTTAGTACCAAGATGGATGACAGTATTTGTTTTTTTTTCTTTTAAAAAGTTATTATTAAATTAATGTTACATCTTAAAATTGATACTGTATCAGAATTGGAGAAATATGATAATTTGATAGTATAAATTTAGAATAGGGGATTTACTATGTCAAAACAGGTTTATGATACTTGATATGTGTATTAAAATTCCTTCTAAAAGGATTTTGCAGGTAACATCAGGAACATGTATGTTACTGTTTTCCTACAACTTTGCCAGTATATGAGATTTGACTTTTGGTTTAAATAGTCTTAATAGTGCAGATTGTTTCTTCATTCTTATGTTAATTTTTAACATATTTAGCTGTTTTACTCTTTATATATAAAGGAGCTATGGGTATAAAGAGAAAAAAGGCAAAATTTGAAGACATCTCAGAAGCCATTCAAAAGAAAAGGCCTTGATGTTTAGTCAGTAATTTAGAAGGGTGAAAGTAAGAGGTGCCAGTTTGCATTTTGGCTCTTTCCTTTCTGTGTTGTTACAGCTGTTCTGCAGCCATATGCAATATTGGAAGAAGGCAGTGATTTATTTACAGAATCATAGAATTTTGAAGCTAAAATGGTCCTTAGGGATCATCTGGTGAGACCCCTGATTTTATGTGTAATTAAATAAAAACCCAATGAAATTTAAATTGTTCAAGATTTTGCAGCTAGGAAATGGCAGGGCTGTAACTTGAGACCAAGGTTCTGGACTTTTCTACCAGGCACACTGCCTTTGTGATGCAAATTTCCTTTGAAGGCTAGTGACACAACTACTTCCCTTGGACATCAAGCTGGGCAGTATAAAACCTAGGCTAAGGGTATTCCTAATTCTTACTAAACAAATTAGTCAAGAAAGTGAATTCGTAGCATCTCGGCTTTAAGATTATAGAATCAAACATGAAAAAAATCACCTGTACCTGAATATGTTGCACAAAACTAGAAGCACATATGATGTACTCCCTGTACTTATGTAATGAATTTCGAGTAAGATGTCTTAGGTCTAGTCATTCAGATTTCTAGGTGATTAAGCCCTCTAGAGAACTGAATCACCGGACTCGTGAATTTTTCTCACTGTAGATTCAGTCTCACTGCTATTAAATATTGATGCTGGGTTGTTTTTTTTTTTTTTTCAAACCAAATTAGCACTCAAATTTTACATCTAAAGAATGACATATTTTCATCCCATTATCTTTATCTTTGTTGTTTCAAAACTTTCATGACTTTATAAAACATTCCAACAACTCTTCTCAGGCTTTGTCACCCTATGAGAACAATATTAAGTCACACCTCTCTCTCAAACCCAAACTGCCATGTCATGAGCTCAAATCAGCAAAACTGCTGGAACCTGACCCTCCTCAAATTGTTTCCCCAACTGTTTCTGAGGTCCCTGGGGTAATGCCTTACAAATGCCCAGGGCTCATTACATCTTTTATCCCTGCATCTCTGCCTTTCTCCTGGACAGTACTGTTGCTGGGCACCACCAGTCTCGCTTGGTGACCACTATTGATCCATCCCAGTTGTGGTCTCAAAGCAAGGTTAGTCCTTCTCCAGATTCCCCTACATAGACTGTGATGAAACTGTACTTAAAAAAACAAAACAAAAAACATGTCTTGAAGCCTCTGGGAAAAGGAAACTGAAAACATCCAAGAAAAGTAGATATCTTTAGAGACGACAAGTCCAAACCCAAACCTTGAAATCCTGACTAATTCCCAGCAGTCCCTCATGGGGCAGGGAGGCAGCTCAAAAGGAAACGGGCCACTCCAGGTTTTACCTTACCTTGGATTTCAGGTCCCGTTGGGCCCCAATTTAGAGAAAGAAGGAATCTAGATTCTCTTAAGCCCCAGCCTAGCTTATTTTCCTGCCCTGGAATTTTCTTCTTGTCAGAATAGCTGACCTGGGGAGTACCCATTCATTGGTGGGAGGAGGAGGTGGTAGAAATCCTATATTTGCTCTAAGGATTGAAATGGACTTCATTGTTTAAGCAAAATAATCATAATAATAGGCACTCTATTTCCCCAAATCTGACTTATACAGCCTTGAATTTACCACATTGTGGGGGTAAATTTGTGCTTCAGTGGGCAACTGCATTTTCTAAAGTATAGAGCACCTCTGTCTGTTATCCAATTCTATGGGAGCTATTTTACAACTCTGTAAATTGTTAATAACTGATAGCAATGCAAAATGCTTGTTCTTTAGAGACATGAAATTGCGTCCTGTCTGGTAGAGGGCTAGCGGTTCAGTCAACTTCTCTCCCCTAATGTGGAAGAAGCCAATTTTGTCTCAGTTTGTATATTCATTTCACCATTCCTCATCTATAACTGATATTCTGCATTGATTCTACTGCCGATCACAAACTAACAATTCTGATTCTAATTCTCATATGCGCATGGTAGAGGGGTCCCTACATCACCAAGCAAATCTCCAACACCAGCTAGGTGGGTGTCTTACAATCCAACTCAATTCTGATACTCTCTACCCAGAGATAGCATCAGGTCCTATAGGTTAAGGGCTCAGTCCTACAAGACTGCCCCTCCCCTTTCTGAGGCCAGTCACAAGTTCAGGTTTTCACCTGGGCTTTTGACCAACCAGCTATAGATCAGAGGTTCCAAAGAACCCCTCCTTGGGTTCAATTAATTGCTAGAGTGGCTCACAGAACTCAGAAAAACATTTTGCTTACTACATTACTGGTTTATTATAAAAGTATGTAACTCAGAAACAGAAGAGAAACAGAGGGCAGGGTATGGAGAAAGACGTAGGGCATCCATGCCCTCTCCAGGCTCACCAGTCTCCCTAAATCTCCACATATTCACTAACCCAGAAGCTCACTGAACCCCATCCTTTTGAGTTTTTATGGAGCCTTCATTACATAGACATGACTGATTAAATCATTGATCATTGGCGATTGATTCAACCTCCAACCTCTCTCCCCTCCCTGGAAGCCAGGGGGTGGGGCTGAACGTTCCAGCCCTGCAACACAATGGCCGGTTCCCCTGGCAACCAGCCCCATCCATAGGTGCTTTTCAAAGGTCACTTCATTAACATAAACTTAGGTGTGATTGAAAGGGGTTCTTGTGAATATCAAGAAACCTTTATAGCTCCTATCACTTAGGAAATTCCAAGGGTTTTAGGGTCTCTGAGCCAGAAACCTTTGAGGACCAAGTAGATATTTCTTTTTATAAATATTAGAATAACTTAATCTGTTCTTGGGATTCTTCTTTGAACTGGCTGTAGTACCTTAGTGTTTTCCTCAGTAATGAGTTGAATAATATCTTTAAGACATATTCATTTTTATATCTGTGTAAGTAATGATTTTACCAGTAAAAAAGTTACCTTTTAACACCATGTATGGGACCCTAAAGCACAGTTAGTTTTTGCTAAATCAAACGTTTAGTTCCTTGTTATATTTTTCCATCAGCATGAAGAACAGAGATCAAGTCTGTGGGTCCCCTCTCCTAACCCCAGCATAATATTCTCACTCACTCACACACACATACACACACACACACACACACTACTCATAAACACACACAACTCCCCAAAATAAGCAATAATTTTTAGCCACAGAACAGTCTAAAATCTACATTCAGGAAGAAAATACTGTGTAATGCAGTGGAGTGGAGATGATTCACCAAGCAGAACATGTGCTGTCTCAGCTAGAAGGGAACATGTTTGGGTTATTTTCCCACCTCCAGAAATTCCTCAAGGATGTTGAGTACTTAGCTTTCAACTGTATCAGGGTTTGTCAGACTTGGCGCTATTGATATTTTGGACCCAATAATTCTTTGGGGTGGAGGCACTGCAGGATGTGTTATCAACATCATGGCTTCTACCCATAGGTGCTGTAGTTAGTGCCTCATCTCCAGTCCCGACAACCCAAGATATCTCCAGACATTGCTGAATTTCACTGAGGAAGGCAAAATCACCCCCAGTTGAGAATCACTCGTCTATTTTCTTCAAAGTCTCCCAAAATGGTCCCTTTCCAGAGTAAAGGGTCTGGTATCTCCCCAAAGATAAGCAGATATACTCAACTAATATGTATCAACATGGATAGGTCTCAGTAATAGTGTTGAGCAAACACGAAGTTGCAGAGTGGTTTCTTTGCACAGTGTGATATTGTTTATGTAAGTCTTAAAATGACAAAACCTTATAATGTGTATTGCTTATAGAAACATGCATATGGAGCAAAAGTATAAACCGTGCATATGGAGAATGCACACCAATTTAATGAGTATGGCTGCCTCTGAGAAAAGGAGGGAATTAGAACAGGCTCGGATTACAAGAGAAATATCTGTAATATTTTACCTATTAAAAAAAAAGATCTAAAACAAATACTGCAAAATGTTATATATTTTTTCATTCCATCTAGTGCATATATGAATATTGTCTTACTCTACAAACGTCACTGTATTTTTGAGAAAAATTCATAATATGAAAAATACAGCTTAAATTTCTCGTAATGTTCTTTGAAGCATGTGTTATTAATTTTCCAATCATCCACTGTTTATATTATCCGTAGTGCTGCTTGCCTCCACCATGATAGGTAGCTGTGAGCTGGCAGTGTTTTATAGAGCAATTTCCTGGCTCAGGCCCTAACGGCACCCATAATATTAATGCCCTCACCTTGTATTTGTGGAGTGCTTTATCTTTTCCCAGGACTCTTATATCTATCTTCTCATTTTATATTCACAACTTCTATCACCATCAATCTTAGTCTCAACTATATTTACCATGGAAATGTATATTTTAAAAAAGCTCTTTCTTTAGCAACTATTTTAGTTTGGGTCACCCCAGAAAGGAGCTCTGAGACAAGGATCCTATTTGGGAGGTGATTGCAGGAAGCACACGTAGCGGAAGTGAGGCAGGAGTTAGGGTTAGGGAATAGAAGGAAACTGGTAAATGGCACATCATACAGCACGTAGCAGTTGAGGGCAGTTGAGGCTTAAACCTGCTGGAGACTTTGGGAAACAATTAGAGCCCGTCTCAGAGCTCTCCCTGCTGAGGAGCAAGCCATGTGGCTTATTGCTCTCCAGCTCCCATCTGTAATGTACAGAGGGCTGCTCCCAGAGATGTCAGCTTGCCATCACTTCTGACCTGCCCCACTCTGGGGTCAAGCGGAAGCCGTCAGAGGTAGAAGCATGGGTGCTTGCAAATGTACATGCCGTTGGCATGTACTGGAGTGCTGGAAGGACAAGGTAAGAGCCTGAAAAACATCTGCTACAACACCTCTCTACAGGTGAGTCCTGTATTTTCATGGATGTCTTACATTTACAGCTAACGTAGCATTTTCACAAATATCACTTTAAATCCTATGAGGACTGGCATATTCTTATTTGTAATTAGAAAGCTCAGCTGAATCAATTTACTTGCCAGAGGCTTGCAACTGTGTTTTTTGACTCTTTTAAGTTGCGTGGCTGCCATCTCCCTATGCCAGGGATTAGCAACCTGTGGCCTGTGAGGCAAATCTGACCTGCCACCTGTTTTTTATAGATAAAATTTCGTTCGAACGTGACCACACCCGTTTGTTTATATGTTGTGTTTGTGTGTAGCTCTCGTGCTACAACAGCAGAATTGAATAGTCCGAACAGAGGCTTGCAACGCCAAATAAGTTTACTCTGTGGCTCTTTACAGGGAACGCCTGCCAACCCTGGCCCCGTGCCTTAAAACTAGGAGAAAGTTCCTATTTTCAACAGTTTTGAGAGCTTCCAGTATGAACAAGTTTTTATGAAGGAAATATTAATTATTCATAAAAAATCCATTTTTATGAAGTGGATTATGAGCAAAGTAGTATTTTTAAAAACTGTTTCCATAACAAATATTGGCCATTTGCCTTAAAAAATATATTAAGATCCAAGGAGAAACTTGAAGTAGTTTCACCTCTACTGTGGAATAAACTGTAAATACCTAAGTTCCGACATAGAAAACAGTGATCATTTATTGTGTCTAAAACCAACTTATTAAAAATTGTGTTGATAGTGATCCAGTGAACTCAATGAAATGCTGTGCTGACAAGCACAATTTGTTATAGAGGACACACATAGAACAAGGTCGGGAGGGCCGTGGATGCACAGCTCCTAGGCTCTCCCCCCGTGGAGTCAGGGTGCATCACCCTCACTGTACATTGACGTGCCCAATGACCAGGGTAAATGCTTTATTAGGCCCCAGAGCCTTTAATATATTAATCACAGTAATTTTAAGTTCTTTATCTGACAGTTCCAAAATCTGTGTCATATCTGACTCTAGTCTTGATGCTTACTTTGTCTCTTCAGACTGTCCTTTTTCTTGTCTTTTAGCACACCTCATAGCTTTTCGTCAAAAGTAATCATGATGTATTTGAGAGTAGGAACTGAGGTTATCAGCCTTTTGATGTGAAACTTTATGTACCTGGCTAGGACCTGGGCTGTGTTTAATGTTTACTGTGGCCATATATTCCAGAGGCTTTCTCTAGTTTCTGTTTTTTCTGCTTCCATGTTGTCTTTAGGGTTCCCTAAGAATACCTTCTTAAATAGAGTGTGTGCCTTACAGGTCTCTAGGCTGAAATCTACTGTTATTATCCTGGGTTTCTGTTGATGGAGAGGTAAGATACTGAGTTACTTAACATATAAGTAAGTCTCTAGTGAGCCTGAGTTGTTGAGCTGTGACCCCTAGAAGCATTTCTTGCCCTTTCCCCTCTACTATTATGTGAGACAGGATGGCAGAGGGGACTGGAGTTGTCTAATTGCCCTTCCCCTGGGTCAGATAGGGCTCCAGTAAAATAATTTCCCTTGAGGGCAGCTCTTTCTCACAGAGAACAGGATGCTCTGCGCTTACTTTAAAATCGTTACTTTTCCCCTGTCTCTACCCAAACAGAGGAGATTTTTCTCTCATATTATAGTCACTCATGGGAGTACTCCTGGAGATAAAACCCACAAAAGTGTGGGAGTTTTTAACTCTGGAGTTAGTCTACACTCAGCCTTCAGTGATTTGTCAATTACTATTTAAGGATGTCAACCAGTCTTGCTCCTGAAGTCTCTGCTCTTGGTCAGCTGTGATCCTTTGCATTTACATCTCTCTCCAGTTTTCAGGGTGGCAGTTTGCCCCGTGACTGCAGTTTTCCGATAGATTCAAGAAAAGTTCTTGATTTTCAGTTCGATCAACTTTTTTCTTGTTGTGAGCACAGAATTGATGACTTCTAAGCTCTTTACCTGTCACAGCTAATCAGGAGGCATGCTCAGGATACAGCTAGAGCTGGGCATGCTGAAATCCAGACAATTAGCCTGTAGCTCATGAGGACCAGGCATATTGATTACTATAAGCGGGCCACTGATGCTTTCACAAAACCAACTTTTCAGCTCAAATTGCATTCTACAAACATAATACTTTGCTAAGTAATTGGTCAAATTAAGTGTAATTTCAAAGGAGAGATCTTTTAGTGATATTTGGTTTGATGGTTCGAACCAGACATCATTTCCACTGTGTCGAATCCCCATGGCCTTTTCAGCGGCAGAATAGGTTTCTTGCAGATTCTGTGGATTGCAGTTGTAAACTCTTAAGTAAAGTTGCTCCAGAATGTGCTTTCTCTGGTTTAAAAGGAAGTCTCCATTCTGCTGTATGACTTTCCAATTCTTTTCCCTTGAATCTGAAACACACTGGTGGGTTCCGGCCCAAGAGATTTGCTCTTTAATAAGACACTCTTTTAGGATGACCAGGCAGTGAACTAAATATAAGAATTACAACTTTTTATTCAAATGGTTAAATCCATAACTATACTTTTCAAAATTAAGTCTGTTTTGTTATGCCTGTCTCTAGATTTCCATTAACACTCCCATCAGTCAGATGTTTTATAGAAAATAAAAGAACATCATGCTTTTGATTTTACTTCTTTCTGTAATCCAGTAGTTCTTGACTGGGGGCAATTTCATCCCAAAGGGGACATTTGGCAATGTCTGGAGACATTTCTGGTTGTCACAGCTGCGGAGGTGGTTGCCACTGGTGTCTTGTGGGTAGAGGCCAAGGATACTGCTAAATACTCTACAGTGCACAGGAAAGTTTCCTACAACAAAGAATTCTCTGCAAAAATTATCTGATCCAAAGTGTTGATAGTACTGAGGCAGAGAAACCCTGTCATAATTTGAGAAATTAGCCACCACAGCTTATGTCCTCAGCTAGACCAGAATCCTAATGATCTAATTATTCTTATCTCTTTATCGATTTTTATATTAAGAGAAGCATTAAAAGATAATGCTTCTCTTTGGAATATTTTTTTCTTAAGTTCTAGGAATAGTCTTGAAATCACAAAGCCTACAGGGTAGTGATTTACAGTATTGTCTACTTGCCGGAGGCCTACTAGGTTCTGGGTTCCTAAGAGTTAAACACTCTTGCAAAAATTAGTCTGTTTAACTTGTGGGTTATACAAGTAGAGATTAGTAATAACACAAAATGACTCCAAATGATTCCACTCTCAAAGATAACTGTTTAGTGTATTACTTTGCAACTTATTTTTTACACATATATACATTTTATGTTTTTATGTTTTTTCTTCTCATTTTTCCAGCATTAATTTTTAAGAGACATTTCCCATTAATAGTTTTAGTCAAAAGTGAAAGTACAATAGTATAGAAAACTTATATTATAAAGTTATATTAAGCTATTACCGATAAAGCAATTATCATCTGAAGTACTTTGAGGACTTCATCCCAATTTCACTTGTTCTGTTATAGAAACTGACGTCAGAGGTGGAAATGAAAGAATATAACATAAGAAGTTATAACAGGACAGACTGGCGAAACATGGCGGAAGGAGCAAAAGCTAGTCAGAAGCAGTTGTGTTAGTGTTAGTTTGTGTTTCTGAAGAGACTCTCCGGAGATGCCCGAATGAATCACTCTAGGTCCCTAGTTAGTTAAAAGATCCTTTCCCCTGTGGAGAATGAGCAGAGAGATTTCTCTGAGATCTCTGTCTTTCTTTTTAAGGGGTAAGCGTACCCTTAAGCCCTAAAAGATATATCTTAGATTCAGCCTCTCAACCATTCAGCCTAACCACCCCTTCAAGCACCTGTGTGTATCCACCACAAAGCCTTGCTAGGTTACAGAGGATGCTTACAGCGAAGGTGGGAAATATAGGCCTAGACACAGAGAGTGTGCAGATAAGTGATAAACTGCAAACACCTTCTTGGTTAATTCCCCTTTGTTAACAAGGGTCCTAGTTTCTTCTGCCAGTGACAACTTATGCTTTCAGTGTAGTCTGTCTCAAGAAAGAATTGGTTCAGATAAGTTTTGGAAAAGGAAAAATACTTTCATCAACACCCATTCCACTGTGGAAAACGTACCAAGTTCTCTTCTATAGTTATAAGCAGAATCCGAAAACAGCATAAAATCATTTCCAGTGATCAAATCTGCATCCTCAAACTGTCCAGCAACTGTTGGTGCAGCATCCACCTCCATCACATTATATTCTTCTCCATCATAATCACCTGAATCTTCATCCTCAGGATGCGGATGCAAAGCCTGGCATTCACACATTGCAGTGAACGTTGCCTCCAGCACTGATACGTCACTAGGCACAAATCCAAATCCAGCAATAAGTTCAACAACATCATCAGTGTCTTTTTTTCATCAGCAGCAACAGTTTCCTTTATTTCTTTTTTAAATTTTTAATTGTTTAATTACAGTTGGCATGCATTTCGTTAATTTCAGATGTACAGCATAGTGATTAGATATTTTTAAAACTTAAGAAGTGATCACCCCAATAAATCTAGTACCCATCTGACACCACACATACAATATTATTACAATATTATTGTTATATACAGTTATTACAATATTGTTGATTATATTCCCTCTGCTATATACTTCACATTCCCATGACTATTTTGTAACTACCAATTTGTACTTCTTAATCTCTTCCCCTTTTTCACCCGCCCCTGAATCCCCTCCCATCTGTCAACCATCAAAATGTTCTCTGTATCAATGAGTTTGTTTCTGTTGTTTATTTATTTATTTTTTAGATTCCACATGTAAGTGAAATTATATGGTTCCATCTTTCTCTGTCTGACTTATTTCACTCAGCACAATACCCTCTAGGTTCATCCATGTTGTTGCAGATGGCAAGAGTTGATTTTTTTTTTTACGGCTGAGTAATATTCCACTGTATATATGTACCACTTTTTCTTTGTCCATTCATCTACTGATGGACCCTCACGTTGCCTCCACATCTAGCTATTGTAAATAATGCTGCAGTGGACATATGGTTGCATATGTCTTTTCAAATTAGTGCTTTGGGTTTCTTCAGATAAATACCAAGAAGTGGAAAGAAGTAGATCCTTTTGATTCTTCCTCAAGTTTGGCATTCACCATAACGTACAAATGTTCCTATGGATATGCATTTAGGCCCCTGGACACCCACCGCATGTAAATTAACAGTGGAGTATTCCAGTGAGAATCCTAATCCAGGGTCATCTAACCGAGACAGGCGGCTCTCAGTGATGTAAAGGATGGTGGTGCTGGTGCCCAGGCCCTTCCAGTTCAGCACAGCTGCAGAATCTGGCTGCTGCATCCACAGCCCCTCAGCCCACCCAGGCAGAGGGAAACGTCTGAGGAAGCTATTGCAGCAGTGAGCAGAGACACGGGCCAGACCAGGAGGGAACTGAAGCAGAGCCAGCCAGTTCACTGCATCCTGCCCCTATAGTGCATTTAAACATAATCGAGTTTATAATGTATATATCATATATCTTTTCCTCTCCCTGTGATATTATTTCATGGGCATTTTTTTTTTAGGTCAGTAGATGATTTCTAAAGTATGTTTTTAATGGTTACATAATACTTCATCATATGACTGTTATATACGTTTAACCATTCCCTTTAATGTGTGGCAACATTTTTCAGAATAAAAGAAAAATAAAATCAGAAAAGAGAACAAAAGAGCCTGAATAGCACCAAATACCAAACATCAACAAGAAAAGCAAGAAATACTGCCAGCAAAACAAAGATAACTCTTTGACTTTCCATTCTATCTAATGATAAAATTAATTTGTGTACTAGGACTCACAAAATGGGGGTCGCCCCAGTGGCCTGGCCTATGTCACAAATTTAATCCTGAGCACTGCTGGGTTTTATAAATATCTGTTAAATGATATACAAGTCTGTGTATACTGATGTTGATTTTTTTTACTGTGCAATCAGAAAATCTGGCGTGTGCTTGTAAAAATAAAGAAGATAAGTAATCAGAATTCATAAATAGAGTTTCATTCTTTAGATAGATAATATGCTTAGATGTGGCAGCCTATGTGTGTATGTGTGGGGGGGTGGGTCTTGATTTTTTAAAAAGTATTGTAATATTGTGATTTATAAAAAATTTATATATTTGGTCTTCATCCATGCTTCCTAGCTGACAGCTGCAAACACCTTGGAATTTCCTGAGGGATTAAAGCAATGGGAGCATCTTTTGTTATAATATTTGGTCTCCCGTCCTCGGTTCCTGAAATGTTTGCAGAGCCATAAAAGAGTAATGGGAATCTTGTTATTCAAAACAAGGCCCTTTTCACCGGAGCTGGGCTTATGTTAATGAAGTGACTTGTGGAAAGCACCTAAGGATGGGGGCAGGTAGCCAGCGGAACCAACCTTGATTAGAGGGTTGAAACTTGCTGTCTCGCTGTCTGAGTTCCAGGGGGAGAGGGGCTGCAGGCTGAATCAACCTCCACGGCCCTTCCTTGATTTAATCAGCCGTGTCTCTGTAATGAAGCCTCTATAAAAAACTCAAAAGGGTGGGGATTGGAGAGCTTCTGGGTGCAGATTCGGGGCGAGTGGAGAGAATATGTAAGCTCCGTGCCCTCTCCCCGTACCTTGCCTCTGCATGTCTTCCATCCAGCTGTTAATATTCTTTTATAATAAACCAGTAATCTAGTAAGTAAAATGTTTCTCTGAGTTCTGTCAGCTTCTCTAGCAAATTAATTGAACCCAAGGGGTTTTTGTGAGACCCTCTGATTTATAGCCAGTCAGTCAGAAGCACAATTTCAGCCTGGACTTAGAACTGGCATATGAAGGGGGAGGGGAGTTAGTCTAATGGGACTGAGCCCTTAATTTGTGGAATCTGATACTATCTCCAGGTAGATACTGTCAGAATTAAGTTAAATTTGTGGGACACCCAGCTGGTGTCTGAAAATTGGTGGTGTGGGGACCCCCCCGCCACACACACACACACATTGTAATTGGTCTTAGAACCCTTAAATACAAGAGTTCCGAGCTTATTACATAAAATTGTTAGTATTTATACTAATACGTATGTATAATATATATCATATAAACATCTCATAGGACATGAGATATGTAAAATCCAGAATTAATTTTAGAAGTCATCTCAGCCATGGCCTGAGAGGGTGCAAGGTTGCTGAAGACAAGGGACCTTGCCGAGTCAGGATGTGCCATGGCTGGAGGCCCAAATGCCTGACTTTGCCCTCTGCTCAGCCTAATGCAAGGCCCTGCAGCCTCATTTTCAGATAAATGTAGATAAATACCAAGAGGTGAGCTCATCAGTTACTCTTTCACCTTGTGCTAATAGGTATGATCATCAAACATTGTCCCCCACTTAAATCAGAATATAAGGGGAAAGCCCACACGAATCTGCCCCCTGGAGCTTTGAACATAAAAACCCAGTTGATAGCACATTACAGATTTAAATCACATTTAATTCCCTGCAAGGCAGGAAATGATTCCCTGTGAATTCAACCAGCACATATAGCATTACTAGCTAAGAACATAATCTTTTTCATTTTGAGAAAGAAAAGGCGAAAGGGGTGAGAAGTATTGGGGATGGAACGGTGTTCTCAGGGGTAGTTCATAGCCCTGTTAGTGCATTAATTGTGACACCGATATTGTTTCTCATGGCTGCTGGCTGACCTTGGTGAGTGAGTAGAAATGGTAGTGGCTAAGAATAATCATTAAGAAATAGAACGTTTTCTATAAAAAAGGAAAATTGCCTGGTGGTATATCGGTTTTATATTTATAATCACTGTGGCCCATTAAACTTATCAGTATCCTATAGTGGAGCCTGTAGAGAATTTTAATGTGTTTATTTGAGCCAAACTGAGGACAATTACTGGGAAGCAAATTCTCAACAGATTAAGAAAATGCTCTGGAGAATGGCAGTTTTGCAGCTTATTTTATACATTAGAATAAAAGAAGACTTAAGGAGGGTTGCATGAATCCTTTGGTGGTAGATTAAGGGGGTGGAGAAAGCAAAGAGGGGGTTGGCAGGGAGGGGTGGAATCTCTGAGATTGGATAAAAAGCAAAATGGAGAGAGACATACTTTTACATTGGTGAGTACAGGATAGTTAATAGTTAACATTTATAGCACATAGAGATGGTATTGGGGGACAAGATAACAATGGGGTTTCTGTGCTCTGCACTGGTGTGGTCAGTTGTGACCTGAGGGGTATGGAAAAAGGATTACGGTGACATTTCAAGGACATATTATCTTAGATGCCAGAAGACAATAAATAGGTTTGCTTAGGTAAAGAGTGACCTTTGTCAAGAATGCTGCAGGTCCAGGATGTGACTACCTGCCATGCCCTGCTTTTAGTTAAGAATTTTTATGTTCAGATCATCCTCTGTGTTTAATTTCGGTCTCTGCGTTTGTAGGGCTGCCATGCAGACCTCCCCTGGGCTTGTCAGGTTTAGTATGTGGCCCCTTTTTCAACCAAACTATTATTGGGAAGGGTTGCAGAAAAGTGGGAGTATGAGGAGAAATAAAGAAGTTTTAAACTTAAACCAACCTCAACATTTATTACATCCTGCTTCTGCTAGTCTCTGGGAAATCAGAAGGACACGGTCATCACAGAGCTTTTTTTTTTTTTTTCCCAGAATACCATTAAATTGGCTCCCACACTGTAAGCCTAAAAAGAGGGGATGTGGGGTACCAGTTTTCCTTTTGACATTTTACTTGGGTTTCAAAGGAATAGTGACTAAGAACCTCATGAAATCTAAATACGGTTACTGATAGAAATTCAGATTGTTGCAAAAAGCGCAATAAGAAATTTATATGTCAAGGAAAAACTTTACTCTGGTAAACAGGTGAGGGGTGTGTGTGTGTGTGTGTGTGTGTGTGTTGTGTGTGTGGTGTGTGTTTGGCTAGGTCTAGAATATTTAATTATTGTTTTTTTTTAGCAAATTCATAAACTTTGGGCACATCAAGATTATGTCAACCCATGGTCAGCATTAATATATTAGTTTGTAATAAGTGTTTATTTTTTCATTAAGTATAAAAATTTGCAAAAACATTATATTTTATGGCATATGTACAGCAAACTGACACATTCCTTCATCCACAAAAGTCACATCAGTGTCATGAAAAAGCAAGATTGCACTATTATATATATTATTATTTTACACTATTGTTTATTTATTACTTTATTCATCAGCACATCCTGGTAAATGCCTAAAAGAAAAGCCCTGATGTGCAGTATTTGGCCATCTCTGTGGTATGAGGACTCCCAGCATGGCCAATCTCAAGGCTTCTGAGCACTGAGTTGCAAACAGATGCCAATAATCAGATCTCATATTTAGATGGTAAGGGCTGGTTCCAGCATTCTACTGCCTGTAACCAGGAGGGAAAGACTGTTCTGAGAGGTTCAATTGCTTAGAATGTTTACATTATAAAGGATGAAAAGGGATGGCAGGGACTGAGGCTATTTGAGACAAGCGGAAGTCAAAGCATGAAGAGCCTTGAATGTCTGTTCAACAGGTCCAATGACCATAGGATTTGGCAGATATTTAGGTAAGAGATGACAGTAGCTCTCATCATTGTAGTCAGCATAATATTTTGAAAGAATCCAGAGGAGAGGTGATGGTGTCGCTAACCACAGTAATGCCCAGGAGATTTTGTAGATACAGAGTAAAAAGATGATAGAGATCCTGACCATGGTAATGTCCATGGAATTTTCTAAATATTCAGGTAAGAAATGAGGATGTTCCTACTAGGTAATAAACATAGAATATTGAAGTTATACAGGTAAGAAATGATGATCAATCTAACCATGGAGCTACCATGGTATTTTGTAGATAATCCAGGTAAGAAATGATGGTTGCCTTAACTACAGTACTAAAATTGGGATTTCTCAGGTAGATAGGTAGAAATGAATGGTGTACCTTACCACATTAGTGACATGTAGCATTTTGGGTATTTCAGATATGATGGTGAACCTGACCAAAAAAACAACCATGGGATTTTTCAGAGCCTTAGTAAAGAGATGGTGGTGTCCGTTATCATGACAGCGATGGTAGGATTTCCCAGTTAAGAGGTGATGGTGATCCTAACCACAGGAGTGAAACAGGGTGTCGAAAGTATCCAGGTAAGAAATGATGTGTATCTAACAGCAGTAGTCCCAAGATATTTCATAGTTACCCAGGTTAGAGATTATGTGTCCCTAATAATTGCATTTATCTGAGTAATTTGTAGCTGTCCATGTAAGATCTGTTTTTCTGAACCTAGTACATACCATAGGCTTGTAGATATCTAGGAAAAGATGATTACAAACCATTATGGGGACCAAGGTCTTTTGCAAACATCTTGTCAAAACTGATGGTAAACCTACAGTGAATACTAAGTGTGAGGGTGTTGTAGCTTCTTGATTGAGACCTTCCTGTAATAAAAGACAGATTAACGTGAGAAAAGCAGTTTTAATTATGTGTGCATATATGTATGTAAGGGAGCCCCACAAAGATATGAGATTCAAAAAGGCTGCCAGGTAATAGAGGCTTATATATTATCCTCAGCTAAAGAAAGGGAGAGAGGCCTGGGGCTTCAATAGGGAGGAAGGCAATTCAGAGGAAGGTGAGAAGAGGAAATGGATGGTAAACAGAGTTTGCCTTGCCAGATGGAAGTCTCTCTGGTGGAAAAGTGACCTCTGGTAATGACTCTCTTCCTGGCACAGGCCCCCTTTCTCATGTAAATGTCCCTTAAAAAGGATAGCTTCTACTCCGCTTTCAGAGCTTCTCCTATATCTGCAGTTTCTCAAAATAATCAACTCAAAACTATCCTGACACCAAAAAGGCGTATTTGAGGGTAGCATATTCTGCTGCCCTTCAGTATCCATTAAGTAATGATCGTGACTTAAACCATGGTAATGACCATGGGATTTTCAGGTGTCCTGGTAAGACATGATGTGTCTCTTAATTGCAATTGTCACCATGTTTTTTTGTAGGTTGCAGTAAAGAAATGAAGGTGAAATTACCATAATAGTAACTATGAGATTTGATAGGTAACAAGAAAAGCAATAATGTGGGCTTTAACCAAGTGGACATCATAGTATTTGGGAATTGTCCAGAGAAGTTATTGTGTAATTCACCACAGTACAGACCAGGAGATTTTGCAGGTTCACATCAATAGATGATGGTGAACTTATTAATGGGAGTAAATGTGAGACTTTGAGGATATCAAGGTAAGAGATGAAATGGGCCTTAAACACATTAGAGACCATATTGTTTTCAGATATCGAGAAAAGAGATGGTATTGTCCCAAACTCTTATCATAACCATGTCTTTTTGCAGGTATTCAGGTAAGAAATGAATGTCCCTAACAAAAGTAGTAACCGTGAGATTTTACTATTTTCTAATTCAGAGGTGATTTGTCTTAAAACTTAGTAGTGAGAGAGATATTTGCAGGTATCCAGGTAATATACATCATTATTACATCACAAAGTCCTCACTACCATGGTGACCATGTGATGTTTGAAGGTGTCCAGTGAATAGCTGATGTGTCTGAAACTACAGTATTAACATTAGAGTTCTCCAAGTCTACAGGTGGGGTTAGTGGTTGCCCTAATGGAATGGACAGATGGAATTAGCAGAAGTCCAGATGGAAGAACATGTTTCCTTAACCAAGGTTGCCACCATGTGTTTTTTTCAGGTCTCAGTCAAGAACTGACAGTGTCTCTAACTACAATGTTGACCTTAGAACTGAAGAAAAGGATCCAGGTAGAGTTCATAGTTTCCCTAACAGTAGTAGTGATCATGGGATTTTTAAGGTCTATGTGGAAGATATAGCCCTATTCATAGCTGCCATGATTTGTTTTTTACAGTCAAAAGATATTGGTGAAGATCATGGAATATAGGTAAGTGATGATGTGGGCATTAAACATAGTACAGATTGTCTGATCTTCAGATAGCCAGGTAAGTGTTAATGTGTTCCTAACATTGGTGTTACAGTTTCTGTAGGTATTCAGTTGAAAATACATTGTCCCAACCAGTGCTAGTAAGCATTAGCCCTTATTATTTTAGAGTTTAGATACAATATATGTTTAACCTTAGTAATGACTGAGGGGTACACATGTATCCAGGTAAGATGTCCTACTGTTTCTCACCACAATATTAATATGAGATTTTTACTGGTGCTCAGTTGAGCGATGATGGTGTATCCAAGAATGTTGTTAACCTTGAAGTTCTGCCAGGAACCAAGTAATGCTGATGGTTCTTAATGATGGAAGTGACCAGGATTATCTTCCGGTATCCTGATAGAACAAGTTATATCCTTAAACATGTGTTTTTTTTAGATTCTAGTCTAGAGCCCATGGGGTATGTAAGAGTGTTCATTAATGGAGCTTTCCAGGTATTCAGGTAAGTGATAATATAGGTCGTACAACACTAGAGACCAACTAAAATTCAAATATCAGGATTTAGGATTGTGACTCTAACACTGGTGTTCCTATGTTTATTTGCAGGTATCTCATTAAGGCCTTTGCTGGTGTACAAGTATGGGATAATGTTATATTTACTCTTTAAAGACCTTATTTTCAGAATCTAGATAATTAGTGATGTCAAGATTCTTATGTTAAAGTTCTTTTTGGCACATTTGCAGCTAAAAATTAATTTGTCCCTAACAGTACTAGTAAGCATGAGATTTTATTGTATTCTTGTCTAGGGATAACATGCATTTAACACTCTTAGTAATAGATAGATATGCAGGTATCCACTTAGTTTTTGTGTTATTCAACACTGTGTTATTGATCATGACATTTTTTTTTCAGGTATCTTTCCATAAGTGGAAGATGTCCCCTTACTAGAATTTGACCAAGGAATTCTGCAAGATCCAGGTAGACTTGATATGCTCTATAATGATGGAACGACTGGTTATTTGCAGGTGTTCTGGTAAAAAAAAAAATTATGTTTCTTAACATACCATGATATATCTAACAGTAGTTATTAATGGGGGGAGGAGATTTCTGGTATCCAGGTAAATGATGATATGCACATCACTGATCAACTGATCTTCTTATATGTGGGTAAATGGTGTTGGAATGCCTCAACTTGTTTTACCACATGGGTTCTTAGCAGGTATTGAGATAAGCAATAATAAGGTTTTGCCAATTCTTGTAACCACGTTATCCTAGTGTTTTACATTTTACGGGAAAGTTATGTTTAACCATGTGAGTGTTGAATAATTTGCATTTATCCAGGTAAGTATCCTGCAGTTCTGTTTCACAGTTATAACCATAGGATTTTATGGATGTGTAGTCAAGAGATGATGAGGCTACATCTTGAATATTGCAAAAATCCAGTTAGGTGGATGGGTCCTGCAATGATGGAAGTGAAGGAGCTTATTTGCAGGTGTCCACATGGAAAGTGTTTGTCCATAATTACATATTTCTCACAATGTGTTTTTCAGGGTCCAATCAGTGATCATGGTGACTTCATAATGGTTAGCAGGAACTTTGCTTATATCCAGGTAAGTAACGATTTGACCTTAAGTACCCTTTAAATATCTGCTCTTCAGATTTCTTAGTGAGAATAGTGTGTCTTACCTTTGTGTATTACGTTTTTCTAAAGATATTCAGGTAAGACATGATATAGTTTCAACCAAATCTAGTAAGAATTAGCCCTTACAGTGTAATAATTTAAATATAATGTGTGTTTAACATAAGTAGTGATGGAGATATGTGCAGGTAAATTATGACACCACAGTATTGATCATGAGATTTTTACATGTGTCTTGTCAAGAGGTGATGGTGCCTCTAAGAACATCATTGACCTTGAAGTACTGCCATAATGCAGGAAGTGTTGGTGGTTCCTTCAATGACGGAAGAGACCAGGATTATTTGCAGGTGTCATCATAGAACAAGTTGTTGTCTTAAACATATTTGTTGCAGTCTGGTGAAGAGATTATAGTGAATCTAATGGTAGTTATCAGGACATCGCTAGTAACTAGGAAAGTGATAAAGTAGATCTGACCACAATGCGGACTATCTGATCTTCAATACCTGAGTGAGTGAGGATGTTGTCCCCAACACATGTGTTATCTTGTTTTTGTAGGTTTCCTGTTAAGATCTTTGCTAAGTAAAGAGGTATGATGTAAGAGGACATTAACTCATTAGAGAGTTTTGTTATTTTCAGACATCTAGGTAATTAATGATGCTCTCAACTCTTAAAATAAACTTGTTTTTGGCATGTATACAGTTAAGAAATTAATTCGTCTTGAACAATTCTAGTAAGCATGAGAATTAACTGTGTTCTTGTTTAAAGGTAATGTGTTTTTTATAGTCATAGTGATAACAGATATGCAGATATGCAGGTGATTATCATATTGTCCATCACAACGATATTGAGCATGAAATTATTGCAGGTATCCCTTCAAGAAAGGAAGATATCTCTCACTAGGGTTTGACCTCAGAGTTCTGCAGTTATCCAGGTAAAACTGATGAGTTCCAAATTGCTCTAATAGACCAAGGGAATTTTGTGGGTGTATGGGTAGAATAGGATGTATACTAATATTTCGAACAACGTATTTTTCAGATTTGTGCAAAGACGTCACAGGAAGCCTATCAGTGGAAGTTAATGAGATGCATAGCAGGTATTGCGGTAAGTGATGATTTGGACCTAAACCACAGCACAGATCAACTGATCTTCATATATCTAGGTAAGTGATGACAATGTCCCTAACATTTCTTGTTACCATGATTTTGTTGCAGTATTAGGATAAGATAGAGTCCTTACCAATTCTAGTACACACAAGTTTTCACTTTTTACATTTTAGAGTAATTTATGTTTAACCGTGTGCATACTAAGGGATCAGTCATCCAGGTCATTTCTCACCACAGTAGTAATGATGGCATTTTTGCAGGTGTTCAGTCAAGAAATGGTCTCTGGTTACAGTGTTGTTAACCTTCATTTAATGCAAGTAGCCAGGCAGAGATCATGTATCCAATAATAACAGAAGTGAACAGGGTGATGTACCTGGTAGAACAAGTTGTGACCTTCAGCACATTTGTACTGTATATTTTTTCAAGTTCCTATGAAGAGCACATAGTGTAGCTAACAATGGTTGTTAAAGGAATTTTGTTTTTAACCAGGTAAGGGAAAAGTGGGTCTGACCACAATGCAGACTATCTGATCTTCAATATCTAGGTAGGTGAGGATGGTGTCCCTAACACTTGTGTTACCATGTTTGTTGGCAGGTATCCTGCTAATATCTTTGTGAGTCTACAGGTATGAGATGATGTGATATTAACTCATTAGAGACATTTTTATATTCAGATATCTACATAATTAATGTTTTCAAGTCTCATACTAACTTATTTTTGGCATGTATGCAGTTTGTAAATTAACATGTCCTTAAATGCTAATAAGAATGAGATTTTATTGTTTCTTGTTTAGATTTACTGTGTATTTAGCACTTTTAATGATAGAGAGATATGCAGGTATCCAAGTAATTTATCATATAGTGTGCCACTGCATTACTGACTATGGATTTTTGCAGGTATTCCTTCAAGAGAGAAGGGCATCTCTTCATAGGGTTTGACCTTGCAGTTCTACAAGTATCCAGGTAGTGTTGATGGCACCCAAAATGATACAGTTGACCAAGGGAATCTGCAGGTGGACATGTAGAATATGATGTGTATCAAACACATTCTCCTGAAATGTGTTTTCAGGTTCATGTCAGGACATTATGATGAGCCTATCAATGGTAGTTAACAAGGGACATTTCTGGTATCAGATAAGTATGATGTGGGCATAAACCACAGCACAGACCACCTGATCTCCAGATATATAGGTAAGAGACGATAATGTCCCTTCTTATTTTTGCAGGCATTCAGGTAAGAAATGATAGAGTCTTATCAATTCTGGAAAACATGAGTATTCACTTTATATACTTCAGAAAAAGTTATGTTTAATATTGCAAGTGTTAAGAGGTATCACATATCCAGGTATTGATCATGATGATCCCCAACAAAGTACTACTCATAGATTTTTTTTACAGGTGTTCAACTAAGAAACAGTGGTTTTATCTAACATTTGTCTCGATATTGGATTGCTACAAGTATCCAGGTAAAGTTGATATGTCTCATAATGACAGAGTGATCAAGTTTATTTGTAGATGTTCTGGTAGAAGAAGTTGCATTCTTTAACAATTTCATAATGCCTTTTCCAGGTTACTGTCAAAAGGTCCCAATGAGCCTAGCACTGATGTTAACAGGGGCTGTTGCTGGTATGCAGGTAAGTGATTAAGTGGGACTAAACTACAGTACAGGTCATCAGATCCCGAGAGAGCCAGGTAAGTGATGACGGCATCTCTAAGAGTTGTTTTCACCACGATGTCTTCATAGGTTTTCAGGTAAAAAATGATAATGTGCTTCTCAGTTCTAAAAACTGTTAGTGGTAACTTTTTATCCTTTAGAGAAAATTTTTTTGTTTAACTCTGTGAGTGTTGTTGGGTGGCCATATCCAAGTAATTATCATGATGTCCTCAACTGTAGCAGTAACCCTGGAAATTTTGTAGGATCTCATGAAGAAATACTGTCTTATCTGGAAGTGCTTTGACCTTGGAGTACTGCAAGTATTAAGATAGAGTTGATGTTCTTATAATGCTGAAGTGAGCAAGGTTATTTGCAGGTGTCCTTTTCACATTTATAATAAACTAGTAATCTGTGCATTCCTTTTCACATTTATCATAATGTGTCTTTCAGGTTTTTGTCAGGAGATCTCAATGAACCTGACAGTGGTCATTAAGGGGGCATAGGTATGTGATGAGATGGACCTTTACATCAGACCCTATGATCCTCATGTATCTAGTTAAGTGATGTTGATTGCTTGAACTTGTTTGACCATGCATTTGTTTTCTGGCATTCAGCTAGAAACGAAAGTGTTTTTACCACTTCCAGCAAACATATTATCCTACTTTTTTGTATTTTAGAAGAAATTTATGTTTAACCATGTGAACATTAGGCAACTCGTGGGTATTCCTGTGATAAACATGGAGTTCTGTGTCACACAAGTTACCATGGCATTTTTGCAGGTGAGCAGTCAAAACGTGATGGTGTCTGACATGATGTAGACCTTGGAGTACTGCAAATTCCCAGGGAGAGTTCATGAGTCCTGTAATGATGGGAGTGGACAAGGTTATTTGCAGTGTCCCGGTAGAAAAGGTGTTCACAGACACATTTGTCACAATGTGTTTTTCTGATCTCTATCAATTACAGTACATCTCATAATGATCTATAATGGGACTTTGCTTTTATCCAGGTAAGTGATAATGATGGTATTGAGCACCATACAAGCAATCTGAGCCCCTATAGGCAGGTAAGTGTGGATGGTTTTTCTTACTTTTCTGTTAGTATGTTTTTTTTTCACAGCTATTCAGATAAATGATATTGTGCCAACCAATGTGAGTAACATGCTAGTAATCATCTTAGAGTTTAGCTATAATGTATGTTTGATCTCAGTGGTAATGGAGGGTATGAGGGTGTCCAGGTAAGTTATCCTACTGATCCACACACCACAGAATTGAGCATGAGAATTTTATAGGTACTCAGAGAAGAGATGAAGGTTTCTCCAACAATGGCATAGACCACAAAGTTTTATCAAGATCCAGGTAACGTTGATGGTTCCTCTAATGATGGAAATAACCACGATTAATTGCAACTATTCTTTTTAATTTTTCTTCAGGTCAAACAACTTTGATCTTGAACACACTTGTCAAATGTGGTTTTTTTCAGGGCATAGTAGTCATGACAGTACAGTGAACCTGGTAGTGGTCTTCATTGAGACCCTACTGGTAAGCAGGTCAGTGGTATTGTGGATCTTAAACCAGAGAATCGACCAGCTGGTCTTCAGAGGTCTAGGTACATGAGGATGGTGTCCTACACGCCGAACACAGTGTTACTGTGGTTTTTTCTGCAGATATCCTGTGAAGGTCTTTGCTAGTATTCAGGTATGAGAGGATGTCATGTTAATTCGTTAGACCTTTATATTTTCAGATATTATGTAATTAATAATGTTTTAGAGACACATATTAAATATATTTTTGGCTTGTATAAACTTAAGGTATTAATTTGTCCTAAGAATACTGGTAAGCATGAGATTTTACTGTATTCTTGTTCAGAGATAGTGTTTTATACACTCCTACTGATTAAAGGATATGCAGGCATCCAGATAATTTATCATATTGTTCATTACCACTATATTGACCATGGAATTTTGACAGGTATCTCTTTAAGAGAAGAAGGTATCTCTCACTAGGGTTTAGTTTTTGACATCTTCAAGTATCCAGGTAATGGTGACGAGTCTCAAAATGATGTAATTGACCAAGGGAATTTGTAGTTGTCCAGGTAGAGTAAGAGCTGTACAGAACATGTTTTTCACAAGGTGTTTTTCAGTTCATGTGAAGACATCACCATGAAGCCTATCAATGGTGGTTATCGAGGCACATAGCAGGTATTGAGGTAAGTGATGATATGGGCCTAAACCACAGCACAGACCATGTGATCTTATATATATAGGTAAGTGATGATGGTATCACTGTTACTATGATTTCATTGCAGGTGTTCATCGAAGAAATGATAGAGTCCTTACCAATTCTAATTACCATGATTTCATGCTTTTTTATATTTTAGAGATAACTTACATTTAACCTTGCGAGTGCTGTAGGTTGATCATATCCCGGTTATTGTCATAGAGTTTCTACCCCAATAGTAACCATAGGATTTTTATAGGTGTCCAGATCAGAGATGATGGTGTCTCCTGAAAAAGATCATGACCTGAATCAATACAAGTATCAAGGTAGAGTTGATAAGGCTTACAGTAATGGAAGTGAAAAGGGTTATTAGCAGATATTCTGGTAGAACAAGTTGTGTCTTTAAACATATTTGTCCCATGTTTCTTCAGGTTCTTTTCAAGAGAACACAGTGGACCTAACAGTGGCCATTAAGGGAACCTTGCTCTTAACCAGGTAGGTGATAACGTGGCTTCTCTGTATGCAACCATCTGATGTTCAAGCTAAGTGAGCATGATGCTCCTAACACTTGTGTTACCACGGTTGTTGGCAGGTATACTATTAAGTTCTTTGCGAATGTACACATAGGAGATGATAATGACATTAACTTATTAGAGACATTCTTATTTTCAGATATCTATGTAATTAATGTTCAGGACTCAAATTTATTTTGTTCGGGCCATGAATTCTATGAAGAAATTAATGTGTCCCTAAGAATCCTAGAAGGAATGAGATTATACTGTATTCTGGTTTAGAGAGACTGTGTATTTAACATTTGTATGCTATTAGGATATGGCAATATCCAGGTTATTTATAATATAGTCTATCCCAGCATTATTTACTGAGGGATTTTTGCATAGTTCCCTTTAAGAGAGAAAGGTATCTCTTCCTCAGCTTTGACCTCAGAGTTCTGAAATTACCTGTATAATGTTGAGGCATCCTGAAATTATATGTGACCAAGGGAAATTGCAAGTGTAGAATAATTCCTGCAGCAAACACATTTTCTACAATTTGTTTTTCGGTTTCATTTTCAGAACATTATGACGAGCCTACTGTTGGTAGTTAATGTGGACGTTGCTGGTGTCAAGGTAAGGGATGATGTGGGCCTAACCCATGCATGGACCTTCTGAATTTCCTACATATAAGTAACTTTTATTGTCCTATCTGTTTTTGTTTGGCATTTGTTTTTGCTTTTTTTTTTTTAACTTTTTTTTAGGTATTTAGTTAAGACTGATGATATCTTCATCAATAATAGTAACCATGAGTTCTTACTGTTTTATATCAGAGAAAATTTTATGTTGTACCCTGTGAGTTTTGAGTGATCTACAGGTATCCATGTAATAGGTATGGAATTCCATGTCAAAATACTAACCATGTGTTATTTGCCAGTGAGCACTTCAGAGATAATGGTGTCTTTAATGGTGGTATAGACCTTGCAGTCCTGCAACTATCCAGGTAGAGAATGAAGTGTCTCATAAAGACGACAGCGACCAAGGTTATCTGTAGTTGTCCTGGTAGAAAACATGTCTGTAGACATATACATCACTATGTGGTTTTCAGGTTCCTGTCAAGAGATCTTGATGAACACACATCATAATGATCTTTATCAGGGACATTGCTTATATCCCAGGGCAATATGGGCCTTCAGCTCCCATGGGCCTTCTGATCTCAGATTTCTAGATAAATGATGAAGGTGTTCCTAGCATTTGTGTACCACAGTTTCTAGTGGGTATTCAAGTAAGAAATAATATGTCTCAAACAATACCAGTGAGCAATAGCCCTTATAGGATTAGTGTTTATATACGTGTGTGTTGAACATAAGCAGTGACTGAGATATATGCAGGGACATTATGCTACCGTTATGCCGCAGAAATGACAGTCACCTTTATAGGTGCTCAGAGAAGAGATTAAGTTTTCTCTAACAACGGTGGCAACCTTGCGTTCTGCCAAAATCCAGGTAGTATTGACGTTTCCCTTAATGATTAGAAATGACCAAGATTATTTCCAGGATTCTTTTTATTCAGGTAAAAGAAGTGTTGTCTTTCAACATACTTGTCTATGGGTTTTGTCAGTTTCCAGCGGTCGTGAGATCACAGCGAAACTAAGAGTGGTTATTAACAGGTCCTTGCTAGTATCCAAGTAAGCGGGAAAGTCTTGCCTCAGTGCAGTAGTGGGACCTTCACATATCTCTGTGAGTACAGTTCTCCTAACACAGTGTTGCCTTCCTGTTTTGCAAGTATCCCATTAAGTCTATTCATACTAATAGGTATTAGCTGTTAAAGATGTTCAGGTATCCTGGAGCTAAGAGTAACACTAATAACATTTCTGTTTCTGTTTCCCTCCATTTGAGTTGTCCAGTAGTGATTGTGTTTCTAACAATGGCATAGATCTTAGAGGACTGCAGGGTTCCAGATATTGACGGGAGCCTAGAGTGATGGCAGAGAACACGGCCATTTTCAGGGTCCAGGATGAGAAGGTGTGACGATAGACATTTGTCACAATATGTTCTTCAGTTTCTGTCTAGATGCCGTGGTGAACCTCACAGTGGTTGTTACGGGGACATTGTTCATATCCGGGTAAGCGTTGATGTGGGCCTCGAGCAGCCTACGAGACCATCTGATCTTCAGCTATTCAGGTAAATGAGTACGGTTTTCCCACACTTGTGTGACAAGTGTCCCATTCAGTCCTTTTCTAGTGTATAGGTATGAAGTTATGTGACATTAATTCAGGAGAGAGCATCTTATTTTCATGTATGTGACTAAAGATGTTTTCAAGACTGTATGAACTATGTTTTTGGCTTGTGTGCAGTTCAGAATTACTTCGACCCAAACAATACTAGTAAGCCTGGGATATTACTGTCTCCCTGTGGAGAGATTGTGTGTTATACAGCCCTACTGGTAGGTGGATAGACAGGCATCCAGGTCATTTGTCACCTGGTTCATTACCCCATTACTGACCATAGGATTTTTGCAGGTGTCCCTTCAGGAGAGGAAGGTGTCTCTGATGAGGCTTAAACCTCAGAAATCTGCAGTTATCCAGGTAAGGCTGATGAGTCTCAGATTGATACAGTTACCAAGGAATTCATAGGCGTCCAGGTCGAGTAAGATGTGTACCAAACACATTTTCGCCGTGAGCCTATCAGTGGTCATGGATGAGGCACAGAGCAGGTACTAAGTGATGGTGTGGGCGTAATTCACTGCCATAGACCATTTGATTTTTTATATATGTAGGTAAGTGATGGTGTTTACTAACATTTCTTGCTCTCCTAATTTTTTTTGCAGTTTCTCTGTTAATAAATTATGGAGTTCTTACTAGTTCTAGCAACTGTCAGTTTACACTTTTGATATTTTAGAGAGAACTTATATTTAAACCTGTTAATGTTGGAGGTTCTTTATGTATGTAATTGTCAGAAAGTTTTCACTTTAGTTGTAACCATTATATTTTTGCCAGAGTTCATTTAAGTTATTGTCGTGTCTGCTGATATAGTTTTTGAGCTGAATTAATGTAAGTTTCTGGGTAGAGTTGGTATGTTTCATAGTAATGCAAGCAAAAGAGATTATAAGCAGGCTTTCTGGTAGAACAAGTTTTGTCCTTAAACACATGTGTGCCATGCATTTCTTCAGGTTGTTTTCAAGAGAATGCACTGGACCTAACAATGGCCGTTAGCAGAACCTTGCCCTTAACCAAGGAGGGTGACATCGTGTGTCCGATCACAGTGCAGACCATCTGACCTTCAATGTGAGGGCAGCTGAGGGTGGTGTCTCTAACACTTTGGTTACCATGTAAAATTTATCTTGTTATCGGCACATCTGCAGTTAAGAAATTAATTCGACACTAATAATACCAATAAGAAATTTTCTTTGTATTCTTATTTAGAGATGATATGTAACCCGGGTAATTTATCATATTGCCATCCTCATGTTATTAGCATGTGAATATTTTCATTATTTACTCAAGAGAAGAAGTCATCTCTGCCCAGGGTTAGACCTTTGAGTTCTACAAGTATCCAGGTGGTTTCAGTGGGTCCAGAATTGGTATAAGCGACCAAAGGAATTTGCAGGTACACAAATAGAATGATTCATGTAGCAAACATTTTCCAGGGTGTTTTTCAGGTTTATGTCAAGACATTATGGCGAGCTTGTCAATGGTCATTAAGATGGGACATTGCTGATATTGAGGTAAGTGATGATTGAGCTTAAACCATAGCTCATTTCATCTGACCTTCATATATCTAGGTAAGTGATGGTGTGTGCCACCACTTCCTGTTACCACGTTTCTGTTGCAGGTATTCAGGTAAGAAATAAAGGAATCCTTACCTGTTCTACTAACCACGAGTTTTAAAAATTTTTATATTTTAGAGTAAATTTATATTTAACACTACAAATGCTAAGGGACTGCAGGTATACAGGTATTTGTAATGGTTTCCCCCCCACCACCACCACCACAATACTAATCACTATGGTGTTCTTAAGCCAGTAGAGTTTTCATGTTTATTTGCAAATATCCTTGTCGGTTGTGTTGACTAACCACCACAGTGATCAGGAGGACTTTGCAGATATCCTGTCACACTATGAAAGTATCTCTAACTGAGGTGTTTCCCTTGAAAAAAAATGCAGATATCTAGGTAAGAGTTGATGTTCCTAATGAAGGTAATGACCGTGGGATTTTGCAGCTATCCAGGCATGAGATGTTGTATCCCTACCGTGATCTTGATCTTGGCCCTTTCTAGGTATTCCAGTAAGAGATGGTATTTGTCTGAGTACCTTAGCAGCCATGGGGGGTGGGGGAAGTGTTGCTGGTATTCAGGCAGAAGATGATTGTGTCTCTGTCTACACTGCTGATCTTTGAATTCTGCATGTATACAGGTAAGAGTTGATCTGTCCCTTGCCATGCTAGTGGCCTTGGGATGTTTTAGTTGTCTAGATAAGGAGCAATATGTCCTTAACCGTGTTAGTTACCATGGAATTTTTTAGATATCCAGGTAAGAGATGATGGTGGCCCTAATCATGGTATTGACCATGGATTTTGCAAGTATTCCAGTAAGAAATGATACACCCACGATTCAGATTTTTTTAGGTATTATGGGAAGAGATGATGGTGTTGTTAACACTAATGACCATAACATTTTGCAAATACCCAGTAAAGGGATGGTGGCATCTTTATCAACATTGATGTCCATGGCAATGAAAGAAAAATGAAATACTTTTTTTGGTTAGCTATATATTTTGTTAAAATAATTTTAACATTTAATGGCTACTAAATATTATTCACAATCACATTTTTTATATCCATTTCTTGGTGTGTTCAATTTCTCTATAATGACATTTATACTAGGAATCTTAAGCCCATGTTTATGAAGCCATCAGTATAGATAGACATGCTTCAATGTAAAATATAGTTATTCTTAATGAAAATTAGACCATAGATACAATTCCTAATTAAAAGTTAGCGGGGACCAAGGAAGAAGAATATTCGTGTACATACTGTGGAGAAAAATGTCACCATCCTGATATGAATGGGTATTAAGAAAAATGTGTGAAATACGTTATAGATTAATGGGAGTCTTGAATAGCACTTAAGTTACTAAATTCTTACTTCGATTATACCGTGAAAACAGAAAATGAGGCTGAAAAAGAACTTGGTGATCAACTAGTTCACCACTATTGTGAATGAGAGAGCCCTGAACACAGAGAGGTTAATCAAGGTCACACAATTGTCTAGTTACCAAGTATTCTTTCCACTAACCTGGTTTTTTTTGGTTAAAAGCCTGAGACAGATTAAAAAGCAGTAAAGCAAGTGCTTGTTTGAATCACTGTATCTCAGGAAATGCACTTCTAATTGGCCAGACTCTCCATCACGCACTTTGCTCTTTTGCTAAAATATTTAATGTAAAAGTCTCTTTAAGGAGGTCCTGGATTTCAGTCCTAACCCCCTAGCTACCAGCATGTCCAATGAAGGGAAGCAGCCTAGTCTGAATTTCAATTCAGCCATGTGGGATCCCTGTGAACTTTCAGGTCCCAAGGCCATGTCCATAGTAGGCAGTCAGTAAATCTTTGTTGAACTAAATGAATGCTTCTTAATAGTTTGGATGGTTATGGATAGATTCATTCAACCACCATTATTTCTTCTAGTGTGTGGAGGCAAGAAAGCTAAAAACTCCATCTCCCAGACTCCTTACAACACAGATACGAGTGTGATTTAGGTCCCACCATCAAATGTGATAGTATGTGACTTTTATTGTAACTGAGTCATGGGTAGAAAGGCAGGGAGTGGGCATCCATTTTACTGGCATGGACTGTGGCAGGGTGATCATTGTTCTGAACAAATGTGTTTGAGGAGCTGGGAATTCATAAAACAAGCAAACCAAAGCTGGAGATGTTGCTTGGAGTCAAATATAGTATTTAAGAAAATATTCTTTTTACATTTTTTTCTTTTACTTTTTGAAAATTTAGCAGGTAATACTGTAACAATGATAAAAGAGTTTGAAAAAGTCCACCATTATACCAACACTGAAAAACATGAATACTTTCAGCTTTCCTGTTCCTTATTAGACATTCTCCTAATTATTAATACATATTACATAGGTACCATAAGATTGATGTAACTCTGTACTCTGATTTCTTTCCCTTAGAATTATATCGTAAATATATATACGCATATCTTAATATATGAAAAAATGCAAAAATTATGAGGAAAAACCATAAATCTATGCATGTGTAAACCCTTCATTTGACAATAGTGCCTACCACTGATAGGTACAGTCCCATGCTCTAGGGATCAATGGTGAAGAAGCTAGACAAAGTCCACGCCTTAAGAGAAATTACATCCTCTAGCGGGTTATAACTCCAGTGATCCGTACAGCCTGGTGTCCCTATTATTTTATTGTTTCATCATCCCAGCATAATTATTAATAGCTCAGTTTGGATGATACATTAATGGTCACCCTGTATATAATAGATAACATACAAGTGAGGACATACATTAATAGCAGAGTAATAGGTGCTATAAAAATATCGTAAGGTAAGGAGATAGTGAGTAATTGGGGAAAGGGACTTCTTCAGTCAGAGTGGTCAGGAAGTTGTCTCTGAGGAAAGCTAAGACTGAATGACAAGAAGGAGCCAAGCGGATGGAGATCGAAGGGGTATGCATTCTGGGACTAGCAAGTGTAAGTGGATGTGTCCAGAAGGCAATGAAAGGCAGTGTTGATGGAGCACGGTGTGTGAGGGCAACAGGGTCCCAAGACTAGGCTAGGGCTAGACCTTATGAAGCCTTGTCTGTCATGGGCAAGAGCTTGGCTTTCATTCGAAATACAATGGGCAGTCTTTGAAGGTGAACAAAGTAACCTCATTTGTGTGTCTTTGCTCAATTTACACAAATCCATAGGACAGCAAATCAATATCTGGTGAGGCACTCTCATATTTAAAATACAATGGCTCCTATAGTAAAGCCACAGATATACCATGATCTATGGAAAAATCAGGTCCATTTATTACCAATACTGGAATGAATGGTAAATTGATATAACTTCACACTTAATACCAAGCTTAAATTAAATTTCTGAGAAGCATGCATATTTACAGGTTTCCCCCTAATGTATTAAAGAATAAAGTGCTAAATTTTAGAACTTTAGAATGGACTCGCAAACAAGTCCATTCTAAACAAGCCCAAAAATGCACACTTTTACAGGTCAATCAAGCTCCCTCTCATTATTAATGCCATTAGTTAAGGATTATGCAATGTGAAGGTAGTGGGCCAAGTCTCCAGACACAAGGGAGTGGCAACTTGGGACAGATTCGCTCCCGTAGATGGAATTAGCTTGGAGAGGGAGGGAGGAGCGAAGCCCGGAAGTCTGGTGGGGGTCCTTGGCAGTGGGTGTTCCAGCAGTTTCCACGTTTTTCCTGAAGCGTTTTTAAATGGTGCAGCGCAGAGGCGCAGCTCCACACAGCTATGCGTCGTCTCCCAAGGCCCAGCGTTTGGCCGCATAGGTTGTGTCCAACACAAGAACGCCAGGCTGCAAACGCTGGAGGGAGGGGCAATTCTGGCTCACACACTGCACCTCCAGTCTCTGCCAGCTCAGGGGAAGGGACACCTCAATTCAGCTTTGATTCGTCTTCTGGTTTTATGAATTGCAAGCTCCTCAAATACATGGCACTCTTGCCACAGTCCACGTCCGTAAAATGGATGTCTGCTCCCTGCCTTTCTACAACCATGGCTCAGGAAAGGGCCATGCCCAGAAGGGTTGTCACGAAGGCTGCATCTGTGCCTAGGAGCTCTGCGTTTTGGACATTCCTGGGGCCCAGTGGCCTCTGACCGGTCCTCTTACTGTCTGAATCCCTTAGCAGATGCACCCTTAGCAGCTGGCTAATTCTGTCTCTTGGTTCTCTCTCTGAATTTGAGACTGTGTTGATTTCTTGTTTCAGCAACATCCGGGGCATAAAACAAATAGAAGAATTTCCATCATTCACCCACAGAAATAATTAGTTGCTTGAGGCTGCTCTGGAGAGCAGGATTATATGCAGCATGCCAACTACCAAATCTATCATTATCTCAAGTGCAGCCTTCCCTGGCGCCAGGAGCCCTGTCAGGACCTCCATCATCTCCTGTCACCCTTTGGTACTTCTAGTCTTTTTCTCTTTCCCTCAGGACTAATTAAGACAGATGCTAATGTGTTGGTGAGGTTTTGAAAATAACACTTTTCATAGCAGTGGTTTGAGCCAATGGTGTTTTTCATTTCAAAAATGTTTTACAAACATTAATTAAGCTGCTAGCTCCCTGGTGGGTTTCAGCCAAGAGAGTGCACAAGGAGAGAGTTTCCGCTTTTTTCTCAAGCCACAGAAAGTCCTCAGGGAAACAGAAGGCTTGGGGGCTTCTGCCTAACAGCCCTTTTCTTGAAGAAGGTTTTAACATACCTTAAGAACTTTCGTGGTGCTTCATAAAATGAAACCCCTTGGAATGCTTTGTTAAATGAAGTCCACCTAGTGTAAACCATCTGTCAGAAAGAATTTTTTTAAATCAATTGTTATGGAAAAATATCCATCTGTTGATTTAGTGCAGCAGAGAAATTAGAATAAGCCGCAAACCTAAAACAATTCAATAAGACTTATTTCTCAGTAGGAAGAGAAAAAAAACACCCTAGCAGGTGTGAGTAAGAAGAGGAAGGATATGAGAGAATAGGAGATTCTTAACAGCATTCTTTCCATTTCCTCATTCTGATGCAGAATTCCAAACAGAAAAGCTTCAGAAGAAACACCTGGAAAAACAGTCTCTCCATATTCAAAATACAGAAACACAGGCATAATGGGTAGTGAGATACATTCATGGCCATTTTCATCTAAATCAGTGATTCTCAACCAGGTGAGATTTTGCCCCCCAGGGGACATTTGACAATACCTGAAAATGAAACATTTTTAGTAGTCACGACTAGGGGGACAAGTGGAGTAATACTGGCATCTAGTATATTGGGGTATAAACATCCTACAGTGCACAGGACAGCTTCCATCACAGAGAATGGTCCAGCCCCAAATAGCCACAGTGCCAAGGCTGAGGAGTCCTGCTCTAAATCATTACCTTGTCAGAGAGGTGTCTGCAAATCCAGTTGGAGTTGATAAGAAGCAATTGATTGATTTCAAAGCCTCCCGCTCCTGCCCCAAGTCCAAACAGGCCCAACATGGTGATCTTTCTCACTACTTGCTCTAGGATACTTTCATTAGGCCTGGAAACCCAGTCTGTGCAGTTTAAACTCTGACATATTCCTAGCTGCTGCACTGTTCATTTTCTCAGAAGGTGTTGGCCGTGCTTTTATTTTGAAGTGATCCAGGCTCTGTTTAATTGAGAAGACATGCACATTTCTACTCAAATATATTGGCCAGCTCATTTCATTAAGTAGGAACAACGTCAGGTGGCAGATCAAGGAAAGAACTCTCTGCTGAAACCCCTACAGCACCTGGTGTCAACTTGTTCGTGATGACTAATTTTGAGAAAGGGGAGCCTTTGTATTCTTTTGTTCCTTTGTCACAGACTCATCTGGTGACCTACTTCTGGCATTCCGCATAAATACTGATGTGCTGAAGTCCAGAGACAATGCAGAGAGGGGGCACAAAAGGGAAAGATAAAAGAGATATAACTTAACCTGCATGACCTCAGAACCTCTTTTTATTTACAAATTTTACTATGAAGCAAAAATATTGAAAGTTGGTCATTTCGACCAAAATTACACTCAAGTTAAAAAAGATCTGGCCATCATCTCTGTTTCGATTTCTCATTTCATTACAGTCATGATTTGTACACTATCTAAAATACAAAGACAACTAGAACAAAAGTCCAGTCTTTGAGTTCAGCTAAGCATGGAGATAGGTGATGAAACAGCTGTCTGACACAGAAAGTGCAAGAGAGGTTGCCAGGGACGAGGGGAGGGGAAGTGGGAAGATGCTTCATGGTCACAGAGTCTCTGTTTGGGGTGATGAACATGTTTTGGACACAGATAATGGTGATGGCTACAGTGCCGGACTGAGAACGTTCGGGCCAGATGAATGACAAGTGTTCAATCCTGTCTCCCATCAGAGGAGTCTCTGAACCTCCAGCAATGGTCCTGAATGAGTTTCTCTGGTGTGCTTCCTTGTTGGCTGCCTGAGGCCTAGGGGAGGTGTCAGCTTGGTGCAAACAGTGGGGGATCCAGAGGGCAGCAGACCATGCTGTGAAACTTCTGTTCTCAGCAGCAGGTTCTCTAGAAGGAGCTCTGGCTGCTGTACCTCTGTGGTCACCACACGCCTGTCACACTGAAAGCTCATAACCCCTCTTCCAGGCATTTTATTATCTCCAGTTAACAAAAGGGGACACTGGGCTCTAGTAAACTGCTGCAAAGCACATGGCTCTTAAATGGTCGAGCTAGCTTCCCAAGCCAGGTTTGAAAAGCTCCCAAACCAGTGTTGTGTTCTCCTGTAATAGGGCAGGTTAAATTATCACTCAGCATGTATTTAGTCTCCCTCCCTCACTGATCTCCAAGGAAGGGATCATTCTCTGTCCCATTGACATGAATTTAGTGCGACTTGTTTGAGCCATGGAATGTGGGTGTGAAGAACTGTGGGCCAGTTCTGAGCCTCACCTTTGAGATGCATCACATAATTGTACTCGTGTCTTCCAGGAAAAGGCCGTGTTAGGAGAAGATTATAGGCCAAGAATGAGAACAGCCCAGTCAACCCCCAGCTTGAAGCAGAGCACCATACCCTCCACTCAGCCAACCTACAGACCCAAAAGTATGAAACGAAGGCTCGTAGTTGTAAGTCTTTGAGGTTTGTGGTGATTTGTTATGCAGCATTACTTTGGCAAGAGTTGACTAATACATACCATGTTACCTTTACAGAAAGAGTAGTTGGTCCTGCCTTGGGGAGATAGCAAAGACTTCATGGAAGAAGTAATATTTAAGTAGATCATTCTTTAAAATAATAAAATAATTCTTAATTACATTTTTTTAAAAATGCTTTATCTCTTTTCACTCTCAAAAATTTGGAAACTATGGAAAGTATTAAAAGGAAAGTCAAAGATAATAAATCTGTTAAATTTTTTGTGTATTAGAAGCCTTCTCCGTGCACACTATGCCTGTATACATTCTGGGACTTTGCCTAACATATTATCATCAATCTGTGTTCTCACATATGATTGAGTATTCTTTGAAAACATCATTTATAATGGTTGCATAATATTCATTGCAGCAATAACTTGAGCTTCAAGGACAAGTCGAAGCATACCAGAACATTCTTTCATTCATTTGTTTAAAAATTATTTAGTAAGTACTTACTATGTGCCAGGAACTGTTCAAAGCACCAGGAAAGCAACTGTTAAAAAGTAGACAAAGTCCCAACATCTATCAGAAGGTAATTGATAAATAAATGGTGGTATATCCATACAATGGAGTACTACTCAGCAATAAAAAAGAACTAATGACACATAGTACAATATGGATGAACCTCAAAAACTTTATGCTGAGTGAGAGAAGACAGGTACCAAAGGCTATGTATTATGATTCCATTTTCAGAAAACTCTAGACGATTCAAACAAACATGTAGTGACAGGAAGGAAACTAGCAGTTGTGGCAGAAGGGGAGGCAGGGGCATGAGAAACCCGTTGGGAGTGATGGATGTGTTCATTATCTTGATTGTGGTGATAGATCCATGAATGTCTACATATGTCAAAACTTTAAATATGTGCAGTTTAGTGCATGTCAATTATAGCTCAGCAAAACTGTTTAAAAAGTCATAGGAGTAGAGTGGGACCAACAAAGTGAAGAATAGGAGGCATGTGAACAGAAGCAAAAGCACGTACGAAGACATAGAGGCATTTTATTTAATAAGCACATGGGACTTACCATCTAGTACTAGGCAACGTTCCAAAAGTTTTATAAATAAGAATTCTTTTTATCCTCACAGCATCCCTATGAGGTAAGTACTATTAATGTCATCCCCACCTTCCACATAGAGAAATTAAGGCACAAAGATATTAAGTAACTTGTCCAAAGTAAGAAGTAACTACTCATACCTGGGCTTGGATCGGCAAGCCTACATCTAGTTCGTGGTTTTACATACGAAGACATGCTGCCTCCACATATCTAAGAACACATCTGGTAGTATTCGCAGATATATTTGAAAAGCCACACGTCTGTAGCCAAAATCGAAGGGAGAACAGAAGAAGGAGAAGACCTTGGAAATGTAAGTTGAGGAAAATTCATTTAAGTATGAAAAGGCCACTGTATGAAGATACGGTGGAAGGCTTCTGCATGGTATCTTTATTTTGCATGGACTAATTTTCATTGTTGAATACTAATGACATTCTCAATGGAACTCATCTGAAAGCAACTTTTCCACCACTTAAAGGCCTTAGTCCCTAATGTAAAAATTGATCTGATAGTATATTATGCTCCCCAAGTAGCTTAAGAATCAGGTGGCATTGCTCAGAAAGAGTCGTGTTCCCTTTCACAGTGGGCGTGAGCATTCGCAGGTTTTCCTTTACACTCACGTGGGGAGATGCAAGTAGGAGAAGAAAGGCAAACGCACAAAACCTCCCCATTAGCAATTACAGAACTGCTATCGATTTTCTCTGGCTTTGACACAAATCACTTACAAAATCTCCTTTGCTTGCTAGAACCTAAGAAGAACATGGCTGGAAATTGGGCTGTTAAAGGCTATTAACCAAAAAAGCAGGCTGCCAAGGTTCTTAAAGTTTGTACCAATTCTAGAATACACCTTTAGCAGCAGATGTGTTAGAGACAAGAGCCTTAATGTCGTATGTCTTCTTGAATCCAGGAGGTCAGTGCCGCTCATTTTCACAGGCCTATGTCTCTTCATCTGGGATCCCCGCCTTCATGTAGAAGACTCCTCCTAATTCTTCTCTCCTTTTCATTTCCTTGCCCGAAACATATCTCTAGATTCTGAAGAGGTGAACATGCCATTAGTGTGGTTGTCTCGGGTCGCTCAGCGGCTCATCTGTCACAGGGGCCTAGAAATTTTACTGAGTTCTCTGTGTTCGTCCGCTCTGGCTCCTGTAATGCAGTACCATGGACTGGCTGGCTTCAACGATAGAAATTCATTTTCTCTCAGTTCTGGAAGCTGGAAGTCCCAGGTCAGGGTGCCAGCATGGTCACGTTCTGGTGAGAGTGCTCTTCTTGGTTTGTAGATGCCTCCTTCTCTGTCCTCACGTGGCCTTGCTTTGGCATGTGAACATGGAGAGAGTTCTTCGTCTCCCTATAAGGCCACCAATCCTGTTGGATTAGGACTATGCTCTTACGACTTAATTTAACCTTAATTACCCTGTCTCCGAACACAGTCACATTGGAGATGAGGGCTTCAGCAGCGTGTGAATTCATGGTGACACAGTTCAGTCCGTAGTACTCCCCCTCCTCCAGATTCTGTGCCGCATGCATTTATAGAATAGACCCCGACATAAGGCCTTATATTCAGGTCCTTAATCCATTTTGAGTTCATTTTGTGTGTGTGGTGATAGCAGTCTAGTTTCATTCTTTTGCAAGTGGCTTTCCAGTTTCCCAGCACCATTTATTGAAGAGGCTTTCCTTCTTCCACTCTATGTTTTTGGCTCCTCTGTTGAAAATTATTTGCCCATATAAATGGGGGTTAATTTCTAGACTCTCATTCCTGTTTCACTGGCCTGTGTGTCAGTTTTGCTGCCAGTACCATGCCGTTTTGATTCCTGTTGCTTTGTAGTATAATTTGAAGCCAAGCAAAGTGATGCCTCCAGACTTGTTCTTTTTTCTCAGGATGCCTTTGGCAATTTGGGGTCTTTTGTGCCTCCACAGAAATCTGATGAATTTTTTTTGTTCTATACCAATGGGATTCTGACAGGGATTGCATTAAATCTGCAAAATGCTTTAGATAATAAGGTCATTTTAACTGTCGATTGTTCCAATTCAAGAACATGGAATACTTTTCCATTTCTTTGTGTCTTCTTCAATTTCTTTTATAGAGTCTCAAGTGTTCATTATATAGGTCCTTCACATGTTTCACTAGGTTTATTCCTAGATATTTTAATTTTTTGTTGCAATTGCAAAAGGATTTTTTTTTTCATTTCTTTTCTTACAGTCCATTATCAGAGTATAGGAATGCCATGGATTTTTTAACATTGATTTGGTATCCTGAAACTTTACTGTATTTATTTAAAAATTTATTCCCAGCTTTTCTCAAAGGAAATCTGTAATGGACTGTGTTTTACTCTTTGTATTGGCCTCGAGAGCGCAAAGTCAAGCTTGTATCCAATGGCTAAACAAGCAGGGCAGGACTTATGGAATCTATTAAGGGGACTGAATTGTTTCTGGGCTTCTTTCAATCCTTCCACCCCTAATTTTTTCTTCCCCTTTCATCAAATTATTTATCTTTTATCTTGTTGCATCTCGTGGATAATTATAATCCACTTCAAATTTAGGGGAGATAAAATCAGGTCATATATATATATGTGTGTGTGTATATATATATATTTAAATTCATTGCCGTGACAATGAATGGATAATTGAAAATGTGCTTGTGTGTGCGTGCATCTGTATTTTCAAATTTATTGAATTCAAAAATAAATACAGCATTTGAAAGGCAACTTAATATTTAACAAAATCTTGCAAAGAGCTAATATATAATAAGGGGGGGACATATTATTAATTAATTAATCCATGTGACACTTCACAGTTTACAAAGCACTTTCCTATATATTATCTCATATATGGTTTATATCTGTGAACCATCTGGGAGAGGAGGGCTCAATGCTTACAGCCCAGCTATAAAGACCCCTATTCTGACAGGACTGAAGACATGGGCTCATGGCAGTGCAAAGAGAGGAGTCAGGACACTGATAAAGACAGCTCTCTAAATGTGTGTCCGGGGCTGCTTCCTTGCATATATAAAACCTATGTCATTCAAGGTGTCTTCACGTTAATCATCTCGTTAGGGGCTCACAGGCTAACATCATTTACATTTAACAATTGTAGGAATTAAAATAGAATTATGAATGATGTGCCAAGTTCACACTGCTCTTTGGTGAAAGAGGTAGAACTAAAACCCTAGAGACCTGACCCCAAGCCCAGTTTCACTGCAGCAACTTTGCCCAAAGTATAGTCAGGGAATAGTACTGGGATGCCAATTGGTGGTATGTAAAATGAAGTTATGAAAAAATTAAAAGCTCCATGATGAAATAGATTTGGACAGTTTGGGACTTACAAAAGTCCAACAGTTTGTAGGCCTTCTCAGACTTGAGCATAGAACGTCTATTGCCAAATTAAAATGGAGAATTTGGTATATAGCGTTTTCCCAAATTGTAAGACCATGCAAACCATTCTTTAGGGATGTTTCACTCAACTAGTGTCAGAGGCTGTGCCTTGAGAAACATTTCCCTACATCAGTCATGGGTTATATCCAGTCATGAGTGACAATGCAGCCCCGTGAACTGTTGTTCATTCTCAAGGCGGAGTGCTATTGGGTTTAGGGACACAGAATTAGAACAGAAAACTCACTTGAAATATGGGGAATCTTCTGTGTTCATAGTCATTAGCACTCTCTAGGGAAGAGTCACCTTCCCCACCCCATTAGTGTCAGGCTTGGCCATATAGCTTGCTTTGGTCAATGAAACGAGAGTGGATCCAACCCACGTGACTTCCAGGCAGAAGTTTTAGAATCAGCATATGGCTTTCTATGCACATTTCCCTCTGCCATGATGACAAGCCATGATTCAGATAGAGGTAGCCCCATCAGCCTTGGGCCCAGAGGAAGGACAGCTTAGAGCAGACATGTTGCTGACCCAACCGTTCCCAATGATAACTAATCCTTTGATGCTATAAGCTACTGAGATTTGGGGGCATTTATTATTGCAGTAGAATCTATCCCATCCTGACCATTACAATTTCTAAAACATTTAGGACCACATAATTAAGTATTAATATGGCATTTCTTCCATGAACACTTACTCATATGTAATATTTGAAGAGTCATTAGGACTCAGCAGAAAGTTCAGGAGATATGTTTTCATTTGCCCTTGATAATGTCACTAAACTCCCTTGCACTTCTACTTTTAAAAAATGCCTACACAGCCACCTAGCATGGTTGAGGCAATCATATGTATGGCAATATTTTAAAAACTATAAAGCGCTAAACAAATGTGAGACCTATAAATCAATGTGGATTTCAGAGCTCCTGCCTTGTCAGTGAAAAACTGAACGGAGTGACCTCCAGGTGGGGAAGCAGGAAGTCAGATGTTCTTGATCTATATCTATGGTTCTTTATCATTGTATTTTATGAATTTATGTGAGAGTTCAAAATTAATCAATAGTAAAGTTTCTCCATCTCCTATCAGGATGCTTTGGGCCCTAAGTAAAACAAACTCTGGTTCACACAAACTTAAACAATAAGAGAATATTTCATCTGACAAAACGCCATGTCCACAGGTCAGGGCACTTGATAGGTAATTGATAGCTCAATAATGTTAAAGACTCAGGCTCTCTTTGACTCTCCTTTCCACTGTCCTCAGCCCCAGCTTCATCCTGAAGCCAAGGTTTCCTCATGGTCACTAGATGGCTGCTGGAAGAAATCACATCTAGCGTCTTCTTTGGTTGCATCCAACAAGAGTGAGAGAAGAGATACACGTCACTCACATGAGCGTTGTAAGTCCTTCAATTTTCCAAGAACACATACCAAAGGCTTACTGGACCAATGATGAAGGAGTCAGCTCGGAACTCAGATCTGAGGTATCAGAACAAAATCAAGGTTTGTTAGAAAGGAGGAAAGGAGAAACAGACAAGAAACATATTTCTCCAGGCAGCTCACCAGGAGGAAATCTAGCACCTCGTGCATTTCCACAGACCTGTGAACTGTTTAATGTTCAGATTTGCAAACCTGATAATTGGGCATAAGTAAAATCTTCTAACACTTAGCTCTACCATCTGTTGCTGACATAACAATTTTACATAATATGAAAAATGCCAGATGGAAGCTACGCATTAACCACGTCCAAGATGTTTTATGCTCACAACATACACGGAATAGAAGAAATAGCTTTGTTCCATATACTGTTGAGCTCATAATTCTCCAGTTATCACTGATGGAGAAGAACAACCCGAGAGCTTCCTAATCGTTATGTTCCCTTGGTGGTTGGAAAGCTGCATGCTCTGGTGACCCTGGAATTTCTATCCAGGACAGAGTTAAAAGCTACAATTTAGAGTTTGGGGCTGGGAAGGGGAAGGCACACATATTGAAACTGTGTTTGCAAAGCCAATTCACAGTTTTTAGCTTAGAATTCATTTTATGATAAATAAGAGCAGTAAAGTTTTCTAAAGATGTTTTTATTTTTACTGTATTTAAGACAGAAAATATCAGTTATTCATATTACTGAATAAGAAGTCAACAAATAGCTGTTATTTTGAAGCAAATGTAATGGAAAATATTCTAGGGGATATACTTCTATCATAAACTTTCTACCAGCTGAAAGAACTTTGTAAAGTACAAGCAATAAATTTTTCATTTTTATTAAAATACTTCACACATATGTTAATATAGAAAGTGATAGAACAGACATCTATCTACATGCTCAAAACTCAGATGTAAACATTTTGATGTTCTTCATCTACTCCTGATTTATCCCTTTCCTTTTGCTGTAGAGATTACCTATCAGTCCTCTGCATATTTTATACTATTACCATATATACATTATTCATAAGGCCATAGATTTGAAAATGGCATAATATGAGGTATCATTCAGCAGCTTGCCTTTTCATTCATTGTTTTGGTGCATTTTACCCTTTTTGCTTTAGTTCCCTCTTTTGAACTGCTATATAATATTCCATTATTGAATATAGTACAATCTACTTACCTGTCCTCTGCTGATGAATATTTAGGCTATTTCCATTTGTCATCATCACAACAGTGCTGCAGAGAATAATCCGATGTGTCATTCCTTGTGTATAGCTCAGAGAACTTCTCTAGGTTACAGAGCCACAAAGGTAGAGTGAGAAATTCCACTCCATCATGATTTATCAAGTAACATCTATACCAGCAACGTATGAAAGTTCCTTTTTCTTCGTTTGCCAATCTATTAGCTATGAGGTGGCATTTTCCTGGTAACTAGAGAAATAGAGCAACTTTTCATTTATTTGACATTCAGGTTTCCTCTTCTGTGAATTTGCTTCTTGATATATTTTGCCCATTTTGGGGTGTTTGTCTTTTTCTTGCTGAATTGTGAAAATTTAAAAAATATTTTAAATACTAACATTTGTTGGTTGTATGTATTGCAAATATCTTTTTCCTGTATATGACTTGCCTTTATTATGTTTAAGGTGTTTCGTTGTTGTATTTAGGTTTGTAACTTTAGTGTAGTTATATTTGTCTACCTTTTCCTTAAGGGGTTTATTTTATTGTGCTTGTCTATAGACTCCTCCAAAGATTGAAAATTATAAAAGATTTTCCTTTATTTTCTTCTAGAAGTTTTCATGGTTTCTTTTGACATTTAGATATTTAGTCTATCTGGAATTTATCTTTGTGAAGTATAAGATAGTGACTTAATTTACTTTCCAGAAGGATAACTAATTTTCTCAGATTCGTTTGTTGACTAGTTTATACTTTCCACACTGATTTATAGGGTCTTCTCTGTCTTGCATCAAGTCTCTATATGTGCTGGGTCTGTTTTGTCCAATTCAAATAGTGTGCTGTCTGTATTACTATATCTTTTTAATAAGTCATGAGACCTGGTAGAGCAAGCTGTCTGGCTATGTCTTAACTATTGTGATGGTTAATTTTATGTGTCAACTTGGCTGGGCAACACGGTGCCCAGATTAAACATTATTTCCAGGTGTGTCTCTGAGGGTGTTTCTGGATGTGATTAACATTTGAATTGATTGCCCTCCCCATTGTGGATGGGCATCACCTAATCTGTTGAAAGCCTAAATAGATCAAAAACCAGAGCAAGGGAGGATTTGTTCCCTTCCTGCCTGCCCGTTTGAGCTGCTGGAACGTTGGCCTTTTCCTGCCCTTGGACTGGGATAAGCCATCAGCTCCCCTGGTTCTCAGGATTGGAATTACAACACTAACTCTCCTGGGTCTCCAACTTGCAGACAGCAGATCCTGGGACTTCTCAGCCTCCACAATCATGTGAGCCAATTCCCAATTTCTCATAATAAATCTTCTTTTGTATCCCATTGGTTCTGTTTCTCTAGAGAATCCTGACTATTATGGTCTCTTTTCTGTCCTATGAAATGTTAAGTTCAGCTCATCAAATTCCATGGAAAACCCTGTTGGAATTTTTATTTGAATTCCATTGCATTTGTAGAGTAACATGGGGACAAATGTCATCTTCCTGATCTTGTCTTTCCTTCCATGAACCTGCCATATCTTGGCATATAATCAGATCACCTTTTTGCATCCTTCAGTGCTGTTTTGTAATTTTCTCCATAAAAGGTTTTGCACATCTTGTGTAAATGTATTCATAGGTATTTTGTAGTTTTTGTGGCTATGTTATATGAGAACTTTATTCAAAAACATTTTCTAATTTTTATACTCTGTGTAGGGATGTGAAAAATGTTAGTGCGTTGGTTTTGTATCCAGCACATTGTATCCAGCACTTTCTTATCAGTCTTATTAAAGTTTGTTTTAGATTCTTTTGAATTCTCTATGGAGATAATCATATTGTTTACAAATATTATTTACTGCTTTATTACTTTTTAAAAAATTCTTAGACCTCTTATTTCTTTGACTTATCTGGAGTCTCCAGTACAAAAAGTATTAATGAGTTCATTCTTTCAGTCCTAAATGGAATGATTCCAAAGTTTCTGAGAAAGTATGATCTCTGCTGAAAAGTTGATAACAGGTATACCTTCTCAAGAAAAGGAAATTCCCTTCCGTTCCTGGTCTGATAGAAGCAATTATCACAATTACTTTTATTGAATTCTTTTATTAATTGAGAAAAAAATATGGTTTAGATGCTTTCATCATATAACACAATAGAGAACATTAATAGAATTCTACAAGTTAATATATTTATTTAGTGATTGAAGAAACCCTAGAGATCATAGATGTATATTAGATATTATATTTGATGACATAAAATAGAAAATTTATTTGTGTCAAAAAGATTATAGATATGTAATATTTTCTATTTTATGTCATCAAATATAATACTTTTATTTCTTTTCTTAAGGAAATACCTATAATCTTATTTCTTTATTCTATAATAATCATATTCCTTTTAATTTCTCTCTCTGACTTATGCTTAAAAAGTCCTTCCCTATTCCAATAAATATCAACTATTAATATTTTCCCCACTAATTTTTGCAACTCTTAAAAGAATTTGCATTTTGCTCTTTGCACAATGTGAAATCCAAATGTAATACTTTTCCCACAGATAGTCAATTCTTCTTAACTCATTGATGAATAATCTCTTGAGCATTGGTTTGTGATGCTTTCTTTATTATATATTATCTTCTCATATATATTAAGATCATTTCTCTACAATCACTTTGTTTCTGTTGATGACTATATCCATTTTCATGCTAGTGTCATGCTCCTATTTCTGTAGTTTTTTTATGTGTGTGTGTTTATATACATACAAACGAAAAGTAAAACAATGAAATAATGCATTTCTTTTTAAAGAAAGTATTAAACCAGGATCTGCTGGCATAATTTTTTTAAAATGATCACTTCATAAAGTATATAAATGTCTAACCATTGTACTGTATACCTGAAACTAATATAAAATAAAATTAGAAGTAACAATCATAAAAAAGTTACATTATGCTTCAATACCTAGCAGAGCAGTTCAAGTAATTTCCTTGGGTTGTGTTAAATTAATATGCTAGCTTGGAAATAACAAATTTCTGTAATTCAGTCTTCTTATCCCATTACATGGGCTATGTATTCATTTATTCATATTTTCTTTGAGCTATGAGAGAATTTTGTAACTTTCCTTACATAGATTCATTTTTAAAATTAAGGCTATACCTAGATATTTTGAGGTAGAGTGTCATTCCCCAACATATCATATACATTTAATTAGTTACCTTGGGGAGGGCAGGAAAGCTGTTAACTTTTGTACACTTATCTTTAACCAGCTATTTTATTAAACTTCCATAAAGGTAACCACTTTTTAATTATCTTAGGGGCTTCTCAATAGGAAATTATAACATCTTCTATAATACTTTTTTTCTCATTTTTAAGAACCATGTTCCTATATCTGCTCTAGAATTGTATTAACTAGTACGATGGTGTAGAAAGTCTTGTTTTATTTCTCATTTTAATGGGATCCTGCTTCCGATTTTCATTGTACATTCAGTAATGCATGGTGCTGACTAAAGGGCTTCATTTGTGTTTTGTCTGGATTCTCTAGGCAGCTGGTAAGCTCCCTGTAAAGATGGCCCAGCCTGTACAAACACGTCTGACACTCTGAGCCTAGTCTCTGCAGCCCCTGGCACAAAGCAGGGAACCTAGTCAGGGCCAGAGAGAATCTGTTTATGCTGGATTCTGGGGAGGCCCTAATAGACAGGGTTGCTTCTTCTGGATGTGGCCACATGTCTGGACACTTCTGCTTTCCGAGAAGGCTGGAGTTTCTACTCTAGCCTCCAGCAGACACTTGGGTGTTCCTTACATGCTGCTGCTTGTCATTGATGACATACTCAGGAATAAATGGAAACTGCAGTGATTGCTCCACGTGACAGACTGAGAAAGATCCTAAACAGAAATATTGTTATAGAATAAAATTTGTGATATCCAAGTTTCCCACCAATCCTATCACTGAAGGTAAACACCATTAACCATTTGGGGGTATGTGTGTCATACACGTACATACTATATATATATATATAAATATATGTATTTCTATACTTGTGTTCTGTGCTTTTCAAGCATATGCATATATGTGAATAATGTGAGCCCAAAATAAATATTGTTTATTTTCTTCAACAGCTGAATAATCCTCTACCATGTGGCCATTCTATAATTGTCCTTTCCCTTATTAATATATACTTATAGGTTGTTTCCTTGTATCTTGAACCAACATATATTTATATTTCTAGAAATTGGTTGTTAAAGTATATTTTTTCATTTTGCTTAATTTTAAGAGGTACTTTCAACTTGTCCTTTGTCCTTGGATTTAGAGTCTGGTCCATGATGAGATTAGTACAGAACTTGAGAGTAGGCATTTAGAAATGTTTATTATAATTTGATAATTTCCATGATCTGCAAACATGCGATTTTATTGTATAAAAGTATTAGACTAAAAAAAACTTGATTAAAGATAATAACAATTACAAAAATGCTAAAACAAAAAAGAATATGGAGAGGGCCCATTTGAAGAGTATGAATTGAAATCAAAAGCTTTCATTGTGATAATAAATATGTTTGAGGAAAAGTTTCTTAAGAGACAAATGAGGGATAAGTATAAGAAATTGTTAGAGTTTTTTAAATATATTGGGAAAAAATATATGCTGTATTTAGGACTGGATGTGGGATATGATCGGTATTAAAATATATTCTTATTACGTTAAAGAATAAAAGAACTTGATCCTATGACCAGTCAGCGAGAGTTTCCATTTTCTTCTTTAATCCTTGCCTGCCACTATTTTATATTGTCAAAGATTAAAATGTCTATTAATCTGCTAGTTATAAATACTCTTACTGTTGTTTCAATGTGAACTAACCACTAATGATGTTTATATCTTTATTGGGTTTCTTTTTGCTACCTAATTTTTTTTGCTGTTTTTTGTTGCTTTAGAGATTCTTCTTCCTGGTATCCGTGGATTTCACATTCATATTTTCGAGTTCCTCTATTATTTTAGAAGCATTTTTGTTATAATTTATTCAAGAATTTTTTTGTATTTAGGGTGGGAAACATTGGGCATGACTGATTTGATGAACAGATACAGATTTTTGTATACTCTTTTTCTCTGAACTCTCATATTGGTGAGAGGAGGAAAGACCGTTCTCTTTCTTTGTATCTCTTTCATATTCCTTCTTCACAGTAGTACCATATTTACTGGACATGCCCTTTGGACAATTTCAGTTTCCCTTGATCGCACACATCATGGTCCATAGTCTGTCAATCTGTCATTATAGTCTGTTCAATAGGCCAAAAAATACGGAAAATGTAAAATTGCTGTTTATTGAGATTATTTGGAAAAGAAAATGTTTGGGATCCCATGGGGTCAGTCTCTGACATCAGGACTGTCTAGTCTCTCAAACAATACCTCAGAGGCTTCCAGGTTTGTCCTTGTTTCTATTCTCTGTCCACAGATTGTTTTCACTCACTGCTTTACATCCTTACCCTAAAGCCAAAGAGCAGATCAAACAAAGTCCTGAAATGTAGCCATCTGGGGGTGTTGAAGGACAGATGACTGTGGTCAGCCCTGCGGTACTGAGCACTACGTCAGGAGAATGGCCACTCACAGATTTGTAAACAACTGCTGGGTGGCGAGCTGACAGAGGGCAGAATGTGCACATGGAAGCAAATGAAGAGCTTCAAGTGATCAAATGTCAGTGTAGACAGCTGGGTGATGAGGTAGCTGACACCACCTGCTGGAGCACAGCTGTCAGGGAAGGGGAGAGCCAAGTGTCATGGCCATAGGCGGCGCCAGCCCAGCAGGTGAAAGCCAGGACAGAGGAGAGCCCAGGAGCTCTGCAATGTAATTGGGTCTTGGCCTGGAGCATGCAATCATACCCCGTGTCCAAAATGAAATGCCAACAACTGTTTCTCTCTCTCTCTGCTAAGAAAGTTCTTCCCATGTATCTTAATTAAGATTCAGGGTCTTGAAGCAGCCTCTTGAGTCACACCAGACATATTAGTCTGTAGCCAGGGCCATTGACCTGGGTTCTGGGATAACCGAGGCTTCAAAAGTCCCATATGTCCTGACTACATGATAGGTTCCAATCAAGATGAGCTGTCAGGTAAAACACAAGGAGTTATGCCAGAGACATAGATGACAGAGGTCAGGTTCAGGGACAAACATGGACCCAGAAACCAGCCTGGCAAAGTTTGAGGAAGATGCTGCCCAGGACCCAGTGCTGGTGAACAGCAAAGTGGCAGTCACCTGGCAAGTCAGGGAGTCATATCGGAAGGGGTTGACTGGAAAAAGTCACACAGTCTGTATATAAGCTAATTTTTGGAGGCCCAAAGTCCTGTCACTATGGACAAATCTTTGTGCTTTAAGTATGTTCATCCCTGAACACAGTGTCTGATGAAAAAAGTATAGTCTCTTAATTTATGGAGCTTGTAATTAAGTTGGACAAAAATGTAAAGCATTTTGATGAGTGTCTGCTTGTTTGTTTAGTGAAAGTGCTTAGTATTGGCAAAGGAGCAGAGAAACAGACACCCTCATACACTACCTTACAGAAGGTAAATTGAAGCCTCTCTAGGGAGTAATGTTACTGGGATGAAATCCTTCAGATGGGCATCCCCATTGGCTGAACAACTCCATGTCGATGAACTTTTTTCCAGAAAATGATCAAGGGCATATATCAAAGTGTAACTACAAAGGTGTTTGATGCTGTGTAACAAGACAGGAAACCACTGAAGCAGTCACATGTATGCTCCATGCCACCCCCCTCAGGCCCCTGCTCTTAGCGCACCTGTGGTAGACAGTTCCATGCATGCGTGGCCTCAGCCTCCCACCCCAGGCTCACCTTAGTGGCTCAAGGCTTTTCTGCTTCAGGACTTTCTCGAATGCCACAGAAGGCCATTCTGCCTGCATCAAAGAGAGCAGAGAATAGAGGAATAGTTAATACTCCCAGGGAACCACCCTCCACCAATGGGAGAAAGAGATGGAAAATGAATGCCCCATCTTCTCCTTCCTCCAGTGAGACCATTTCGGGGACTATTCTAAGGACCCCATGTTATTGAGCTCCAGTTGCCCACCATGATCAACAGCTCACTAATACACTTTTTGGCTTTGTTCTTTTCCCTAACTCATTCTCCCAACACCTTCTGCTCTGCCTCCTGGGATCACCTCTCATATAAATTACATGCACCCCCAAATCCTCACCTCAGACTCACTTTCAGGGAACTCAAATTAAGAGTCACTCTAAACATCAAAAATTGGGGTTAAATTAACATGGTACATTCATACAATGGAGTATTATACAGCCATTAAAATCACTTTGGATCCAGGGAAGAAGTAAATGTATGACTGACTGTACAAAGACTTGTACATGAATGCTCAAAGCAGCTTTGTTTGTTATGGTCTCAAAGAAGAAACAATCCAAATGTCCATGAGCATGTGAGTGGATAAACAAATTTTGGTATATCGGTACAATGGAATACTATTCAGCAGTAGCAAGGATTGAATTATTGATCGCACAATGACAATGGCATGCTGATAGAACCTAGACAAAATGAGTACATAGTGTGTAAGTTTATTTATAGAAAATTCTAGGAAAAAACTAATCTGTAGTGACAGAAAACAGGCCAGTGGTTGCCTAGAGGAAAAGAGAAAGCGGGATTACGAAGAGGCACCAGAAACTTTTGGGGGCGATGGATATACTCATTATCTTGATTGCAGGGTTGGTTTCATGAGTGTGTACATATGTTAAAAGCCACCAGAATGTACCCTTTAAATGTGTGTGTTTATCATATATCAATTGTATCTCAATAAAACTTTTGAAAAATGATCTTGGGTAAAAATAATGACATGAAAATTATTCATATTCATTCATAGGTTTAAAAATGTTAGTTAGAAGTCAGTATATAGCCTAGATACCTGTACAAATTCATGGATTAATGGTCGAAATGACCAAGTCCAAAATGTTACTGGTATTCATCTCAGAGTCTGGGGTTACAGTGATTTTCGCTTTTTTTCTTTTTGTATATGTCTTCCAAATTTTTGCAATGAATAGATATAACTTCTATAATATAGAAAACCAACATATAAAACACAACACAAGGTATCTTATGTTACATGCCAGAAAAATGGTAGAAGCTAATGATTTTCAATTTTCAATTATCATTGTATATATTTTAGCCCTGAGAGTTTCATGAAGGTGTCTCAGGGTTTAGCCCAGGAGGAACATGGGTACACACAAGCCAGGGTCTTCCTTTCGCTGAGTAGCTGTTTTCATTTCAGGAATAAGTTTGAAAGTCTGAAGAGGGCCCATTACTGAGACCTGGGATAGCTGTAGGATGCTTTATGGTCAAGGCAAAAGTTAGTAGGAAAGATGAGGCTCGACTAAGCAAAGGACAGAAAGTGGGGCTTCTAGAAAAGTCTGAGTAAAGATACTAATGGAACCTGTTACCCTCTGCAGCATACCTTTTTCCTACTCCCATTGCTACTTGATTTTTCACTCGAGTCAGAGCTAGCCACTGCAGAATGCCCAGCCCAGCCCAGGCATACTCAAGATCACGCAGGCTGGGAATCTGAAGGGCTCAGTAGTAGTGCCAAGGGTTGTGGGGACGGGGAGATGCTAACAAATGGGGAGACCTTATTTCCCTCCCCAATCTCCATCAGATCTCCTCCCCCATTTGTATAAGCACGAATAATATTTTCTCAAGATAATGTGAATTTCTTTGCCAACATAGCTCTGAGGTCCTGTCAACCCTCCAAATAAGTCACTGTTCTTATATTCTTCTAGAGCTGCCATAAAAAGAGTCATTGCCCTCATGAGAAATTCTCCAAAGAGCCTTTCGAAATGCCAAAAAGACCTCCTACTTGCTCTCTTTTCTCCCAGGATCCTTTACTGTGCTTGAGCTTGCACCAGCAAACGCGTATAAGCATTCTGGAATCAAATCAGTGAGTCCTAGGGAGTGCGTATGACTTGAGCTACCTGTGAGACGTACATGAGGCAATGAACAGGGACTCAGCCCAAAGTCCACGAGCCAACGTGAAGCAAGAGAAGGGAGAAAGGGACGTGCACAGGGTTTCACTGTCTCCTTGATCTTCATAATCCTAGCCCAATACTGGACAAAACATTTTAGCCAGCTCTGAAATCCTAGTGAAGTGCTTTCTTGTTAGGTCGATGTTTCAAAGACACGTGAAAGTACATGACAGTCCTAGGCTTGCCAAGGAAGGGAAAAACAGCCGATTTGTCTCCTGGCTGATGGCCAGCTGCAAGGCTTTCTTAAATGACAGCAGGGAAGCAGTAAATCAGGTACAATGGGGTCCTGCCCACAGAGAGTGTGTCTCTTGAAAGTGTACTTAAGTAAAACGGTCGTGGACAATTGGACTTTAGAATGACTTAAAGCAACATTTTCATCTGCTAGAACCTGGGCTCTGTTAAAATAGGGAAGTATTAGTCTAATCCGGTCCTCCACTAGCAAACTCAGATGTGCTCTGGAAGATTTGAAAAGAAGCTCGACTGTGGACTGAATTTCTGATTTACTTGCAAAAAATACAAAGTTCCTTTTAATCTCACTAGAGAGAGACAATCCTGTTAAAATCACAGTTTTAAATGCAGCGTGTAGGACTAAGAATAAGCAGCAATTGAATGCATTGATATTTCTCAGTTTAGAAGAGAGTGAATAGTTAAATTTAGCTTTATCAAAAAAAAAATTCTCTACTTCTCCCTGTTCAAGGAATTTCGGTAGCTTTGACATAGTGTTTGCATTTATGGCTGCTTATTTGCTAAGTTACAGCTTCCCAACTTTCTAGGTCAAAGCACATGTGGAAAATGATCGTGTATTCAGGACCCTGGGGTAAAGTGATGGGGCTGTTCCCAGGGGACCCCACTGGCCACCCTGAGGTGTGGGAGTGGGGCAATATCTATGCATACCTGCAACCACTCAGGACCAGAGAGTCATGATGCTTCACATTGGGATACAGGACAAATCGATTTCCAGCTGGCTTGCTCTCGAGAGGTTTTAGAGCAGGTGGTTTCAACCTTGGCTGCAGTTTGGACTCACCTGAAGAATTTTAAGGTACCGATGGGAGTCTTACCCTAGATATCCTAATTCAATTGGTCTGGGGTGTGGCCTGGGCACCAGGAGTTACCGACACGGCCACAGTTGAAGAGTAGTTTCAGAGCAGCTCTCGCCAGCCTGCTTTTGAAAATAAAGGCTTACGGGAACGTAGGCACCCTTCACTTACACGGTGTCCATGGCTGCCTTCCTGCCAGCGAGGCAGAGCTCAGTAGGTGCCACAGAGACCTTATAACTCGCAATGCCAAGCACACTCACTATCTGGTCTTTTACAGAAAACGCCTGCCAAACCTGCTTTGGAAAGAAACTTCAGGAGAATATTCAGAATCGTGTGAAAAAATAATTTTAGAAGAATTTTTGCTCAAGGTAGTATCCGATTGTGGCATGGACAAAATTTTCAGAGTACCTAAATATCAAGGTGCTATGAAGGAAAAATGAGCCTTCGTGGCTGGCCCTGTTTCCCCTCCTGAAGCAGTGAGACAGGACTCAGAGGAAGGGAAGGCCAAGCTGCTTTGCGTTGGAGAAAGCAAAGAGATTCTTCCAGAAGAAGCAATCCTGAAAGGAAAAGGCTGAGGTGGAGAAGAGCCAGGTAAGACTTAAAGGGGTTTGGGGGAGAGGGAGGGGAGCTGGAGAACTGTCATCCTGCGACAAGCGACATTGTAGAGGTGGATGATTCTGATGATTTTTAGAAATTCGTGTGCTATGAATCATATTCCCCTTAGTCTAAGAGATTTCTGTAACGTTATATATGGTTCTCATACTTTTTAAAATGTCAGTTGAGTCTTTTTGCAACGTGACTGTAATGTGACTGGTCCCGATGGAAGCCAGAAGTATTTGGGCTACAGGATGAATGTGCCTTAAAACCACCAATCTTCAACAGCATCGTAGCAGTTGGAGCAGAACGTCTAAAGACTTAGCAGCAGGAAAGTAAAATAGGAATAAGAATAAGTTTACAGAAGAGCAATGTGACATCACTGGGTCAGTGTCCCCAACCCCGTGCTCAAAGTATTTCCAATAGGACATGTGTAAAGGGGCATCTGCTTCACTCCTAGTCACTGGACTCCAAATCCACCACATTCATACATCTTCATCGTGAGGACTAGAATCCCAGTATTCTGCGTTTATCGCCAGAGTAGCAGCCTCAGATAAACCTCTTTTGGATCTCAGATCTTGGGTTTCCATCACCCAGAATCGAGGCTTCTAAAAGGTGGAAGAAAGGAACTGGAATGAATACGAATGCTGGCCCCAGAGAAAGCTTTCTAGAATTATCAGCAAACACTTGTCAAATGACAAAAATAACAGTAAGTAATGCGTTTAGTATCCCTTATTTAAGAGAAAACAACCCATGGATTGGGGTAATACGGCACCTCACAAGCAGAGGAGCCCTCTTCCCAAGGGATTTAGGGCAAGAGTGAGTTCTATGGAGCATTAGAAGAGGCAACACAGAAACGGTAGGATGGTCTAGGAGATCAGGGATTTCCTTATAGGACTACAGGTCTTATCTTCTAGGGTGAGGGAAGCTAGCTAAAGCTGAGTGAAATGATCGTGATTGGTGGGTATAAGGTTTTCTTGCCAGGTGTCTCCTATAAGCGAAGATCGACTCAGGTTTAGATTTGTGGTGTGGGCTGGGCCTCTGGAGTGGCCCCCATTCTGTGGGTCCTGATATACGAATTAACTTTATCGTGGTCCACTTTTTCCCTGGTTTGTCGATTCTTCCAACAAGAGGAGTGGCTTAGGAGCCTGCAGTCCTCAAGGCCCTGAATGATCTGGTGAACAACATGGAGGTGACTAAGGTGAATCATGGGGCTGTTTGCCTTGGAGCAAGGGATGAAATCAGAGGTCAGACGCAGGAAGCAAATTTGGGCTTCCAGCATTTTGGACAGCTAATATGAGCTGGGTGTTTATCTCCAATTCAGAAACCAATCATCATCATTGTCACTTATTTGTCATCATCATTATCAGGTTCCTACAGGTTAAAACCCTGACACCATCTAACTCAAAAGAGTATTGCAGTAAAATATCAACAGGAAATGTGCAGGCGCATAAAGTATATTTCAAAAGTAGAATCATTCAGTTTCAACTATTTGCCCATTTCTGTCTGTGCTTACTGATCTCTCTATACATGCTTATTATAGTGCTTCATAAATGCTAGAAGTCTTCATTATCCAAGGATAATTTATATCTGAAGAAGGCCATTTAAAATAAATCCACGTGAAGTCTACAGCCATGCCACCCTGAACAAGCTGGATCCCCTCTGATCTCAGAAGCGAAGCAGGATTGGGCCTGGTTAGTACTTGGATGGGAGACCATCTAGGAAGACCAGGTGCTGTAGGCGTAAAAAATAAAAAGGGATTGTAAATTGACAAGGTCCTTGCAATCTGTGAGGTCAATCAAGGGTTGCCTCACCTAAAACAAAACAAAACAAAACAAAATAAATCCACATGAAATAGGATACAAGTGTCATAGTTAGTATTAAAAAAAGATTAGACTATGATTTCATTCTGAAAAAGAAAATCAATTTGTTTTAAAAAGAAAATAATTTTACACACTCATATTAAAAATTCAGAATATAAATTGCTATATATTCTTAAAATGAATGATAACACATTGATTTTTCTTTGGCTTAATTGTTCTGGGAAAACTATAGGATAGTTTTATATGGCCCTTTATGCACAACTGATTTTCAGACACAGTCATGAAGGAGGTCATCTTCACAAAAACATTTGAGGAGTTCATCAATTTCCACCAAAGACCTCTCTAAAGCCCTTGATATTTAAATCTTTTGTCAAACCTCATTTTATGACATTGCAGGGGAGAAAAAAATCACTTTACCTCTACCCTTATAGGTTCTTGGCTGATACTTTTATAACAAAAGACAGATAAACAGGAAAAAAACATAAGTTTCACATAAGTTTCATAACATGTATACCTTGTGTATACATGGGAGAGACCCAGGAAAACTAACTCCCTGAAATGGCCCAAGCCAGCACCTTAAATACTATCTTCAGCTCAAGGCGAAGATGTTGAGGGTTGGAGAGGCCAGTTGTGGGAGGTGACTAGGAAAACGACAGTAAACAAGAGTCAGGTTGCCTTCTCCATTGATAAGCGTTTTCTCTTCCTGATACACAGAGGGAGGCAACCTTAAAAACAGGTATTTCCCTTATAAATGTAAATTTCTTTTACAAAAGAGTGAATTCTACTGTTTTAGTATATGTGCTGCCTAAGCAAGCACTAAATTCTCCTATTTTCAGAGCTGCTCTTGGGTCTGCTGCTTTTTATCAAAAACCATCAGCTCAAAATAATACTTAGGCCAGAGAGACATATTTTGGGGTGGCATATTCTGTTCCCCTTCATTTGGAGATGGGGATGGGATCACTGCTTTGGGTGAGAAGCAGACACAAGACATGCACTCCAAATGACTCTTGTCCTAGGTAATGTATTTGCGTACACCCAGAGTATTCCATAGCATCCCTGTTCATTTTTCTCTTCCTTCAATGTTAACTCTACCACAGTCTCTATTTTTAACTTTATTTTATTATTAGTTTCAAGTATACAGTACACTGGTTAGACATTTATATAGTTTATGAAACAATCTCCCTGACTGCTCCTTCTCTTCTCTGGCCCTCCACCTCGCCATTACATTACTGCTGACTGCATTCCCTATGCCATGCTCCCCATCCCCGTGACCATCTATCAACTACTAATCTGTACTTCTTTAACTCTTCACCCCTTTCTCCCAGCCTCCCAAACCCCCTCCCCTCTGGTCATCACCAGTTTGTCCTCTATATTTGTGAGTCTGTTTTTGATTAGTTTGTTCTTTAGATTCCACATATAAGCGAAATCATACGGTGTTTATCCTTCTCTGTCTGACTTATTTCACTCAGCATAACATCTAGGTCCATCCATGTCGTTGCAAATGGTAGGATTTCTCTTTTTTACGGCTGAGTAATATTCCATTGTATATATGAATGATAACTTCTTTATCCAATCGTCTGTTGATGGGCCTTTAGGTTGCTCCCATATCTTGGCTAATATAAATTGTGCTGCCATGAACATAGGGGTGCATAGATCTTTATGAATTGTTTTGATTTTCTCTGGATAAATACCCAGAAGTGCAATTGCTGGGTCAAAAGGTAGATCCATTTTTAATTTTTTGTGGAAACTTCAGCCTGTTTTCTGTAGTGGCTGTATCAATTTACAATCCCACCAACAATGCAAGAGGGTTCCCTTTTCTCCACATTCTCACCAACAGTTGTTCTTTGATCTACCACATTATTTTGGCTTTGCCAATGGTTTGAGCCATTTTCCTGCATCGTCAGCTTTGTAAACTCTTTCATGTTAGCAAGCTTTGTGGTTTCAGTTTAAAAACTATTTGCATTGCATCATTAGATTTTACAACATCCATGTTCAATGACACAGTTACTTACTGGCCTCCTTACCTAGATTAAGAATGCTTTAATGGAGTGGATGTGACTTATTTATTTTCTATGTCCAACGACTGCCATAAGGTAGGCATCAATTAACATTAGCCAAATTTAATGGCTTTTCATTTAAGATCTTCATCTTCAAATACTGATTAGCAACACACTGACACGATAGGCAAGGGGTATGCCTTAGTGTCAAATAAAGAAGGATACTTAGTTGGCGACAAACTTTATTAAGTGGTCAATTTCCTAGTGTGTGTGTGTGTGTGTGTGTGTGTGTGTGTGGTATACACATGTATTTTATAAGAAATCTTATTTTTTTATTTAGAATAACTCAATTCTAATTCTATAAAAGCTTTAAATTGTCTTTAAAATATGCAGATCTCATGTATCTATAATTTTCTTTGGATAATCAAAGTTAAGACAGATGGTTTATGTATTCTCTGTCATCTGACAATTACTGTGGTTAAAACAGGTGCCAGCTTCTGGGATTACACAGTGTCTCTGGAATGTTATTTCCAATAACTAGAAAATCCAAGAACCATCTGTTACTGTGGATCACTTTCTTAAGCCATTCAGAGTGGCAATTTTTTCAATGCAGTTTGCAGACAGTGAAAGCTTCTCAAAATTAGCAAGCATGGACAAGGATGCATCCATCTTCCCTATAGGGGGAATTTGGGCAGAAAGCTTTATCTCTGGCTTCAGATGGCTTCTGACTGGTTTTCTCTTCCCATCTGGCTAAGGCTTCTTTTGATTGTTGTTGCTTTTGCTATTCTGGAGGTTGTTACTGTCACTGCTCTGGTTGCGAGCTTCTAGTATATATTTTTAATGTTATATTTTTAATGAACTTTGCTTCTCCGATCTGTGAATATTTGGATAATAAATATTTGGACCACAAGCTCCACTGCCATTATTTAATTATTATTTAATAGAGGGGCTATGACTTATTCACCTTCTACCTTTTCACTTAATATATCTTCATCTTCCAGGATTTACAGGTCATCCAGAAAAGACTTTATTTTGCCTACAACCTTGCATGGATGTCTTGGGCGACCAAAGTAGTAATTCTGAATTCCTTCTCTCTCTGTCTCTCTGTGCATTGACATCCTGAAGGACCAAGGCAGTTGCTTGCTTGCAAGGGCCAAATATGTCAATATTTATGATAATAGATTTTCAAAGTGCCAGAGAAAGAGTATTTGCTAATCTGGGAACTGTGTGTATTTGTTTTCAGTGGGGAGATATTAAAATGTGCTGATTCATTTCTCCAGTCTTCAGGAGATTGTCTAGCCATTTGGCTTACTTGCTGACTCTTGCCCTTCACGAAGCAGGCATAAATGCAAAGCTCTCAAATAGGCAAGTCAGTTGGTCTCATTTAGAAGGCCCCCCTATAGGAGGTTAGGAAATTGGGAGATAATGATCCTTTCCCATCCTCCTTGAATTTAAATACACAAGTTAAAAAGCACATTCACTCTTTGTTTAAAAAGAAATCCAAAATGTCACAAAAGGCAGGAATAATTCAATGCAGTTTAGGCTAATGAGGGAGCTGTATCCTTTCACTATTTTGTTCTGGGAGCTTTTCAATCAGTTAGCATTGGCAAAGCTTCTGAACAAAGACAGTAATTACCAAATAAAAATTGCTTTTAGTGCATTGTCTAACTGTGTTCACGGTTTGGCATAAATGGATTTCTGATCCTTTTATTCCAACAGGAACTACCAGTCCTCCCTTCACTTCAAATAGCCTATTCATCTCAGCATAAAAACAGCTAAAATACACCAGCAGAAATGCTGCCTGTGCAACCCAAGCCACAGACAGCAGGAGTCAGCTTCTTCCAACAGGCACAAACATAACAGGCTTTGAAAAACTACAAAACAAACACTCTAAAAAACTCTTGAATAATTTTTTTAATGGTAATTATTTGGTTCCAGTTCTTTTAACTACTCTGTATTTTTTGTCCAAAATTAAATTAATTCCATTTTGTATAAAATGGTCAAAAATGTAGATTCCGGTAGGAAATTTATGCTTAAATAATGATCTTCACCGCTACTAGATAAGAATCACAATCAGAAACAACCTAATGGGTAGCATTATCAAGCAAGTTGCGTCACTCCCAACATCCATCTGCAGTGCATTGCCTTTTTCTACCCTCCATCCCATGCTTGAGGTCTATGTGTATAAACATATAAATCATATGTTAGAATCCTAGAACAGCATTCATAAAGAGAGTCTACAGAAAATTGAAACCTTCACATAGAACTTTGTGTTGCAATATAATACAGGGTACATTAAGATGTTGGCCTGAGATTGTCTACATAATGATTATAAGATCAGTACCAGCCACAACTTTTCTTATTAGTCAAGATCACATGACGTCCTCATGGCAGTGTGAGCTTAGCAATTGATCCCTTTGGTTATCAATATTGTTCCACTGGATAGATACCAAATGTACACACTGGTTTGTCCCAAATGTACACTGGACATGGTAACTATTTGGCTAACATGGATGTATAGCTATAACAGAAAAGGGCACTCTTCAAAGAGGGAGACTTGTTTCTACGCCTCAACCTGTTACTGTCTACATGTAACATCAGGTAACTTTTTCTCTCTGAACTTAAGGATGCTTTTGTTAAGAGATAGAGAAAAGAGTTGGTCCAGATCATTTTTTTTTTGTCTCAAAGTGTATTTCATGAGACATGATCTGATGAGATACATTGCTGCATCTACTTGTCACTGTGCCCTTCTAGAAGAATCCAACCCTGAGGATCCTGCAATGAATGAATCTGTTTAGCTTTTTTTTTTTAACACAGAATTATATGAACTTATATAACCACGGAATTTTTTTTTTTTCTAGTGGAAGACTCATGACATCCCCACTCCGATTGTTTCTAAAACAGCCGAGGAAGCACTAGACTAGCTTCCTTCTAGATCTAACATTCTATGCTCTAATTCTAGGCTCAGTCTCCACTTTGTGGACCAATGGCAATGGACCTCTATCATGGTCAAGTGCTAGAGAGTGAGAATTTTTAAAAACTCAGTGCAATTTGTTCTGTCCTCCAACATTTATAGGGGCAGAAAAGATCTCTCCCTCTGTATTCTCCATCCTCCAAGCACATGCAAAGTATCTACAATCATCAGGTATAGGCTAGGGCCCCTAGTCATGTGAATCCAAATTTTGCAAATGTATCCTTGTTTGTGGTTCCTTAGCAGACGTAGGTAAGGGGTCAGCCCTGGGTAATCCAAATATATATGAAGCAATAATATCTTGCCTTGTCCGGTTCCCGTCTTTTGAAATCAATGCAAATTATACCCTTGAAACATCTAAACAGATGCCATCATCTGCACTCTTCTCAGCATCTCACTGATCTTGCCAGGATTTTGCCTGCACATCTGTTTTAAATCTTAACTGCTCCCATGTTTGTTCACTCCCATTTTTCTCATTCTGGATGTACCCAGAGAACAACTGTCACTTTCCACTCATGTAATAACAATTTGCATATTTAAAGTCTAATTTTTCCCTCAGCCTTCTTTCTTCATTTACCTTTTTTTTTTCTGAAATTCCACCACTCTTTTAATGGCTTTGATTGCTTTCTCTGAACTCTCTCCAAATTTTACATCTCTCCTTTGAGCTGAAAGTTCCTGGTTTGAACACAGTGCTTCCATGGAAATATGACTAATAATGCATGGGCTCTTAAATCTGGCTGAACACCAGGATCAGAATTTTTAATACTATACATTACTGAGCTCCACACATCCATGTATGGGAAACATTAATTTAAATTATCATACTGATTTCCATTGGAATGGCTTCCTTCCAAAACTCCAGGCCCATCTCAACTGTTCCCTCTTTGGGAAGCCTTTCCTGACCAATGCAACTTGATTTAACCCACATCCTGCACAGTTTATAAGTCCCCTTGGGGTTTGAACCATATTGAATTGCAATGCTAGCCATACATCGTAACACACCCTTCAGAAGCTTTTAGATTGTGAAACCCCTTACTTTTGTGTTCCTCTTCCAATCTCAGTACTGGGAATAAATCCATTTCAGTTAGAATCAACTCTTGGGCCAAGTCTTTATCCTATTTCTCTACCAAACAGCAGCCAAAATAGAGGCTTCTTCAAGTTTGAGGACAGCGCACTTTTAATCTGCTTATCACCATCACATGATGAAGCATATACTAGCTCTTTCTTAGCTGAAATACTTTCTCCAATGAGATTTGAAGCATTCTGAGAGTGGTTATTATGTCTTAGTAGTTTTTGCATTTCCTATAGTAACTTTACCTAGAAAATCATCCTCAGTAAATATACCATCAGAATGCAAAAACTCAAATTAACTTAAGGACTAAGCATTCTAAACCCTCATTTTACAGATGAGGAAACCGAGGTCCAGAGAATTGAAATGATTTACCCAGGTGGACCCTGGGCTAACCTATTCCCTGGGCCTTTTTTTTTTTTTTTTTTTTTTTTTTTGCTTACTTCATGTGTCCTCTGTTGAATGGGGTTGATTGGCTTCCTGGCTCAATCTCCAGGAACTTGAAAACTGTACTACTGAAATCTTGAAAGGCATGTCTTCTGAAGGGTGGGATTTCCCATCAAGGAAACAGAGAAATACCATTGGTAATAAGCTGAAGATTGATTTTAACTTCTTCTACTAGGCATTATTTTAATGACTGACTACTTGTACACACAACGTAGGCCACACCAGCATGGGGTAGATTTGAATAAATTAGGTAATCAAGTGTGAAAATATAAGGACTAGCTACCCCAGGTTCAAATATCTGCTCTCATATCAGTCAAAACCATCATATCTAAAATAAATAGTAGGAAGATATCAATTCCATTGAATTCAGTTGGAAATATTCACATTTCAGTTTATCAAGATTTCATCAAAAGCATTGGTCTGCAAATTGAGTTTGATCTTATTATTTACATTCACCTATGTATGTGAGTTTAGAGTACGTTAGTGTTGTTGCTACCACTGCTGTATCTGTTATTGTTGGCTGCTGGGGCTCTTATCTCCAACCATTTTCACCCAACTGAGTTGCTTCCATATCATTTCTTGCTGGTGAGTCACATCATCTAGACAGAGTCTCTGAAAGAAACATCCAGTGAGGAAGGGGCAACCAAAATGGTCCCAATCCAGGCCTTGTGAGCTCAGGACCTGAGCATCAAAGGTCATTTGATACACATTTAAAGGAATTACAGGAACAAACAAACATAACAAGAGAGTCTTTAACTTGTAGAATATGTTCTTTAGGACTGGTTCCCAAAACCACGCCAAACTTCCTTACTTGCCTAGATACTGAAAACCCAAAGCAGAGCTTCTTGTGAGCATCCTGTTTGGAGAGTCAGAGAGGCTCAGAGAGAGTGTGGTTCCTTTGGCAGGATGTGCCTGAAAAATTCTTCAAGTCCAACTGCAAATGAGTCAGCAGAGTTTTCTGGAATAGCCAAGGAGAGGATGCTTTCTTTAAGAGACTATTTATTTGGTTGCTACATAATAGTGCAGATTAATTAGGAGTAAGAATGAATGAATATTTGGAAAAAGTGATAGCAGCTTGAAAGCTTCATCCACCCATTACCTAATGGAAGAATAAACAGTTCTGTGCAATTCATTATTTTAAGGGAGAGTAAGAAAGTGACATCAACCTAAATGTTATTATAAAACCTTTGATCACATTGATCCAGATATCAGCTTCGTAAAGTCAAGATTTTAGAAAACGTGAATTGTTTCAAAATTTAAATAAACTCTTGATATTTAAAAGTGCAAAATTTGTCCAGCATGACTCCTGACAAGTTAGGAAATGCATCAAGAGCAAAATCTAGCCAAAATATAAAATAATATGGCTTAGAAGCATCTCTCCTCATTTTCTAAATGCTTTCAAATGTGGCAAAATGACCCGGGTGGAGAGTGATATTTTCAATATGTTCAAGATTCATATTGAGTTTATAGAGGTAATTTGAAAGACTCTATTCTGTGAAATCTACCTCCTGTCATACGATGTCCTCGAACGTTTGTTTCTTAGGCTATTTCTTCTCTAGGTGATCAGTAGTTCCAACTCTATATACACTTTCATATATTCATCACCAGTTTAAAATGGCAACTCATGGCCAGCTTTATTTCATCAGCACCCTTTCCCCTGAACTATTTTGAAGCACTTTCCAGAGAGTATATTGTTTTATCCACCAATAGTTAACCATTTATCTCTAAAAAATAAAGATAATTTTAAAACACGTAACCATAATACCATCATCCCACTCAAAAGTATTAGCATTTTTAACAGTCTCTTTCTTACTGGGAACTAGAAACTATAGTAGAAGCTGACCAGAAACAAAAGGAAGATCCTACGTCCACCTAAAGAGGGCTGGCCCCTCTATATTCCACCTCTAGGGCAGTGTGACGTTTGGGATGAGAAAACTGAAATGTCATCCCCCTATAATGCTGTAATCTGGAAACACTGATCTCAAAGGGTGGATTTTTAGGTTATCGTTCCTTTGGTTTTTAAGAGCGTATATACTGATTTTTTTTTTTTAATGAGGGCTTACAACAAAAAAGCCTTCTCTTGAACATTGACTCTGCAGATGAAAGAAAATGGAACATCATGCTGAGATTGGCTTCGTGGAAGTTTCATGGCTGAGTAGAAAGAGAAAGCGTGGAGATCCATGCAAACCTTCACAGGGTCACACGTGTCTCCAAAGCCCAACTGGTACCACTATTTTTTTAACCCAAGAAATCAGTCTTAGGAGATCTTGCATTTGTTTTGTGTGTATCAATTCTGTCTGCTTCTTAAAGAGCATGTTAAGCTGTATGAGGGGACTATAGGCTAAGAAAATCCTTAGCCTTGAGAAAAGCTTGGAAGAGGAAGACCTCAGGTCCCAAGACACTCACCAAAATTAGATAGAAACTGCCTGGCAGAATAGACGATTCCATCCCCTTATGCCAGTCCCCTACTGGCCCCTGGAATGTAGTCAAGGTAAATGTAAAAGTCTTTAGTTTCTGAGGTGACTCTTCATTCAGGTCAAAACACCCTGTAAGAAGGAGAGATTGACTTCTGGAATTCCACACTCTCAGGCTTTCCTTTTCAAAAAGCAGGGCTCATCAGATTCAGTTGTCAGCATGACAGTGGTATAATTACTGTATAATCTAATAGAGCAGGGCTTCTCAAACTTGGTATTATTAACATTTGAGGCCAGGCAATTCTTTGCTGGGCGGTGTTTGGGGGGGTGGCTGTGTGTGCACTGTAGGATGTTTAGCAGCATCCCTGGCCTCAACCTACTAGACAAGTAGCACTGCCCACCCACCACCACCCCCCGCTGCCCCCATGCCACCCACAAGTTGTGACAACCAAAATGTCTCCAGACATTTCTAGGTGGCCCCTAGGTGGGCAAGATCAACCCTGGTTGAGAACCACTGCAATAGAAGTAATATTTATCAACTATATGAAGTGTAAAGGTTGCTAAAAGATGTGAAATAGACTATTTTTGATGTTACGTCTTAAAAGGAACCACTACCATCATCATAGGGGAAAAAACAGTGCTAATAATTAAACAAAATAATAAACGGAAATTACTATTGCTTTGAAATATTCCCTCAAGGAAGTGAAGTATTTGTGTGAATTCTGCTTTCACCCATGATGACTGTGATAGCAGGTGTGGTAAAAGACATTGTTCAAAAGTCTGTTCCGGGTTTGCTGATGAGAATAGTCCTTGGCTTCAGGCTACAGCTGCCATATTTACTCCGTCTGCTGACAGTCTTTCTCAACCACTCCTGGAAAATCCCCATGTTATTTGAACTTGAATATTGTAATTACAGAGACAGGTTCTGAGAGCCAAAAATGAAGCTACTTGACCGGAACAATAGAATATAGAATAGACCGTTGGGACCGATAAATTTTAATTTTTGTGGTCTCAAAGTACTCATAAGAGTGGTGGGAAAGGATTTTGGAGATCATCCTCAACTTGTCAAAGGCCCTGTCGTTTTTTCACCCAAAGCTCTGTAGAGAATCCAACTTGAATTCAATAGTATTGTAGAAATACTCTGTATGAGCCTGCGTTGTTGTGTGTGAAAGCTAAAGAGAATAAGGTTATGTATGTGTGTGCATACATATGCATTACATGCACATACATATGTATGCATATGTAGTATAAATTAATCTCCACAAACGCCTAAGGTGATGAAAGTGATGGGGGTAGTTGAAAATGTTAAGCACAAATTGATACTGAGACACCGATCAGAGAGAAATGATCTGCAATACTGGGAAAGAACCATCTGTCATGGCTGGAGGCTCAAGCTGAGAAGACATAAGTGGGAAGGCCCCAGGAACAGATGGGGAGGCTGAACCCCTACACACAGCAGAGGGTCCAGCAGCTGGGACCGATGCATCCAGATGGCTGACTATTACGTCATGTGTCAGATTACACCCAAGTGGGCAGCTACGTTCCAGGCAAGTTCAAGCCAACATGGAGGCACTTTACAGATGATGTCCATCTTGGAATTCCATGAAGGATGAAATCACTGCTCAGCCCTGCTTTGTTGTCCTCTAGGAAAGAGCAGAAGGAAGGGGTGTAAGCTTTTTCTTTCTTTTCTTTATTCTTTTTTATTCTCAGAGTAAATAGAAGTAGAAGGGAAAGAAATGAAGCTTTTAAAGAAGCTCGTTGACCTCGTTTTCTGTTCTCTAAATTACATTATAGAGGGAAAGATAAGGAACTTTAATGTATGAAATTCAACCCAACAAAGTGATTCCATAGTCCAAGGTGTGGGAAAAATAATTTCTGAGGACGAACTTGATCCACTCATGCTTCTGAGTGATCCCATCGACACTTCAACATATCAGAAACTGAACTTGATACCTGTCCTGCTCCAGTGTTCCCTTTAAGTCAGAAACTCAGCTCTCGGTAGCTGTCATTCAGCTACAGTGTCTTGTAGATTCTATCGCCTTAGCATTTATTGCTTGAATCTATGTAGGCTTCTCCATCCCCATTGCAATTACCTTAATTCCAAGCTTCATTAAATCCTGTCCGGACTGTTACAATTATTTTTTTAGCCGGCCTCTTTGCTCCAATGCATTCTTTTCATAACTTCCAGAATCATCTTTTTAAAACTTATCTGTTCATAGTATTTTTCTGCTTACAAATGTTTAATTTTTTTCCTCAATGGTTTAAAAAAATTTTTTTTTGTCCTGACAAACAGTACAGATGAAATTTGTCAGAGCAACAGAATCCTGTAAGTATAGTCAGATTTTGACTAAACTTTTTTTTTTTTTTTGAGGCAAATAAAGCTCAGCACAGTGGGTCAAGATGCCTTATTACAAGGTATTGTATAGATTACATAGACTAGGCAATGTGCAGAGTGCCAGGTATATCACAGTACCTTCCTTTCGCAAAAGGATGTGTGTTGGTACCAATGTCGATGTCTTCATTTTGCTAAACATGCTGTGGTTATAAAAGATGTCACCATTAGGGGAAACTGGGTGAAAGGCATATGGGAATCCTCTGTACTATCTTTGCGACTCTTCTGTAAATCGAAAATCATTTCAAAATGTTCTATATTATCTATGTTCTTGATGTTACTTAGGTCTAGTCTATCTGAATAGTGGGACTACTGTATAATGATATACTGTTGTATATCTCTTACTGTGTGTCTGTCCCCAACTTCACATTCAATGATATCTAGTTGATAGTGTGATATCACACAATATGGGTGTATTTACACCATGACAATTGGTAAGTGTTATAAACATTTATCAGCATACCAAAGCAGCCAGATATTACTCTCTGCCTGAAAAATGGAAAGATATTGATAAACACAGGTTGCCGAAAGAATGAGGAGAAGACAAAATACCAAATGTGAAAGCTAGCTCCTCCTTGTTGCTGAGAGTACTGTAAGCCTCTGCTAGGGCTGTTTCAGAGTCACTGGGCCACCTGGTTACAGGCATATGGCCAAGATCCCTGGGGGTGCTCCCAGCCCCCAGGAAGACAGGGTGTGCAGCTCACTACTTGAGATCATGAAGAATTTGTGCAATAGGGATGGGGGTGGAGACAATGGAAGCCTAAGAGGAAGATTCCCATAATTTTAGCCCTGGTGAGTAAATTGAGAAACATCTAAAATACTTAAAACTTGGCCTTAGAGGTCAGGGCTCATCAGTTTTACATAGCAGCTACCAGCATAACATTTTCCAGCATGGTTTTCTGTCCATTAAACATCTGTTAAATATCCATTAAATAATATTGTTCTGTACCAAATTCATTAGAAAGATTTCGTACCTATAGAAAAAAGGAACACTTCCAGGGACCACACATCCAACAGAGTAGGATGTTGAAAAGATTCACCATTCACGTCATGGCAGAGATGATCAGCATCAAGGCTATAATTTTTAAGGCACAAACGCTGTTCAGTTTTCCATATATATGGGGTTTCATCCTTGAGGGAGGAAAGACAGGGCTCAGAGGTGGGGTTAAGTATTAAAATCAGCATATAAGGCAAAAATGGTTCATAATCAAAACAACTCTCTAAAATCTCTTAAATCAGTGGTTTTGCAAAGGGTACACCCCTAGAGGAGTTTAGGATATTTTGTTGCATGTTTTGGTTTTCCCACCAATGGGAGTGGGGGTGGCTGTTGCCTTGGATATTAATGAGCCACAGCTGGGATTTTAGGCATCCCTCATTGTTCATAAAGCCCAGGACAAGGAAGGACACCCCCACCCCACACCACCCCCGGTCCTGTGGGACATCATGTGTGCAAAACCGTGCTCCAGATCATCTGAGGATAGATGGCACATCATTTTATAAATAAACAAAAAGTATTTGGGGCATAGTTTTTATAAGCATTGAATTTTTCTGGAAGTAAATTACTACGTAAATCAGAAGTGTGTTTCATTTTGTTTGGAACTATAGCACAAGTTGTTCACTATTCCAGAAAATCATGACACCACCAATCTGTAATAGGACGCACCTGGATCCACTGGCATGTGTGGCCATTGCCTTCTTGGTGACCCTACAGATAGGCACAGGCCTCCGATGACTATTTTATCTTCTAGTATGACTTTATACAAATCAAAATGCATATTATTATGTTATTATAAGCTATCTTTTTATTTCTCTGAGAAACATTATAATCATGACATTACACTGATATTTCTGAAATATTTATATGGACAGTTTTATGATCGACTTTTATTTCAGGATAGAAAAGGAACCGTTAAAAGTATTTGCCATAAAAAAAGGAACATTGGGTCTGATAAAGTTGAGAATTGTTGCCTTAAATTTGTTTAAATCAGTGAAACCTGGGCTGCTGGAAACCAAGTCAAGAATGAAATTTGTTATTTTTGTTGTTCATTCAGGCTGTGGTCTCCTTTTGCAGGGTTACCAGAGTTCCTGGCTTTGCTTTATTTAAGGCAAGGTTTTTCAACCTCAAACTTATTGCCATTTTGGCCTGGATAATACCTCATTGGGGGCAGGGGTGCTGGCCCATGCACTGTTGGATAGTTAGCAGCATCCGTCCTTGGCCTCTACCCACCAGATGCCAGGAGCAACCTCCCCTCAAGTCACGACTACCAGAAATGTCTCCATACATTGCCAGATGTCTTCCAACCAGCTCTGGTTGAGAACATCTGATTTAGGCAACTCCACCCTGGGGTTCCTTCCAGAGCGAAGGGAATTTTTATCATGTTTCTCAAAGTATGATCTGCAAATCGAATTGAAAAAGTAGAGTCCACCAGGGTGCTGGCATAAAGTGCGAATCGGTATCTGGGGTGAGGACAGAAATCTGCATTTTCTTGTCAGTTTTGGTGTCATGGGGTGGGGACGTGCACAGATACAAGGCTACAAAGACCCTGGCTTGATCCCAGTTTGACCTGTTAGTAAGCGTGTGACTTTGGCAATTTAACTACACTGAACTTCACATTTCTTATTGACAAACAGAGTGCAATTTGTGCCATGTCTCAGGGTCCTTGTGAGGATTAAATGGGATGCTGTATGGGAGGGGCTCTCAATAGCATGGGTCTTTTTTATCTTCGTAATGCCTTGTCATCCTCATCCAAGCCAAACACACACTGAAGATACAAGGTCTGGGACCCTGGAAGCATGGACTGATGAGCCAGACCTGGCTTCAAAGGGACAAATGCTTTGAACTGTTCCTGTGGTGGGCCACAGCCCTCCCAGCTGCCAGCCCTGACCTAAGAGGGCAGCTGCTAGTCCAGCCCCTCAGGTCAAGGAGCCAAAAACTCCTTCCTCCTTTTTGCTGCCTTTTCTTGAAGGATCAACCATAGTTCCAGGGAATAAAGTTCTTTTTTAAAAATCAGAGCTTCTGGGGTGATAACCTTAGCTACCAGGTGCTTGGCTCCTCTTTGTGACATCATCTGCCCTTTCACCCAGTAAAGATTGTAGGAACAGGAAGGAACTAGGCTCATCCATCCCATTGTATTCCATTGCCATGTACAATAGTTACTGTTACGAGACTCAGAAAGGTTAAGTCTCTCAGCCAATGTCATGTAGCTAGCAAGGGGAGGAAAGATTTTAACCCAGTCTAACCAGAGTACGTGCTTCAAAAAATATGGGTGAAAAACATGTCAAATTAGCAATGACATATCAAGGCTTTAGACCAGCGCTATCTAATACAGTTGTCCCTAGACACATTTGGCTATCTATTTTGAAATATATATTAATTAAAATTAAATAAGTCAATTTGGGGGCACACTAGCTGCATTTCAAGTACTCAAGCCAAGCGTGGCTTGGAGCTACTGTATTGGACAGCACATTTCCACCATCACAGAAAGTTCTGTGGAACAGTGTGCATTTTAAACAACCACAGAAGCCTAGCTCAATAGTTCTGTCATTTTTACTAGGAATGTGTTAGACTATGTTTCTGGGGAAAAATTATGTTTACTCACCTTGAATAGTTATTATTTTGTCACTTGGAGGAAATATACCAGAGAGGAAGTTAAAAAGCAAAATGTTCCCTATACCCATATTGACTTCTCATTAAATTAATAACTGAATCACAGAAAAGATATCCCCTTTTCCAATACGCTTTGTTAGTATTCAGTCTGTTTTCAGGGAAATTTTTTGAAAAATACCCTATTCAAAATTGTTGTGTTTTCCTCAAATATGGACTTCTCAGGAGTTTTTAAATGACGATGAGATCAACCATAACATTCACCAGAAGAATTATTCATAAACAGCCATACATCATTTCTTCTTGTTTATTTCCAGGAAGAGCAAAGGAAAACAAGGTGTATTAGGTCTTTCATGGCTGAAAAGATGGCGTTCACAAAGCCAGTGCCAATTGAGAAAAACTGCTGATGCTTAACAAGGAGAATACGTAACTAATGGAAGTCCCCAAATAAGAAGATGGATCCATTCTCTCCATGGACTTGGAGCCTCTCAGGACTCACTAGAGGAACTGTGGAATCATAAAGTGTCACAGGTAGAAAAGATCTGAGAAAACATTTTATCTAGCTCTGTGGCAAAGAGACCGAGATTCAGAGTGAAGGGACACATCTACTTAGTAGCAGAATTAGGACTCAGGGAGCGACAAGGATCTATTTGTCTTCAGATCACTGGTGTGTTCCTTTGCGAAGCCTGGCCAGAACAGTGAATGGCCTTTGGCTGAGGTACTGAGAACAGACCAGCATGTCTGGGGTGTCTATTATCCCATGTCAGGTTCAACCACATCATGTAACTTCCCCCAATGGTGATTGTCAAGTTCCTGACACAACATAAAGTTACAAACAGCTCTTTCCATTCACCGGCTCTCAGTGTCTTTGAAAACATAGAGATCAGCCACTTTGGCCCTTAGAGACCCTCTGCTGCTTCTTTCAAAGGAGGCAGCAGTTCAAAGGAAAGTAGCAATGTGGAGGCTCATTGTTTAGGCACGAGCTGGCTGGGTTTCCAAGGCCTCAAGGGAATTGGGGGTCGAGGACCATGTCAACTTGATTAGGCCTTCAAACAGCCTTTCATTAAGTAGTCCTTGAAAAGGTCTCATTTGGGAGATAGAAGAGCACTTTCTGTCTGCCTCAGTGCGTATATCTGTTCCCTTCTTTATGCCTCGCCTTCTTTGTTTTCTGCAGTGCCAAAGTTCTTGGATATCTATGAGGGAAACTCTCGAGACGTTTAATATTCCAAATTTGTATACATTTCTAAAGCATAATATTTTCATCCTCTCAGCTTGGAGATCAGGCAACTAGTACCTACATCACTGGATTGTTGTAGGATTAAATGCATTTTTTTATTAAGTGAGCCGGAGTTTCTGGGTTTATGAATTTCCTAAGGGATTTTTTGCCACTAGGAAATATACTAGCTAAGAGGTGGAAAATTGCTTTAGCAAAAACCCTTTAGACTCAACAGAGAAGAAGTAAAGAATCATATGTTACACCACCAATACCAAGAGTGCAGACAAGTCTCTTTAGTGCCTTTTCCTTGTATGATGCTTGTTGGATAGGTGGACGAGAGGAGAAAAATTCCCAGACCCTGAATCATGACTGGACTCAAATAATGACACTGTGAGGGCCTGTATTAGTTATATATTGCTTTGTAACAAATTACCCCAAAATGTTGTGGCTTGAAATAATAGACATTTATTAGCTTACAGTTTCCAAGGGTCGGGAATCCAGGTGGTTCTGCCTCAAGGTCTCATGAGGTTATAGTCAAGATATTGGCTGTGATTGCAGTCATCTGAAGGTCAACTGGGACTAGTAGATCCACTTTCAAGATGGCACCACTCACATGGCTGTTGGCAGGAGGCCTCAGTTCTTCACCACGTGGACCCTTTATAGGGCTGTTCAAGCGTCCTGATGATACAGTAGCTAAGCAATGAGGGATAGCAAAGAGGAAGCCTCCATGCTAAGACTGTTTAGTCTCAAAAGTCATATGTCTCTTCTGTCATAGTCTTTCTTTAGAAGTGTCATTAAGTCCAGCGTACACTCAAGGGAAGAGGAATTGGTCTCCACCTTTTGAAGGAGAAGAATTTTAAAGAATTTGTGGACATACTTTAAAACTACCACAGGGCCCATGCCTGGGTGGCTCACCCCTCAGCTTTCTTACAGTACCCCATACCAGCTCTATATCTGCCAAATATCAGTGATCATAAATGCATAAGCCTGGTCATGTATAAAAGGCTCTAAAAAGTTAGATAAAGAAAACATGAAATAGTATAAGAAGCTTTGCATTGCTTTTTCCTTCCCCTTTGGTTAGGTTTTCATTGGACTGTACATTTCCACAAACTCTACATATTAAAACTCCCTTTATGGGTCATTATTAATCTAAAACTTATGGTGATTGAGATGAGTTGGATTATAAAATAACTTTGTAAGAACAAATAAAAATGTATAAATGAGATCCAAGAAGCAGAGTTTACATACTTTAATGAGGTCATTGCTTTCAGGTACTTTATGGGCAAACTTTTCATTTAATTGAATTGCAGAGGACAGATTTAAACTGACACATAGAAATGTTCATTAAAAAAATTAATCTTCGAAGGAGGAACAAAAAAAATTAATCTTCTTGCACCCTGGACCTGAGGGAGAGACATTGAAGCCTTAAATGTATGCCATATACACAATCATATTCTGAGGAAAGTGGATCAACTATTTTTTAAAGTTATTTCTGTTATTTTTCCCTAAAATTCTATTGTGAAAAATTTTAAGCATGCAGAAAGATTGAAAGAATAGCACACCAAATATTGGTATATTCTCCACCTATATTTGATTATTTTGACCTTTTGACATATTTATTTCTCTATATATATAGATAATTGTATAGATATAGATTTATAAATCATGCAAAAACATTGTCATTCTTTTGTTGCTGTCCCATTTGAAAGTAAATGGCAAATATAGCACTTCGCCCCTAAATACATCTTCCAAGAATAGAGGACATTCTCCTACATAACTTTAATACTGTTATCATACTAGAGAAAAATTAAGAATTTCACCATATGATCTTCAGATGCAAGTTTTCCCCAATGGACATCCTAAAAAGACAAAGAAGCCAACTCAAAGGCGCTCTACTGACAAAAATCAGGAAAAATTTGAGCACTGAAATAATGAAAATAAAGGATTATAATCCATTGAGCAAAATAAGAAACCATGAGTCCGTATCAATATAAATAAATGGAAGAGGAGGGAGAACAGGCTTATCCTGATAACAGAAAGCCAATAATTAAGTAGAAAGAACAATGAAAGGAGAAAAATCATCAAAATAATAATTGATTTAGGCAAGAATCATCCATGAATACTAAAATCAGTGGACGAAAGGTTGAGGAGTGTGTTCATTTTCAATTGCTGCTGTAACAAATTACCACAAATTTTGTGGCTTAAAAAAATACAACTTTAGTATTTTACAGTTCTGTAAGTTAGAAGTCCAAGGCAGATCTCATGGGACTAACAGCATGGCGTCAGCAGGTCTGTGTTCCTTTTTGAGGCTCTAGAGGAGAAGCCTTTTCTTTGCTATTTCCAGCTTCTAGAGGTAATGCTTTTTTATTTTCTGTATTTTTGATGCTCTGACATCTTGGGGCCTAGCTCACCCTGAGAAGCTGTCCCTCTCAGGATTAGCAGATTCCTAGCATAGTAACCTAAGTACCTGCAAATGGGCCTTTCATGTGCAAATCAACCAATCCAGAGCCTACACCCCAGTCACTTCCCTATGGGCTCCTACATTGTCAGCCACTCACCCCAGTGCAAGTACTAGGCATACTAGGCAACTGGAGACAGCCCCCCACACAGAGCTTCTTGGAATAACTGGTATCGGTCAATCCTAAACCTGTTTAGCTGCCTCATGTGTTCCTTCCCACAGAAACCACAATAAAGGCTCTTGCTCATGTTTTCCCCTCACTCTGTCTGCCTCCTAAACTGCCCTGATGTGTCCCGTGTAGTCCCCAACCCCCACCCCACCCCCATGGCTTGGCATGCTCAGTCCTCTTGGGATCTGTGAGGATAACAAACTCTTTTCAGTGGCAATCATATCCTGATCTCTTGGCCTCATCATACCTGGATCATGGTAAAACCTACATTGTAAAACAAGGAGCCACTTGTGTTCCTTGACTTGTGGTCCCCTTCTTCCATCTTTAAAACCAGAAATGGTAGGTCCAGTTTTTCTCACACAGTATCACTCCAACCTTGCTTCTGTCATTACATCTCCTTCTCTGACTCTGATTTTTCTTCCTCCCTCTTCTACTTTTAAGGACCCTTGTGATTATATAGGTCAGCCGATTAGCAATCTGAATTCTATCTGTAACTTTAATACCCCTTTGCCATGTAACCTAATATAATCAGAGGTTGTAGGATTCGTACATGGACATGTTGGGAGGTCTTTCTGCCTACCACAAGGAGTAGTAGGAAGTTTACAAAGTCTCAGCATTTCTTCCTACAAGATATTTAATTGCGATGGGAAAAATAATAACTTTATAACAGAGAAATCTGTCATACAGCACTTTAAGGAAATAATCAGATTTAATATCATCAGTATTGGGGCGAACTGACCTATGATATGCTGCACCTCTATGTTCTTCCTGCTAAAAATGTATAACCTGAGTCAAACCATGAGAAAATAGACAAACTGAAACTCAAGAATACTATAGAATAATTGGCCTGTATTCTTCACAAATGTCAAGGTTGTCAAAGACTGAAAGACCAAGGAAGACAGAGGAATTGTTTAGGATTAAATGAAATTAAAAAGATGGGACAACTAAATGTGTACTGATCTGGAATTGCCTTTTGCTATAAAGGACAGTATTGGGACAATTGGCAAAATTTGAATGAGGTCTATGCATTAGATATGAGTACAGTATCCATATAGATTGCTTGACTTTAAAGATTATAGTGTGGTTAAATAAGAGAAAGTCCTTAGTTTTAGAAATTTTCACTGAAATATTTAAAGGAAAGGAGCATCATGCATGCAACAAACTTTGAAATGGTTCAGGAAGAATTATATGCACACACATAAACATTCATGTATATGTATGTTTATATATACATGTATATATATGTGTGTGAAGGAAAAAATTAATGTGGTAAAATGTAAATCCCCATATAAATCCCCAGATTTATATGGTAATTTTTTGTAGTATTGTAACTTAGAAAAGTTGCAAAATAACAAGTTAAATTTTTTTCCATTTTGGGATTACACAGCTACTTTTTTTTTTTAAATCCAGAATTCAGTCATGGTTCACAGAATCCAATTGTAGTTCACAGAATCATTTGGACATGATGTCCCTTTAGTCTTTTTATTTTTGTTTTTTATTTTAAATTTTTATTCAATTTATTTAAACTAAAAAAAGTTAACCCATTTCTTCCATGTCCCCCACCATCACCTCCTCTTACAATCTTTTCTCTGTAACTGTGAGCTTGTTTGTTTGTTTGTTTGTTTAGATTTCACGTATAAGACAGATTATATGGTATTTCTCTTCTCTGCCTTATTTCAGTTAGCATAATTCCTTTGAGGTCCATCCATGTTGTTGCAAATGGCTGGATTTCATTCTTTTTATGGCTGAATAATATTCCATTGATGGGCATTTAGGTTGCTTCCATGTCTTGCCTATTGTAAATAATACTGCAATGAACATGGAGTGCAGATATCTTTTTGAGTTAGGATTTTCGTTTGGATAAGTACCCAGAAGTAGAATTTTCAGATCATTGGTAATTCTACTTATGTTTTTGAGTCACTTCCATACTGTTTTCCATAGTGCTGCACCAATTTACATTCCCACCAGCAGTATACAAGGGTTCCCTTTTCTTCACATTCTCACAAACATTTGTTATTTCTTGTTTGTTTGATAATAGCCATTCTCACAAATACAAGGTGATATCTCATTGTGGTTTTGATTTGCACTGACCTGACAATTAATGATGTTGAGCATCTTTTCGTGTTGGCCATCTGTATTCTTCTTTGGAAAAATGTCTATTCAGATCTCCTGCCCATTTTTTAATCAAATTGTTTCTTTGTTATTGAGTAACATGAATTATTTATATATTTTTTATATAAAGAATTTCCCCTTATCAGATATATAATTTGCAATTGTTTTCTCTCAGTCCATAGGTTACCTTTTCATGTTGTTGGTTTCCTTAGCTATGCAGAAGCTTTTATTTTGATGTAGTCCCACTTATTTATTTTTGCTTTTGTTGCTTTTGCTTTTTATATCAGATTAAGAAAATATCATCGCCAAGTCCTATGTTGCAGACTTTACTCCTACATTTTCTTCTAGGAGTTTTATGGTCTCAGGTCTTACATTTAATTCTTTATTGCATTTTGAGTTAACTTTTGTGTATGGTGTAAAATAGTGGTCCAGTTTCATTCTTTTTTATGTGGCTGTCCAATTTCCCCAATACCATTTATTGAAGAGACTGTCCTTTCCCCATTATATCTTCTTGACTCCTTTGTCATAAATTAATTGACCATATATGTGTGGATTCATTTCTGGGCTCTCTATTCTATTCCATTGATCTATGTGTCTGTTTTTATGCCAGTACCATATTGTTTTGATTACTATAGCCTTGTGGTATTGTTTGAAATTAGGAAATGTGGTGATTCCAGCTCTGTTCTTCTTTCTCAAGATTGCTTTGGCTAGCTTTTTAAAATATTTAACAGTCTTCCCCACTTTTTCTTTCATGGCATTGACTGTCTTAAGAGCCCATTTCAACTGCTTTGTTCTATGTAATGGATTTATCAACATGTTTCCTTGTGGTATCATTAACCTTACACCTGGCATTTTGAGCTGTCAGACTTCTTCCTCCAGTCTCATTCCCCAGAGGCTTACTAGGATGACAGACCAATCTCCATCAAATCCACAAATACTTACTAGTAAACAGGCACACAAAACTACTACATAACCTGTTTAGTAGTGCAAGGATTGCCCACGGTCCCCCTGGACACACTGACAGTACTTTGCATGAAAAGTTCACTCTGAAATAGACACAAAAATGTTTGGGACCAGGACTGCACAGACTCAAGTCATATTCAGGAGTCTCTGAAAAGAGGAGGCCCATGTGGCCACTGTGAGTCAAGATCTTAAGAACTCACAGATTGTTGTCTCTGACCATGCCACCCTGAATGTGCCTGATCTCGGAAGCCAAGCAGGGTCAGGCCTGGTTAGTACTTGGATGGGAGACCACCTAGGAAGACCAGGTGCTGTAGGAGTAAAAAATTAAAAACAGAACTCACAGATTGTTTTAAACTGTTGGACATAAAGAATGAAGAAATGAAGTAACACAGGGATGTCCCAGAGAACAATCGGGTAAGGCTGAGGATGGCTTTCTTATAGAAAGATCCTCAGATTCTTCTTCCTCGATTTCTACTAGGACCTCTCAAGCCACCCAATTATATAACAATCTTCAATTTGCACAATTGGCATTATCTTTTTTTAAAACATTTTATTTTGAAAAAAACACAAACATACTATTTGTAGATGGCATATGTAGAAAATCCTAAAGACTATGAAAAAACAGATCTAATCAAATTTAGTAAAGTTGTAATCCTACATTGACATAATCCAAAATTGACATACGAAAATCAGTCATGTTGTTTCCAAACACTAACAATAAATTCTGTGAAAAATAAATAAAACAATCACATTTACAGCATAAAAACCAATGAAATATTTAGGAATAAATTTAACCGATGAAATGAGAGATCTATACACTGAAAACTAAGACGATGATGAGAGAAATTGAAGAAGACACAAATAAATGAAAGGTATATCGTGTTCATGGATTGCAAGAATTAAAATTGTTAAAATGTCCATATTCCCTCAAGCCATCTATAGACTCTGTGCAATCCCTATTGAGATGCCAACGATATTTTTCACAGAAATAGAAAAAAACAATAGTAAAATTGGTATGGAACAACGAAGATCCCAAATAGCCAAAGCAATCCTGAGAAAGAAGAATAAAATGTAGATTTTTGTTATCATTTATATATGGAGAGGCCAACAGATCAGGAGATGATTAACACTGAAAAGACAGTTTGTTACAGGTTCCAAGAGGAAGATGCATGTCACACCACTCAGGCCACATTAGGAAGCACCGAGGTTGGTCGTTGGTCACCGAGTAGGCAGCTGGAGAGAGGGGAAAACAAGAGCAAGAGGCTTCATTTTGGTTTCCATTGGAAGAAAAGGTAGAGGCAGGATAGGCAGATTTAGGATTGGCTAATATGAGTCATTTCAATGGGCTCTGGGTGTAGGGATGTCTCTAGTTGTCTAGTACTTGGCCCTGGGATGTTTAAAGGCTAAAGGATTAATGGCTCTAAGTATAAAAGGTTCATGAAAGAGGTGATTGGGGGTGTGGGCTGTGAATTGTTTGGTTTGCATACGAAAGACGCATTTGCAAGCAAGTCTTTTACTATCTTGAGGAATTGGCTGACTCTGCAAGTGATAGCTGCTCTATGATCAGCAAAGCCCCAAGATGTCCAAGCATCAGAAACACATTATTAGTATACACACCCAGTGAAGGTACTTGCCTGTTTAGTTTTCCAAGATGGCTCATTCACATGGCTGGTAGTCTGAGGCCTCAGTTCTTCTCCACATGGACTCTTCCATGGGTCTTAAAAATCTGCTTTTTCTAAACAAGGAAGATTTAAATGGAAATAGCTACGCAAGATGGAAGACTGAGTGAAGTGTACCTGAGGTTTCAGTAACCGATGCCACACCCTCCTCTCAGAGCAGATTTTCATAGACTAGAGAAATGTTCTTGAAGGAAAGGGAACTTTGAAGAAAACAGAAAAGGATCATTTTACCCAGGGCTCCACCTATCACCCACTGAATGTACTAGAACATTATGATGTTACAGATCCCAAGATAAATTGCTTATTTTAAAATTAAAATTCCATATCTATACTATATTGTTATGTATTCATTCTTCCCACTAGTCTGGACTGTCAAGATGTCTCTATATTAGCATCATGCTTTGCGATGAAGAATTCACTCATTCAATCAGCTATTATTGAGCACATATCACATACCACACACTGATGGGTGTCAGGGACCAAATGGTGGAAAGACAAATATAAATATGGTCCCTTCCTCCATGAAGCCAACTTTAGTGGGGAAGCCAGAAAATCAAGTGACATACAAGTAGGTGTAAGACTGCAACAATAATAAATGCTGCCAGTCACAGTAACCATAAGGAGTGTTGGAAGAGGTATTTTCTCTGAAGGAAGTTAGGAGGGTGAAGAGCAGAAGGTGGTCTCCAAAACAGTATATCCATTATTGTGTTGAAGCCTCCCAGGATGATGCCATGTTCAAGACTACAGACGAAGGCTGTGAGCAAGTGGCAAAAGTTTCCCATGAATGATGGGGAGTCACTAGGAGGTCAGCAAGAGAGACAGAAGGTGTACAAGAGTACAGTGTCACGAACTGGAAAGAAGTTCCACTTTTTTAAATGAGAATATGGAGGAAAATGGCCAGGAAGAGATAATGAAGAATGAAGGGAATAGTAATTTTGAAAACAATGAATGCAAATTTTGTATTTTTCTCAAAATGCCCATGGGCCTCCCCGTTTTAAGGTTAAGACAATGTGAAATTGATTTGTGAAAGGACTCAGCGTTGTTCAACAGAGATTCAGAAGCTCTTGTTAATGGTTCTCGCTATCTCTGCCCTTCTTTCCTATGACTTCATGCTTTGTCTGTCCTCCCAACGAGCATGTTTCTGAATTATACATTTTCCATTGCAGACTGACATTCATAATTCTAGTGCCTTCTAATGTACAATTTGTTCCCCCACTTCAGTGTACTACTTTCAGCAATAGATTTGTTTTCAGAACAGCAGCCTTAAACAGCTAGCGTAATGAACAGTCCATCAACCAAAGAGCATCTCTCTCAACAGCCCATTCATATCTCATAAATTATAGAGCAATTGTTATAACTCATTTGCTCAGAAAATTTCATTGGTTGATAAAAGTATGATGGTTAATGGTTTCTTTTCACTGAACTTGAAAAAAAAAAAAAAAAACCAAGGTGCCTACTAACTAGCTTATTAAAATAGTGAAATCCATGTGAATTATATCCAAGCGGCGAAAGTCCTCCTTTAAGAAATTAAATTAGCCTCTATCCCTGGTGAGACAAAGTGCTCAAATCCAAGAGCTTGTGGCAGAAATCTTAGCTAGGCTAAACTCAACCTTTGGTTTCTTTCTTCAGTGAATCCGGTCTCTCCATCCAACTCGATGTCTGCAATTCAAAACATGTACACAACGAGAGTTTTTTGTTCAAGAAAGCAACTAACGTTAAGAACCAGTAATGTCTGCTTACACAATCTCTCATCTTTACACCTTGCAGGAAACTTTCATTTTACTTTCTGAAAATTGTTTCAAGTATCTATGAGAAAGACTATTACATGAAACAAAGATTGTAATAGATATGGTATTTAAGTTGCAAAAAAAAAAAAGAATTGAATTTTTAAAGGGGGCATTAAAAAATCAAAGACTTCCTTTTTTATCTAACCTTTGGAGACAAAAAAATAAATAGGCAAAAACTTGCATAATCCTTATTAGATCCCGTGAGCTACAAATGTATCAGTGCAGATTGATATCAAAGAATAGTTACGTGTATGGATATGTATATGTATACAGGAAAAAAACAGTCTTATAAAACTGTAGATTGAAACATTCACTGAATATTCCTGGAAGTGTGTTGAAATTAAAGTGTTAATGACACATATGGCTATGACTTGTACAGACATGACAGAGGAAGTAAACAGGCTAACAAAAGATGAGAAAAGATAGCACGGCATAAAATTACCAACCATTCTTATTAACCTCCCATATTCATATTGCAGATAACCTAGAGCCACTCAAGAATTTCCTACTGTGAAGGGAGGAGGTGACTAGTGATTGGTACCTTGTGACTCAGATTGACTACCCAAGAACCTTGTCAGCATCCAAGAATGTGTAAATGAACACCCTGTGATTTAAAAAAAAAAGGAATAAAGGATTAAACAAGGGCCTGGAGAGAAGCAAACTGCTATCATGGTAACGTCTCAAGCCTGTGAACTTGACACCCCCAACCCCATTCTAAAAGTAGAATTCAGAGGCCACAGGCACCACAGGCATGGATGATTTAATATTTATGTCTAGAAAGGATTAACATATGGTACAAATGCGTGCAGCAGCATTGGGCTCTCACAGTTGCTGGAAATGACTCAGGGGTCAGGTTTTGGAGGCCAGGCAGACTCCACCTTTACTGGAATGCTGTGAATTATGTGCTAGTTGGCTGAGTGAGGAGACCATAATGGCCTCATGCATTCTTGTATTTCACACAACCCATGCATGGCAGCAACCTGAGCAAGATTCCAACAAGACTTATAAGCAGATAAGAAGAGGAAATTATTTAAATATTCAACCAGGGGAGAGAAAGTCTGAACCCTTTTAAATCTCGAAATGAAAAACTGAAAAATAAAATTATTTTCTACCACAGGGCTTTTATAAGACCAGTAGCATCTATGCTTCCCAAAAAGTATTTAAGAAACTATTTGGTATTAAATCTTGATCATTCCCCCATTTTAACACTGTCTTTAAAAGATCTGCCTGGGTACTGGTCTAGATTGGAAAGAACAAAAGTCAGATGTTTTGAATACTTTAAAGTCCCAGCTCTAAAAGTCCTAGCTATGTGACTGTGTCAATTATGATTAGGTCAATTAATTTAAGATAGCACTCAGGTTTATCTTCTTGTATTGAACAGTCCAGAGGTGGTCAGTCCCGATGGGTGTGATGGCTTAACAAAGTCACTAGGTAATCAGAGTCCTCTCTGCTTCACCATTTTCATACATACATGGCTTTGATCCTCACTGTCACAAGATGACTGCTCCCCCTGCAGCCATCACATCTGCATTCCAGGGGCCAGGAATGTAAAAGGAGGAAGGCAAAAGAGACACATCCCATTCCTTTTTTAGGAAACTTTCTGGAAGTGCCACTCAACAGCTTTTAGATTGGCCAGAACTCAGTCATGTGGCCACATCTAGCTGAGAAATATATGCTTTTAATTCAGTTACCACCCAGAAAAATATCAGGATCCTTTGACTAAAGAAGGGAAGAATGGGTATTATGTAGGCAACAAGCAGTCTCAGAGTGACTTTTAAAGCTATTAACTTTTCTGAGTCCACGGCCTCATTTATAAAATGGATAGACAATGCCAACTTCACATGGTCGGTGAGGCGAAAAACCCCATACAAATATTCGCTGTTAATAGGCCCCCAAAACCTAACTTAGAATCACCAGCATCTGAGTATACATCCAGCATTACTTCACTTTCTAGAAAATTCGAGTCTCTAGTAGGAGAGTACAGGGACTGTTTTCTTTTGCCACCTCATTCTAGTCCTTGTAACTGGACATCTATTCCTTCCCTGTGATTTCATGCTTTTCTCATGGAGTAATTTTAGAAAATGGCTCTCTGTCTCCATTGTATCTTCCTAGTTCTCCAGTTCCTCCATGACTGGACTCAGCCATGCTCTTCCTGCTACATTGCTACCTACCTTTAAAACCTGATGATTTCTTCCATTTTATACACGTTTCAGTGGTTTCTATAACATCTCAAGTCTCCAAAGGATCATTACCTTCTCATCTTGCTCATGTCTCCTTAAATCGCCTGGGAAGCCAGACATAAGAACTTAGTAAACATACAATGCAATGTGTATTTCTAACTAGGGACCATCACATTGGTCCCTACTTAAAAATGTGTTAGTGACAGCTAGTGTGCTTTGTTCACCACCATTCTTTCCACCAGGTGTTCTAATTAGATCAATCTGCAAAGTTTTGAAGACGTTTCTCATTTAAATTCCTTAATGTTCTATAAGATATGCTCTTCAGGTGCTCCGCACAGTACTAAGAATAAGTTACTATTTTACAGATGTTAACATTTTAGTTTAAAGGATTAAGTAAATTGAAGTGAATTGTTTCTGAAGTAGCTCATCCAAGATTTTTCAGGTTATAAGCAGTACGGAGGATTAAGACCTATATCTACTGTCTATTTCTAAACCGATGCACTTTTTTTTTATCAGATTTTATCACTTTTTATGATGCATTAAGAAAATTCAAGGTTTAAAACCTAGAGATGTAAAATCTACTTCCATCATGATAAACTATAGTATTGGCACACATGATTTCAAATATTGAAATACAGGGGCGGGCGTGAGGGATAAATCCATGCTAGTCATTAATTTATAAGGCTTTATCCTATACTAGTCTATCTGATACATAGGTCAATCAATCAATCTTGACTATAGTGAAAAATCTTCCTTGTCTAAGAATAGCTATATTGCCTAGACCACATTTTCCTTAAAAAATGATTTTTCTGTAGGTAACTTTATAAGAAAAGAGAGACATTTGAAATGTTAGAAGATTTGGAATTTATTGATAAAATTTCAATCCACCAAGGTTAAAATAATTGTTTTATATAACCATGCCTTGCAGGCTGGTGCATAAGATTGGTATATTGATGAAGAAAGGAAGGCTCTAACCTAATATGGCCAGATGCTTTATATACAGAAGAGTAGGCATAGAAAATTGATTGTACGAATGCCTGGAGCTAAATGTATTGATTGAAAAGGTCAGCGTATTGCAGGAGGCTCCAGCCTTCTCATCCATTAACCCAAAATTTTGAGTGTAACCAGGGAAACCAAGTGGAAAATGGAAAGCTCTTAAACAATGAAATGGCTTTTGTCTTCCTGAAATGAGACCTGAATACCTTTATCTTCATCCCTGGAGCGTTTTCACCGGAGCCCTAGAACCCTTGACTGGAGTGGCTATCACTGCATGAAAAATGAGAAATCCATTATAGAACACAGCTAAAATGTGAAAGCTTGTTGAAGCCTCACTAGCATGTGTAATCGAATGAATCACTCGGTCACAACAAGGATGAATATTAGTCTTTAGAGCTAAGAACATAAAAATGTACAGATAATGACCACCAAATGAGTGTGAGTGAGTGAGTGAGTGTGTGTATGTGTGTGTAGTGTTTTACAAATGAACCATATTTATCCAGGGGTATGACAGGATACTAGAACTGCCTGTGGGAAGCAATTTATGGTCAAGCAGTGCTGGCCAGGACAATGCCATTGAATTGGCAAAGGGTATGACCTTTGGCCTCCCCAGTCTGTGTGATCTCATACAAATGAGAGACTAAAAAGACACTGCAGCCTAGACAGGGATTTACTAATTGAGGGATAGGGACGCCTCCCTCCTCTATGTCCCTTAGGCTCTGAAGACCTCATTTTGAAGGAATGATCAGAGCAGAACATTGATTGGCCACCACGCCCCAGGCCTTACCATCTTTCATTTCTGCTGCTCGGATTCCTCTGTCCTCTGCCCTTCCTAGGAGGTTTCTCCCAGATGAAGCCCAAGCACATCTGTTCAGGGATCCCGTAAGAGAACTTATGGGAATAGAATGTAAGTTGTAATAGAATATGAGTTCTCTATGGGAATCATTCAATTTTTTTCATTTCTAAGTTTGTCTTATAAATATAATACCAGGAGCATACTCTGAGTTATCTGGTCAACCATCTTACAGCCCGTGCTGCCATACATTTTCAAGATCCAGCTTTGCATTTCTCTTGATGATTGCCCTGGTGCCAAGTGATCCACTTATGTGACAGGTTTGACTTTTCATGCAGGGTTTCTCTGCATTAAAATGTGAAATCTGTGGACATTTTTTAATATCTAATGTCTATCAACCTCATCTCTCTCATAAAGATGCTCATTTTCTTGAGCGACATTGTGTCTTTAGTGTTTTTTTTTCTTTCACTGGACTGCATTTAATATGCTATAAATTTTGAAAGACCATCCTATCCAGATGTAGAAAATATGTGATGGGAGTTAGAGATGCCACACGGGTGAGAGAAAGGGACCAGTGAGACAGTGGAGGAGTACATTATTCTTGTCCGAATAGGAGGAAGGGGCAGCCTGAAAGGAACTGCTGGTGTTCCATCGTGTTTACAATTGATATAGAAAGTTCTGTGAGGAGTGTTGAAGAGCATGGGTTTTGCAGTCAGCTGGACAGTCATGTGACTGGGGCAAAATGCTTGGGTTTTTTTAAGTCTTCATTTCTTAAATCTAAATAATGGCAATAAAAATGCTAATACCTCTTTAATCAATGGCACTAGAACCACTAGATATATATTTTTTTAAAAAAAAATGAGAACTTTGCCTCTTACATCACATCCAAAAAATGACTTTAAGATAAATCATGGACCTAAACGTAAATGCTAAAATTAGAAAGCTGCTAAAATAAACATAGGAGAGTATCTTTATAACCTTGGGAAGGGTAAAAATTTCTTAGGATACAAAAAGCTTTAACCAGAAGACGAAAAATTAATAAAATGAACTTCATCAAAATTAAAGACTTCTGCTTTTCAAAGGATACTGTTTACATCTCAGTAAAATTAACATTTCAATAAAATTATCCCTTTTGCAGCTCAGATATGCTGCATGACGCTGAACTACAAAGATATCTCCAAAGGGCAAACCCTGTGATGAATGCTGTTAATGACCCGAAAGCTTTCTTTTAGAGGTGTTGATGAAAGGGAGGACAATTAGGCCAGGGTGGCAGGATTGGGGGGGATGGAGTTCCTTCCCATTGTAATGAAAAACAAGTACTTACTCTCAGTTTTACAAAACCATTTTCATGTCACATTTTCTGAATATGCTATGTGTGTCATTGCTGTGGCAAATGGGGCGAATAAAGTATTTCTGAGCACAATGTGGGAGACCTGTGGACAGCTCAGAAGCAGCCAACTGAATACTACAAATGGCAGGGAAAGGGTTAAGCTTGGAGCAAAGTTCCAAAACTAAACTACTAAAATATACATACTTAATTATCCCCATAAAATAACACTCTCAAAGAAGTCTCAATAGTTGCAATAGACAGATCTACATATTAAAAATTCCATAACGCTTCCTGAAATATTGATGGTTTTGTATTGATATCTCTTCAAGGCTCTAGATAATTAAGATGTTTCTATAATATTCAGGAACAGAGTGACGATAGTAATTGTATAGTTTGTGCTCTTGTTCGCAAAAGGTAGTAACCATATTAGTAAAACCGTCTCCTGGGTTTGGTTATATGTTTGACAAAGTGGCAAGATCAATGCCAAGTTTCAAAGAATGATCTTCTTTCGATTATCATTTTTCATATTCCCATTGAGTAAAAGACATTCAAGGGTACACTTTAAGATTGGATTATAGCAGGAATTGGTCAACGGTTTTTGTTACCAGCCGGATGGTAAATACTTTAGTCTTTGAGGGCCATATGGTTGGTCTCTGTCACAAGGACTCAACTCTGCCACTGTAGTGCAAAAGCAGGTATAGAAATACATAAATAAAAGGGCATGCTGCATTCCAATAAAACTTTATTTATGGACACTGAAATTGAATTTCATATAATTTGTATGCGTCATGGAATATATTATTTTTTATTTTTTTAACTAATTATATTAAAACCATTCTTAGCTTGAGAGCAATAACACATCAAGTGTCTGCCCAGATTTGGCCAAAAGTAGGATAGTTTGCTACTCCCTGATGTCCGATGAACTCAAAAAGAGTCTGGAGGCTTTGCTAGAAATAAATAATAAGAGATTTATTCAAAGCTCTTGGAGTTTACAAATTGGGAACACAGCTAGGCAAAAGCCCAAAGTCTTCCAAGGAAGAAAGAAAAAAGTTCTTATAGTAAAAAGTATATTCTTGAGAATTATCAGTCCTGCATTCTTAGCCCTAGGATTGGATGAGATTGTTATTAGTCAGATGTCAGGATGATGGATGTCAGGAGGTCTGGTCATTTCTGGTGGTCCAGATAACAGATGTCAGGTAGATATATTCATGAGTCTTTCAGGAGGTAATCCGGTGGCCTGGATTCTTGAATCCTCCAGGGGAAAATGTTCTAAACGTGGTTGTGATGATGGTTACACAATTCTGTTACCTAGAGGTCCAGTCATATATCGAAACATTGACACAGGACTGGAAAGTTCAAAAAAAGTGTAAGTTCCCAGGATATTAGAACAAGAATGGAATCTTTCCTCATGCCTCAACCTTCATAATGTTAATTTAATCAGATAGATTAAAATGACTCCATTTTATATACTCCCTGCTTTCATTCTTTCCTCACTGGATTAGAGTTGTGCTTGCAAGTTGTAGCTGAGCAACTTTAAGTCATTTAACTTCCCTGAGATTTAGTTTCTTTATCCATACCACTCAGGTTATCAGATACACCTTAGAAGGCTGCCGAGGATTAAATGAATAAAATATAGAGAGGTTCTCTGTATGCCGAAAAGCACTTTAAAAATTAAATATTAATATACTTAAATATTCAATAATTGTTATATTTATACATGAGATATTATACAAGTGATCAGACATAGTACCATTATCATATCACCTAAGAGAAACAGAACATTAAAAACTAGCAATGGAAAACCTAATGTAAAACTACCCCAATAGATTGGTATTTTTACTTTTTTATTGAAAAAATTTGACATGTAACACTGTGTAAGTTTGAAGTTTTATTTTTAAGAAGAGAATTTGAGCTTTATCCATATTCTTGTTTTCTCTCTGTTGGGTGGATAACATGATAAATCCAGGACATTTGGAAAGTCAGATGAAAGTGAAAGATGGGTAAAAATTGAGTTAAATTCCTCTTTGAAATCTCTTGCCCATCTGTTTAAGCTACATTTTCCTCCTTGACATCTTTTAGGCAAGAAAGGACATCTGTTCTGGATGATTTCGACCTCTGCCTCTCTGAAGGCAGAGTGAGATGAGCTTTTAAAGCCTTTCTACTGTCTGGTAGACATGACCAGCTACTAACTAAAATTAAACCTATATTGCTTACCACCGATGAGATCACTGCACATATTGCTGTTCCTTCTATAATTTCTGTTTGGGCATTATCCAAACAGAAAAATAAACTCTTATTCAAAATCTTTTTCACATCTTAATTTTTTGAAAGAGCTAGTTTTTGAGTTATTAGAATTTATGTAGATGGAAACTTACCAGCCTCCTCCTTTCCCTTCTGTGCTTAGTTCTCTAGCTATACAAATGCCAGCACAATCAATTAGGATAAAAAGTGAATTTAATCCACAGGCTTATCTACTTACCCAGGAGTATCTAGAGCCTTGAACATTGTAGGAACTTAATGTTACTTTTGAAGGATTGCTTTTAATGAAATAATGATTTCGTACTGAATAAATAATTTTAGAATTATGTGGACCCACACTTGGAGTCACTACCCTCTTCCTTGTCTCTTTGTTTCTTCCTGTCTTCAGCTACAGAAGTCACTTAAGCCAGAATCACTAGAACAGTCTTGCAGTTTAAAATATGCCCACAGGCCTTGGTCTCCTGCAAACAGTCCAGACAGAGATGGATATGGAAGCCTCCAGCGAGAACTTCTTTAGTTGTTCATTGTATTATATTGAGAAAACCGCATGGAAATAAAATCTGGATTTCAACGATTTTTCTTATTTGTAAGTTGTTGCTTTGAACAAGGCTTGCTGATGTTATTTTACAACTAGTAAGTGGATTAAAGCTTTTTAAATGGCATAAATTCATTGTAGCCTTAGAGTTAGCATTTTTATACATTAACTCTAAAGGTAGTTTCAATAATGTGCATTTCCACTTCAGCTAATTCCATTCGAGACAAGATAATTAACCCAGCAACTGCTAACTGATTAATACAAGACTGATTAGAACTGTGGGAAACATATTAAAGACATATATTCGAGATAGAAGTAAATAAAGGGGAAAATGTTTCAGACTTGTGGCCGACGCAGGTCTGAACTTCAACGGTCTAAACAGGAGACTGTTTATTGTAATGCCTCCCAACCTGCCCTCGTATTTTCCAGGAGAGCCCCCGGAGCTGAGTGTGTGTACAATAAACTTCTCAAAAAGTGTTAATGTAAAATATATGAAAAATGATATAGATCAAACCTCACTGGTTTGAGATTATCTTTCACAGAAGCTTAAGCTCATCCATGGGAGCCGTGGAGAATTCCCATCCATGGGAACAACCGTTATTGACTCCTAGTGACCCATCTGTTATTTGAAGCCAGGCTCTGTGCTAGGTGATTTATATTTGGTTTCTATCATTTACTCTTCACACACACACACACACAAAAGAAACTGCAGAAACAGAGGCTAATATATGGGTGTTTGTTACATTGTTCTCTATATTTTTTAATTAGCATAATAACCAAAATGTTCAACAACTAATAAATATAGGGTGGTATATATCCGTATAATGGAATATTATTCAGCAATTAAAAGGAATGAGGTACTGATATGTGCTACAACATGAATGAACCTTGGAAACAATATGCTCAGTGGAAGAAGCCAGACACAAAAGGTCACATATTATTTGCCAAAGGATAGACAGAAGGGTTGGTGGGAAATAGAGAATGACTGCTGATAGGTACTGGGTTTCTTTTGGAGTTGATAAAAATGTTCTAAAGTTGATTGTGGTGATACTTGCATAACTCTGCGAATTTACTAAAATACATTGAATTATATACTTCAAGTGGGTGAAGAGTTTGGTATGTGAATTATATTCCAATAAAGCTGTCGTTAACAGACAAACAGATTGGGAGTGAGAGTTGGAGTTAGATGCAGAAGCGTTTGAATGCCGTGGTAAAGCATTTGGACTCTACTGGCATCCATGGGCAGCCATCAGTATTTTAAGAAGCAGGGTCACAAAATCGGATTCTTGTTTTAGATAAATCACTGTTTTAGTGGCAGGCATAATGAATGGAAGCAAGGAAAATCTGATGCAGAGAGAACAATGGGCATTTGATGTGTTCGTGGAGATTTTATGAAAACGTCGGTTTGTGTTTTGTTCTCCTGGTATTTTTCTCTCCATATGAGGAAGGTTAACTCTTACCATTTCATTTGCCCGGAGAAGTATCTGTTGCAGGGCCAAGAGCAGAATTTGTTTGGAGATAACCCTCCAAACATCTCTACCTCCTTGTCAACACTTGGTATTGTCTGTCTATTTGATTCTAGCCATGCAAGCAGGTGTGAAATGGTATCTCATGGTGGTTTTGATTTGTATTTTCCTAATGACCAGTGATGCCAAGCATCTTTTCATGTGCTTATTGGCCATTTTATATCTTCACCCTCCCTCTTGCAGAAGTGACAGTTTTACAATTAGAGATTGACTCCTTCGCTCTCTTAAAGTGGAAATACGTAAACCTAGTGATTCTCAAGCCAGGCAATTTTGGTCCTCAAGAAGGATTGCCAGGTAAAATACAGATGCCCACTTAAATTTGATAAGTGGCAAATAATTCTTCAATATACATATGTTCTAATATTGCATGGGACATATATATACTAAAAAATTATGAGTCTTTTATATGAAATTCAAATTGAACTGCATATCCTGTATTTTTATTTGCTAAATCTGGCAGCTTTACCCCAAGAAGACATTTAGCAATGTAGAAGACATTTTTGGTTGTCTCAACTACTAGGGGATGGGGAGGGGGACTGCCAGTGAGTAGAAGCCAGGTTTACTGCTAAATATCACACGTTGCACAGCAGAGTTCCTCACAGCAAAGAATCATTTTGGCCACAAACGGTCAGTAGCTTACAGGTTGTGTGACCCAGCTTTAAGCATTTAACGAGCACTGAGTCTATGAGATGAATCAGGTCCACTAGGAAAAGGAGCTGATGGCATCAGGGATAGGAGGCCTTCTGGGAAAAAAATAGCAGAGGGAAGTTCTGGGGTGAATAGGTGCGAGATTCACCCACGTTCACTGTCTTTTCAATGGGGACTAACGTGGGTTTTGGCCACTCTGATGGAGTGTCACATGATAGGAGTCCTCTGCAGCCCGCAGGCAGGCAGGGACTCTCTTGGCCATTGGAGAAGCTGTCACCAAGCAGGCAGAGCCCCAAATGGCATCTTGTTCTCTACCTGGCTCCTGCTGCATGAGAGCAAAACCTCAGCTCCGGAGCTGAGAAGGACCCGAGCCCGCAACGGTGGGCACCATCGGCACAGCCGCCCACCTTCACCCCGATCCTGGCCCACAGGCATAACGAGGCCCCCACGTGGCTCTGTGCATGGGCAACAAATAAGTTTGGTTTGAACAGCAGACAAGCTGAATGAAAGAGTGCTCCCCTTGCCCTGTCAGAACTGTGACATCGTCATTTTGAAAATTGTCTCAATTTTCTCTCACCCCAAGCATACATTATAGCAAGTGCCCAGCTAGCATCGATCTAGTTCCTGTGTGCCCGGATTCTTCCCAGTAATGTCGTCATGAGCATGAGTTTCTAGTCCCTCACACAGCAGAGATGAAATGTTAATAGACTTGATTAACCCCAAACCCCAGCACACAGTTTCTAGAATATTCCTTCTGAAAAATGGCCTCTGCTGGATGCTTTATCTTCATTAGCCATGATTTATTCAGCATCGCCATGGTCAGCTGCTTTATGGAGGAATTCTGTGTGCAGGGACATGAGCAATTCAATAATTCAGAGGGCTCCTCCTCAACCGTGTAAAGTTGCCTCAAGCAGTTCTGTCAAAAATAATTGAATTGCTCAGAGCCATCTTCAAACCCCCGAGATGCCAGACAATGGTTTCCTTTCCAGCAACACAAACAAGCATAAGGCTCATCCATCTTGAATTGGCTCAAATATTACCATTGGTGCTATAGAAATTCTTTTGAATGACCTTAGTATTTTTATTGTACCAGTGTTTGTGGCCATGTTTCATTAGGATGTTCAGCTTTTATTTCACAAATCCATTCCAGAAAGTGAGGAAGATATCCAAGATGATAAATGTGTTTTAAAAAATGAGTATCAGGTTAAATTGCTGTTGATGAATCAAAGAATATAATTTTTTTTAAAAGAAAATAACTCATAATCTCTCTCTCTCTTAGGTTTGCTTATTTTTCTTCTACTAAACATTTTTTATTCCTGGCTGCTTTAGAGGTCCCATGTTTCTGTGGTGTATTTGGGTAACAAGTTGAGGGTCTAAGAGGAATTTGATAAGGCAAAAGTCACAAACAAGTGATCTGCAGAGCTGCTCTTCGGAAGCAGGTGATTTTTTCTGGATAATGGAACATTCAGTGGGGCATGCAAACCATTACATAAATCAGCCATCTCTGCTCCCGCTGGCTTTCTCTTTGTGACAGCTGCACCCACTCTGTGGGAAAGCAGAGCTCAATTCCCTTGTACGGAGACTGTGTTACAGAGTCTGCGTGCGCGCTGGGCTTGTGGACCCACACAACCACTTACGTTGGCAATGACTTTCTACTCTGTGTGAACTCTTCGTCCGGATGCCACTGGTTTAGGACTTGTCAAATCTATGCATACTCATCCTTTGCCCAGATAGCATCTTACTTTTATTGCAACAAGATGGAAAATACCAGACACCTGGGGACAGAGTTTGTTGTCCCTTTATCCCCCAGCACAGGAGGGGCCACTAGTATGCAGAGATCACCCAGACAGCTCTCGCCTCTACCAGAAGGTGGTATTCTCCTCTGCTTGAACAGTCCTGGGTCCTGAAGAGGGCGGCCCCCTCTACACAGGGGCTGAGGCCAGGGCTTACTAACACCCACAAGCGCCCAACTGGGCGCATTTTCCAAAGACCGGGAGTGGAGGCTGTCCTTCTATGCCCCTGGGGTCTGCAGGTAGACAGCCCATTTTGGTTAGGTTGTTTGCCTTTCCACAGACCTTAGGTCAGTAACCACAGAAATCAATCTCAGTGCCCAGCAGAATCTACCAGCCTGCAAAAGCAGTTCTTGACCTTCTCTGACCCAGGAATCCAGGCATGTCCACGCTTCGAAATTGTAATTTGAGTACCGCCTCCAAGTCTCAGCGCGTCCAACCCTGTCTTTGAGCACAAAAACACAGGCTGGGGCTAGAATCTCTTTTCTCCTTCTATTCCTCTCCTACCTGTAGGGAGCAGAAATAAAAATCTGTCCTCTATAAAGGAGTCTTCCTTGACTGGACCTAAACTTGCTACCTTTGTATCATAAAAGAAAGGGAAAGAAAAATTGTGCATTTTAAAAGCCTGGTGGAGAGGACAGGAGGCTCCTAGCCAGACGGGGCTGGGCCACAGCCTCGCTCACTCCCAGAGAGCCACTGGCCAACCACAAGCAGGGTGGATTGAAAATGGGACAGTGACAAGACGATGGGAGGAGGCAACCGGGGAGGTCAGTTCTGCTGAGACTGGCTCTAAAGTGAACCCCCTGGAGCGACGCTGCTCTTGAATGCAGGATGAGTCCCCAAGTCCATCCTGACTGAAAATGGGGGAGGGGGTGGCAGTGGATCCATGCCCCGCCCTGTATGTCCTTGTGCATAAAGCACCTTACTCACCACGGTAGACAGTCATCAGATGAGAGCTGGGTATGCATTTAAGGGGAAGACTTCAAACAGTCTCAACAACGCATTATTTTTAGAACATGATTAAGAATCATCTTCAGCTGCCCAATTTCCTATTTCCTTCTAAACAGCCTCTTAAAAGACAGTACTGTATTTCTAAGACAGAATGGTAGAAGCACACAGAGTTCCAAGAAAAACAGCACAGTCATTGTTGGGAAGGCTTAAGTAATGGTCAGAAAGGGCAGGGGATGGCCTCTGGGCTTGTATCGGCAGGTGCCAGGGGTCAGGAATCACTTAGCATGAAGTTCCCCAGTTAGACAACTTTCTGTTGTGCTTTTCCATTACACAACGCCTGGAAACTTAACACACGTTGGAGTAAATGTGCTATGTCTATAGGAATGTGGGGGGGAAAAGCCACTGACCAAGCATTTGCCTATAATGACCATACTCGGCCAGTTTGTCATAACATAAATAAATTGGAATTTAATACACACCCAGTCAGAACAGATCTGAAGCTGTTGTGCACTCTAAATAGAAGAAAAAAAAATTACTATGACCGAAAAGTAATATTCTAGCCCAGGAGGAAGAATTAAAAGAAGTAATCACACACAATAAGAATACATATAAACATGGACACGATCACTTGCTGTTGGCAAAGTCCTCAGGGCTCAACAAACAAAGACCCACTTTAGAAGAAACTGGAAAATTTTTGGTTCTTTTTTACCTTGAAAGTATAACAGAATAGCCAGAGGAGAAAACTTCAGTAATTCTAGAAATTAAAAATGGCCTCTCTCCCTCTTGTGTGCTTCCTACTTTATATTTCCTGATTTGTTCTTCCTCCTAAAGGTGCGTTTGATATCACACGTGCATGTTAGATTTCCTTAGAATGTAAGCTTCCAAAGGCAAGGACCATTCCACTTTCTCTTGCTGTGACTCTTCCTCACAGAAGGGCTCGGCTGTCTACCGTGAATAACCAACGATGAGCGATTAAACACCAGTACATTACAAGGAAACCCGTGCCAGATGCTCATACTTCTTCACTTACATTATTTCATTATTTTAAAAAATTCTCTGCCCTCAGGTCGTAAAATCCTGTCCACTGGGATGGGGTCCGGAACCCTGCGGGCAGAGAGGATTGTCTAGGGTACAGCAACCTAGTGGAAAGCCCTGGGGAGCTGACGGAACCTGAGAACTGGAAGTGTGTGAGTGAAGGGAAAATGTCACGAGCAAGGGGCATCAAAATCATCTGAGAAAAATTCTTCACAATTTGCCCCAAAGGCAGCCCTGCTTTGAGTGCCACAGAAGCTCTGGGAAGACACTGCCTAAACCCCCAGGGATTAAGCAGGGTCCGTTCTCTCTTACGCAGACTGGCAGGGCACACTGCGTCCTTACAAGGAAGTGGCCACTCTGACCTTCTGAGCAGCTTCTGTCCCTAGTCGGGCTGTATGCTTCTCTTCCCTCAAGTCAGTTTTGTTTGCTCCCAAACCTGTGCTTGGAACTGGAATTCTGCCATTTTTTTTTCAGCTTTACTGAATTATGACTGACAAATACAAATTGTATATATTTAGGTTTCACAATGTGTTTTTTTCCCAAAGGTATATACAACACGATGATGTAATGTATGCATGCATTGTGAAATGATTACCACAGCCAAGTTCATTACTACATCCATCACCTCACATAGTTACCTCTTTGTGTGTGTGTTGTCGTAGGAACACTTAACATCTACTCTCTTAGCACATGTCAAGTATACAATACTATCATTCTGTACTTTTATGAAAGTCATATGAGCGTAAGTATTCTCACTCACACAGAGGAAGACTCTGAAACTGAGGCAAAATGTTCAAATGTTCAGCGGAGCCTGTAGTCTAATGTTCACTCACCCACCCATGGATTCTGCCAGTCCCGAGGGAAGATGGAGGCAGCCCTCTGTGGCTCCACCCCTCCCCAAGCATCTCTGAGAACCACCAGGGCCAAGCACTGCCACTTACCCTGCAACCAAAAGCTGCAAATCAGATTCAGAGCCCCAAATTTCTAAAACTGCAGGAAGTAATATGTTCTATTGGAACCCACAACAACAGAAAAGTAACTTTTCTTTGGCTTACAAACTGAAGAAGAACAGTTGTGTTTATTAAAATGTCTCAAACTAATTAATTCATAGCTATCACTTGGAAAGACTCAAAGGGGAAAGGTCTGTGTTTGTATTTTAAAATTCAAAATAGTGAAATATTTAGGATGTCAATCCAAAGCTCTAGCAAATGAATATTAGTGACTATTTCAGCAAGATCGTGTGATGTTTCTTAAACAAATGGCATTATGGTTTCCCTCCCCTCCCCATGTTCAGTATTAAATGTAAAAATTATATATCAAAGAAATAAATAATAGAAAATCATTCTGGGTTTAATTTTATTTTAAATGAATATGGAATAAATGAAGGATTGATGTGATAATCCAATGCTATTTATTGTGGGAAAAGAAAAATTGACCTTGGTAGAAAGACTCTTTGGTATTTAAAATGATTGCTAAAATATGAATATGTCATAGACATTGTACTTGGGTTTTAAATATTCCAAGGTTAACTACTTACATCCTTTCCATTATGAAAGTACCCTTGAAACTAGACATGGAAATGTTCTTTTAGGATGGTCATCTATTTCTGGGAGGTATTGCAGAATTGTTAGTGCCCAAATGTTGCCTTGTTCTCTGTACACTGTAGAGTCTTTTAAGAACAAAGACTTATTCTCAGTTCAAACTGGACTGAGCTATACCAACTGTACTCTAGAATTGTCTCGGAAATTCTGTATTTGCTGGGAGGATGGAACAAAATAATTAGGAGATGGGGCTCGGAGACGTTCAGGGAATAATATCCTTGCTGTGTTTCATAGTTTTTTTCTTTCTATTGTTTCTCTACCTTCTGCCATTTCTCCCACTCATTCTTCAGACCAGCAAATAGATGATTGCAGAGAATAAGAGTATTGTATGTTTATTGGTTAATTTACTTGGGATTGATATTCAGGCACCACAAATCTAACCATTCAGGGGTTTCCATCAGATTTTTTCGCAGCCTAGTAAGAACAGCTGTGTATAAGAACTATTGATTCTGCTTCATTTTACATGCCGCATATAGCCAGGCATAATGCATGCACCTTGTATCGTTGACATTTCAATCACCTCGCATTGAATCAGACAATGTTAGTCACTTTCAAGTTCAGATTTCTGTCTCTTGCACGTGGGTTACATAATTCAATTTAAATGCTTCCTTCCCATAGAGGCTAGCCTAAAGGGGTACTACATGCAACATTATCAAAATATAAAAGCATGGTCCTGCCTCTCTTCCTCAATGACTGATTTGAAATCGAGGCAATTCATTAATTCAATATTTACTGAGTGCCTACTGTGCATCAGGCTGGGAACAATGACATAAACAGAGCCATTCCAAAATGGAGTCAGAGCCCTCTTCTTGGGATTTCCCTTGCCCTCTTCCCTTCTGGGTGTTGGCCCCCGTGCTGCTGCATCTGGGAGCTCGCCTTCTCTCAGGGACACCCCCTCTCATGCAACCTGCCCAAGCAGTGCCTAAACAAAGCTCATAATGTGTAATTCACCATCCTTTAATGGTCATGTCTTTCCTTGATCAGCCTTGAAATCCTCAATCTCACCACACATACTCTGCATTTTCATCTTGAGCTTTTTAAACTTAATATATTCAGGGCAAAATGCCCTCATTCTTTTCTATAGCTGCTTAGTACTCCGCTGTACAGATGTGCCAGGGTGTGTGTAACCAGTTCCTATTGAAGGACACTTGGATTATTTTAAGTCTTTTGCTATTACAATAATGCTACAATTAATAACCTGGTACATTCATCATTTTGTTCCTGTGCAGGCAGATCTATAGGATAAATCCCCAGAAGTTGGATTGCTGGGTCAAAGGGTAAACACATCTGTATTTTTTAAAAACATTGCTGAGTTATTCCTCTTAGCAAACACACATGAGACAATCTATTTAACCACAGCCTCTCAATTTACCAACATGGTAGGTAAAACAAATGTTATACAAACGTTTAGTCTTGCATTTCTCACATGGTAAATGTTGTTACCATAACATTTATTAATATGTCTGTCTCTGCCACTGGATTGTGATACCCTTGAAGTCTAGGACCATTTCTTACTCACCTTTGTGTCCCATTGCTTAGCTAGTAAGGTTCCTGGTACAGAATAGCTTCCTTCACCTCTCTGTCCGCCCCCAAATATATTTACTGAGTTGAATTAATCACCACTTTAGCCTAGAGAGGCCCACCCCAGGCCTTTCCACTGTGGCATGTGCTTCTGACTTTCATATTCTTGCCAATATTCTCTGGTGGATGAACCTTCCTGGCCCACACTCATTGGTAGGCCAGAATTCCCTAAGGGTGAATGCACCAATCCAACCCAGCAGCTCTCATCCAATGCCTGAAGAGAGAAGGTGTCAAAATAGCCCAGCAAGCTCATCCATTGGAGGCACACCTCTGACGCATGAGGTGGTCTGCACTAAGAAACTCTCATAGGGTAAAACTCTTGCCCACAGTTGGAAGTGGCTTGATCACATACCCATCATTAACTTCCCATCTTTCCTTCCCTTCGTGTTCACTTCCCTACTGCCTTGTTAGAGTTTTCTTAAATCGCCCCAAACATAATTTGCACTTTCTCAGGTTTTTTGTTTTAAATAGAAGAACTGAAACAAAGACAGTAAACTTCTTTTCCAAGTGAAGAAACCAAGGTGCAAAGAAAATAAGTGAAGTGTTCATGGTGTAGCTAGTAAGTGCTGAACCTACATCCTCTGGCTTCTAGAAATGTACCTCTCGCGAGTGTAGAGTTTTTCTTCATGATAAATAAAAAGCACCATTGAGACATGGATGAACAGTACAGGAACAAGAAGAAGAAAAAAGTCTGTATCTCAGAGACAGCGCAAGACTATATAAAATGAATGGTAAATAAGCAAAACGGTTCTCACCTACATGCTTACTAAGTGCCAGACATTGTTTTAAGTGCCTTTTGTGTATTGGCTCATTTAACATAAAACTCTCTAAGGCAGGTGTGTTATCAGCCTCCCTTGTTCACAGATGAAGAAATTAGAACACAGCATTTAAGTAACTTGTCAAAGGTCACAGTCAGGTCTGACTTCTGGATTTCGGCTCATAGCCATGAAACTGCACTCCCTCTGGGGAAGTGCCAGAGAAATTCTAGAAATGACAGATTACTATTGGCTTTTGGCAGCAGGGGTCTTGACAAGAGAACATGGGATTATGCCTAATTAAGGACTAATTCTTCCTAGGACTAGAAAAAAACTCATGTCGGCTAGGATATTTTCAGGGGCAGAAACTAAATATGTAAGAAAAAATGACTTAAACAACAGAGGTTGACTAATAAATCTCACAAAATAAGAGATCTTGTGGCAGGGTTTCCAAACATGGTTAATTCAGAAGTTCAAGGACATCAGAGCAGCAGTGACTCATATAGTCATTATTTGCTTGCCACCAAATTCCATCTTCTTTGCGATTCTCTTGGTTCTTCATCATGGTCTTTCTCAAGTTGCCTTAGTTCCAAGTAGCAAGTATTATCAGAAGGAGGGGAAGAATCTATCCCAGAATCCCCAGAAGACATCTTCTTGGTCCCATTGGTCATGATTGGGTCCCATGATTTAGATGTAGGGGAAGCTGGGACAATGAGTTTCTGGCATTCTCTGTTTCCATCGTGGAAAGCAGGTTCTGCTGGGGGAAAAAAAAAAGAGTGGCCAGAGACTGGTAGGAAAAGGCAACCGGGCATGATGTCACATTGTTTATATCCCACGATGAAGCATTCTTTTCTGGCTCTGCTGAAATTTGGAAAAACCAGAACCCAATTGCTTTGCAAAGACAGTCACAAAAAACAACTTGAGGTGGTGTTCAGGACCAGGGCCAAAGACTGCACCATCTGATGATGTCATATTTTGGAGCAGGACATCAGACAGACTGGAAACCAGGACCGGAAGGAGTCAGTCCTGTTCTGAACAGAGAGGCACCATGCTGAATGTATTTAGGAGGCTTCAGAGACTGGCTACAAAATCCAGACTAGAGTCAGGAGAAGCAGGATTACTGAACTCAGCCAATTAATGAATGCTCAGTGAGTACTAACTCTGCTTTGGGCAGTGTATTAAGCCCTGGGAAGGAGGATGCTGAGATATCAGATGTGTATCCTGACCTCAAGAAAGACATAAAAATCTAATAATGGTCAGCATGAATTGAGTATTTACTATTTGCAAAGTCTGTTTAAAACAATTTACATTGTTCTAGACACTAAGATGTGTATTTAAGCCCAGAGTAACCCTATGAGAGGGGTTATATTTATTAGCCCCACTTACCGATACAGAAACTAAGACAAAGAAGGAAAGGAGCCATGAAGAGTGTAAATAAGCTTGAGAATAAGACACTCAATACTTGTTGACTGCTTTTATAAAGTAAAAACACAGTTAAGTATATATTTAGCCAATTGCCCATGTTTAATAATTGGTTGCTTCCAATTTACAGTATTACAATGATTGGAGAGATTAACGTTTTTGTGTATTTGGGCAATTTTCTCAGACTAAATTGCCATGCATGAAAATATTGATGAAGGGTCACAATAATTTTGGGATTTTTGTATGTATTGACAAATCACTGTTTGCAAAGTTTGAAGCAATTTAGACTCATAATAGCAGATAAGACTACTCATTTTATCACATACTTGACAGCACTGAACATTATTTTTTAAAAACACATTTGTTGAGTTTATAGAATGAAATGTTATCTCTGTTTCGACTTGAAAGAAAAAGAATTAAAGACAGTGGCTGTAAACTCTCAAAAAAGACTGGGTAAAATATCATATGGCACTATAAAGATTGGGCTGTATGTTCAAATTGACTTTTTTAGAGCGGTTGAGACTCAGCCCAAGACAGATAGGCAGAGATATCCGCATCCAGGGTGACACAACAGAGATAGAGTTGTCCCAGCTTCCATGACTATTATGAGGAGCTGCCGACACAGAGCCTGATTCCCTGGTTAGAGGGAACCTGGGAGGCCATCGTGTGACAGCAGACAGTTTCACCTGATTCATGGAGCCAGGACAGTAGCCAAGAGACCAGAGAGACCATCAAAACATTCAAGAGTATAGCAAAGCCTGCTGGCCTGGCTCTTGGGACGATTCCGAGAATTTTGAAGTTGATAGAACGTGAACTTGAAGTAGCTTTCGGACGTACTGAGAGACCTCAGCCTTTAGATTTACAGCTGCAGGTGAGCTCAGAATGAAAGCACTGCTTAGGCCCTCCAGGAGTATGTAACCTTTTCCTGCAAATGGAGGGTGACCAGCTCCTCCCAGCTTGCCTGGGTCTCTCCCTGTTTCATCACTGAAAGTTCTACACCTGGGAAACCTCTCAGTGCTGGGCAGACTGGGATGGTTGGTCACCCTACAATTGATAGACTCATACAACCGAGGTTGCCCTGGCAAACTAAGTGATGGATAAGGAAGAAGGAAAAGTTAGAGGTTTGAGAGGGGAGTTTGTCCCTCTCTCAATAATAAGTTCCCATAACAAATCCCCCTGAAGCCAGAATAAAAGAGTTTCTTATAAACATAGGGTTTCTTGGAGTCAGGAGGTTCTCTACTCGCTTGTTATAGCATCCAGCTGTCCAAAATGGTAGCCACTAGAGACATGTGACTACTGAGCCCTTGAAATGTACAAGTCTGAACTGAGATATGCTAGGAGCAACCCAATGTAAAACAACCGCTTGATTAGAAGACTTACTACCAAGAAAAAAAAAATGTAAAGCCTCTCATTAATATGCTTTATATTGATTACACGAAATGAAAATCTGGATACTTAGGGTTCACTTAAATATATTATTAGATTAATCTCACCTGTTTCTTTTTCCATCTTTTAATATGGCTGCTAAAAATTTTTAATTACATGTATGGCTCACACCATATTTCCGTTGGACTACAATCTTGTAAAAAGATAATTCTAGGGAGAATGTCTCTATTAAGATGGGATCCTCTTTGTTTGCTTGCTATCATTTACAAAACTAAGTTAGATATTAATTAGTTTAAATCGTGCAAATCATGCAAAGGCCTCAGAGGAGGTCTGCAGCAGGAACTGCATTGCCTTGCAGGCATTGCCTTAGACTTGGACCCAGTTAAGGCAGAAATGCTGCACAGAGCACAGTCATGCTTTCTTGTGACCAGTGGTTCCAGGCCAAGCCACAGCGCACAGGAAAATAACGCCAATGAGTTCATTGTTCTGACCTTATGGCCAAATGGGCTCCTGGCTCTTGCCATATAGTTTGAATCTCTTACGACCAGGAGATACAAAACACACTTGTTAGAACAGTAACTAATGCAATCCAAGTCATTTATTTTTAAACTTTTGGGTACCGAGCAACGTTTGGCTCTTCAAAGATGGTAGTGATGGTAAGCCTTATATTTGTGTAAGTTTTTCTATTTTCCAAGTTCTTTACAGTTTTTTCTTTGGTAATTTTCATTTGAATGTAACTAGATATCCCCATGAGGCAATCTGAGCTGTTGTTTCGTGCACATTTTATGGGCCAGAGCTGTCTCAAGTCTTCTTAATCCTGCTTAGTGTTCTTTTGGCTACACCCGGTAATGCGATGGAGCCAGATTGTCCCCACTCATGAAAGCCAGTTAGACACGTCACCTCACAATGAAGCATTCACATCATGTTGGTGACTTGAAATTAGCCATGGTGTATTTATTCCATGGTGACTGGTAAATGCTACAAACCAGTTTTGTTTATTTTGTTGTTATGGTTGTTTTATCTAGAGAGCCAGTTATTAAACATTTAATAGCATACCACTACGTACACATCCAAGAATGCGAGAACTTCAGGATTAGAAGATATGGGTTAGAAAACATGAGTAGATACACAAATTCGGAGTTCAAGGACTGAATTCTATAGAGATAAAAGTCTTTTCAAGTTAAAAGAGTCACTCTACCTTCAGTTTGTACATTATAAGAAAATGATGATGCTCCTTCTTTATGCAGATAAGGCAAGGCCAAAATCACTTAAACCTGAGCAGCATTCCTTCAGAGAAAGCAGAAATCACCCTTGCAGCTAATACAATTGTTTGCTTCTGTCTTTCTGTTCTATCATCTATCTATCTATCTATCTATCTATCTATCTATCTATCTATCTTATCTATCTATCTTATCTATCTATCTATCTATCTATCTATCTATCTATCTATTTATCTATCTATCTATCATCTAGCTAGCTAGCTAGCTAGCTATACATCCATCTCTCCATCTATCTGTATCTCTATCTCCTTTTCCCTTTACATCCCTCTTTTTGTTTAACTTTCTCTGCCTTTGTGTGTGTCTTGTAGGTGAGGAAAAACAGCTTTCTTTGTTCTTAGCTGAGAGTCCTGTAATTAAAAAAAAAAAAACAGATTAACAACAACAACAAAAAAGTTTATTAACACATATACCTCAAATATACATGGGAGACACCCAGGGAAAAATGAGTAACTCCCTGAGGTGGCTTAGAATTCAGGATTAAATACCATCTTAACAGAAAAGTGGGAGGAGAGTTGTAGGTCTCTTTGGGAAGAGGAAATGATTTTTAGGAAAGATGAACAGGCCCTTAGAAGAATATATGGGAGATATGATAGGTTGTGACATTTATTTGGGTGTGGTGTCGACTTCTAGTCTCCTGTCCTGTGACAAGAGTCCATCTTCCCTGGTTGATGAAACTCCCAGGATGGGGATTTATGACAATTGAGTTTCTTTTGGAAGATCTGTCTTGAGGAAGATAAGGAGAGTTCAGAGAAAATCTCTCCCTGCGTTTACTGTTTTTTAAGTGCCTACAGCTCAAAATCATCAATATACCAAAGTAGCATATTTTGGGGTGGCTTGTCCTAAACTCTTACAGTTATAATTTGGGGTAGCATATTCTGCTACCCTTCAGTCTCAACCATACACACACAAAGACACCATTTTACGACACAGATTGCTATGGGATAGGGCTAGAAATTCAAGAAACCAAATAGCACCAGTACAACGCCTTCATCCAAAACAAGCTGGGGTAAAATGCTTCATGTTCTTCAATGGAAAAACAATCAAGCACTAAATTCACTGGTGAGGGGAAAGGCTTTGAAACCGGAAAAGAAAGGAGATACTGGCGGTAAAAATCTATATATACCTAAAAGGAAATCATATTAATCATATGCGTTTGTCTTACATCAAATCAAACCCACTTTTTTCTCAATGACTTCATTATTTCCCAACAAGAGAGCCAGATTAGATAATCACATATGAATTTCATATCATGCTTACTAACTAAAGTTTGTTCTTGGCAGTCACTTGAAAAAAGCTGCTCTAAGACAAACTATTCTAAATGAGAGCCTCTGGGGGGCCATTTTCTTTAACTCATCCCCTCCCTTCCCACACATCAATGAACTAAACAAAAGCTTACCAGATGGTTGTAACTCTGAATTCTTGGTTAATTCTGAAGTTCACATATCTCAGAGCCTGGAAATCAGATGGAGCTGAACAAATAGACCAAGAACCAGAGGTCTCAAACTGTATGCCATCGGTCTATAAAAGCATGGCCCAAGGTCGTTTTATTACAATGCCTTTATTTTTTGTTTAAGCTAACATGGAAAAAGCTTCACTCATTGTCTTGGAGACATTCAAGTTTGCAACCCTGCAACAGAACAACAACAAAAAAATGCATTATCACCTAAAGTAATAAGAAGTAAAGGAATAAGTCACATCAAGTGGCTCTTTGGATTCTCGAAACCTGCCATGTTCAGTGGCTTTTGACCCTAACAGGCCTCTAACCCAGCCACAATCCAGAATTAGGGTTGTGGGTCCACCATCCCCATTTGCCCTTCTGAAATCAAAAGGTTCCACGAACCAAAAGCTTCCTCATAATGCCTTTGGTAGCGACAGCTGATGTGAACTGACTGACGGTAGACATTTATCGTCTACTTTTTCCCGTTTAGTGTGAACATTCGTACACATAGCTGCAGAAATGAATGCATTTGACTCTATGCTGTTGCCTCTGCACCTGATGGTGGTGTTTGATAGTATACAACACAGGCGCCACACTACCTTTCAAAAAAACAAACCCAAATCCTGCATTCTGACCATAGCTAGCCCTGAAGGTTTGTGGCAGATGCCTTGGGATCAAAATATACAAAGCACTTGGAACAGTGTCATCATTTGGGAAGCACTAGATCAGTGATTACTATTAAACAATTAGGATCACAGTTTCCAGTCCTCAAGAAGTTCACGAATAAGGGACAGGAGTCAGAAATGTAAAAATGACAATATTGTGGCTGAAAGTGGAATACAAGTGTTGGCCAGTGGTAGTTCTTGGTGGCAAGAAGAGGGAAGGAGTTTTAAGCATAAGGTGATCTAATGTCCCATTTTAAGTTGCTTGCTATACTGGTCTGTGATGCAGTCAACACACACACACACACACACGCACGCACACTGCCATTGCCCAAAACATTCACTAAGTCTGTTATAAATAGAACCTTGAGTCAGGAGCACTACTTGGATTGAAAAGGAAGCAGCACTATCCAATGCAGAAAAGAGTGGCCATGAACAGAGGTGAACAGCAGAGAGAGCCAAGGGTGTTAAGGGGAAGAGACGCTGGGCTTCTAAAATTATGTGACTTTTTAACTTCAGCCTTACCAAGCAAGCTGAAAGTTTGGGGGATTTCCCAGTGCTGATGCTGGATTGTTCACACAAATAGCATCATTTTAGAACCAACACCAGCATGTGTGTAAAAACTTTAAAAATTCCACCTCACCCCATTGAAAGGCCAAGCTCACCTTCCTTAGTGCTTTGAAAGTACTTTAAACATTTAAGTTTAACATTAATCTGTGTTACACATATTTGTGTTACCTACATGTTTGTGTGTGTATATATCTATATGATATATGCTTTAATATGTGTGTGTATCCATATATTTTCTTTTCCTGGGTTAAGATAAAAATTTCTCAAGGCAGAGACATATTTATCTTTGTTACTCCAAAATCTCATGCAGAGCCTAGAAGATAATGTTTGTCAAATGACTCAAAGTCAGCTTGACTTGGCCCATCTTCATTTTACCCTCCCTCATCGCTAAGGACCAGAAGAAACTCTAGCGTCTGAAGGACTGAGGGCCTCTCTAGCTTGTCATGGACAAGGCCACATAACTCAGCGGTCCTCAACCTCTTTAGCACCAGGGACCAGTGCTCTTATGAGAATCTACTGCCTGATGACCTGAGGTGGAGCCGAGGCGGTGAGGCTGGCGCTAGGGAGCGGCTACAAATACAAATGAAGCTTAGCTCACTAGCCCACCGCTCACCTCCTGCTGTGCGGCTCGGTTCCTAACAGGCCACAGATGGTATCAGTCCGTGGCCTGGGGTTTAGGGACCCCTGATATAACTCAAACTGGAACTGTCTTGCTCGCAGCTCCTTAAGGCCCTGGATTGTTGGATCGTCCCATCTGGTAGCGATCTTATGAAATAGCTCCACAAATCGTGGGTCTGTCTTTTAAGGTTTTTACTTTGGATGAGCATCTACTCAAGTGATTTTCTTGACTCTTCCTCTGGTTCATTTAGTCCTTCTCTCACTGTAACTCCACCTGTAGCCCATTTTTCCCTTAAGAACCTTAACACTTCCTGTTCCTTTTGTCTGCATTGCATCTTCCCTACTCTTGTTTAGTCTCTTTGCAGTAAAAAAAAAAAAAAAAAAATCCACCCCCAAGATCAATATTCCTTCGTTCATTAGTTCATGTAGCATGCATTCAGGACCTACTATGGTGAAAAGTGCAAAAAACATAGATCTAATCCGTGTTTTCATGAAACTTACTATTTCATGATGGATTCAAGCATTAAATAAATACACAAATAGGTATATGATTGCAAACCAAACAAGAAGGAAACAAAAATTTTCTATGGAAGCATATAAGGAAGCAAGCTGAGCTAGACAAGGGAGTTGGGCTAGGCTTGCTTGAAGAAATGACATGTGAATCAAGCTATGAAGGGTAATTAGGAACCAGGGTAGGAGAAGGGGAAGAGGATTCCGGGCAAGGGAAGAATGTGTGCTTCGGCCATGCAGGAAAAAGCATGAGTAAAAAACTAAACAGTCAGCATGATCTGAGCCCAGAGAGCAAAACAGTGAGGAAGCAGGGGCCAGACGCCACCGTGTCTTACCATCATAGTAAGGATTCCTATAAATGAAAAAGCTCGAATATACCACAAAAGGGAGTACAGCTGTAACACACTTATAATTACTCAACAGCACTATTCACTTTGGAAGGAAGAGTTACTAGAGAATAGAAACTCATTTTCTGTATTTGTTTTCTATATAATTACAATGGATTTGCTTTCTTCCTTGTCTGAAGGGAGATGCTAGAAAATTATTGTCTAACTTGCCCTAAAAGTCTTCTGTTTATTTCTGATGTGTTGGAAATGCTCAGAAGGAGAAACGTTTAAAACCCACTTACCACCCTCTTAAGAGTCAAATTGGCCTGAGCAGACTGTAAAATTATAGACCGTATTAGCAAAATGGAGACTCCATGCTAATTGCTCATTGATCAAAGAAGAGAAAGAGAATTAAAATAAGCAAGTTATTAACATTTTTGCTAAAATAGTTTCTTTTCCTGATTGGAAGGTAATTATAACAAGATGAGACATGAGCATTTTATATACGTAGCGGCACTGTGGTGCAGTTTAGTGAAAACCAACACTGGAAAATGAACAAACCCACATTCCCTGGTGACTTGCTCTGGACCGGTAATGACCAAGCTTCGTAAAGCAGCTCTTCCACTTATAAACATGTGTCAGGGAGGAAATCCTGGCTGAAAAATGTGATCATGTTGAAGAATATTTTAATTTTATAGCTTCTGCTGATTCTTTGTGTTGCTGGGGGTTAACATTTGATATTGGAGGCAATTTTATTTACGGCACTGTCTAGCTATGCAAGTCTTCCCCTAGAGCTTGGATGTGGGGATCGAAGCTGTTCTGATTAATAAAGTAAAAGCCTGTCACCACTAAGGGCAGAGAGGATCCCTGTGAATTATATTGCCTTCAGGAAAATGTTTTTCTTCCTTAATGTATCAGAAGGATATTGGCTAAACTCAACCTTATTCATCCTTGGGAGATATGTTTTGTTCAATAGCTATTTTTATCTCATCATAGTGGAGGGTGTCAAATGAGTGACAAGGTCCATTCCAGACTGGCCCACTAAGACTCTGACCCTCCTGTGGTATTATTTAAAATGAGGAAGTCAGATTCTAGGAAACTATTATAGATTACCATATTTTAATCATTGTTATTCAGGTGGGAAATGGCAATGGATCATAAGAGTAAACCAAACCCTATGGATCAGGGAAGGGATTACCTTGGAAGTAAGGGTGGTAGTTGAGATTCATACAATAAATAATGAAAGGAGGGCTCTCTGAAGATGGAGGAAGGTGGTCTAACCTGAAGGTTCAGCTGGAGAAAGATTTGTTTCCAAGCTCACATAGTTGTTGGAAACAGTTCCTTGTGGATTGCTGGACAGAGGGCCTCAGTTTCTTATGGGCTTTTGGCTGGAGGCTGGCCTCAGCTCCTCGCTGTGTGCTCCTCTCCATATGACAACATAAAACATGGCAGCTTGCTTCTTCAAAGCCGGCAAGGGAAAGAGAGTCTCCTAGCAAGACACATTAAAATCTTCTGTAACACAATCACATATGGGTAATCATATACATCCCATAACCCTTGCTATATTCTAGTGCTTAGAAACAAGCCACATGTCCAACTTACCCTCAAGTGGAGGGGATTATGTAAGGGTGTGAACACCAGGAGATGGGGATCGTGAGGGCCACCCTGGGATCTATCTGCCATGAGTGGAAAAGTTTGAGAAAACCTTAAGTTATTGCTGGCTACAATCATCTCAGCCATAATAGTTTATTAATTAATCAAGAAGCACAGATGAAGAGCTGGTTATATGTAAAGAATACAAAAATGCAGAAGCAAAGACTTTTCTTTCATGAATCAAGATACAGCTTATTCACAGGGGAACAATTAACACAATGCCAACTTAAATAATAATAGTTATGTGTGTTTGAATTATTTTTACTTAAAAAATAAAAGCTCTGGAAAAGAAGGACAATACAAAAGCAAAGGAAAGACAGAAGCTGTGGGAAGAGTCCAGAATTGGACCGAGCTGACTCTTAGATCCAATTTGTTCTTGCCCAGATTTTGTCTGACTTCCAAGCTCTGATGGTCTTGCTCATCCACAAGCCGATGTCGCACACTAGTTATTTATGTGGACTCTGCTGCCCACTGCTTGGCTCTGATCCTTTGTTTCACCTGTTATTGGCTGGGTAAATTACTCATACCCTCTGTGAATGCCTACTGACTGTAAAATAGGATCATAATAAACCTACTTCAAAGAGTTGATGGAATGAAACAAGTTGCAGCATGGAAAGTACCCAGAACAGTGCCTAGACACAGTAAATGCTTCAGAAATGGGAACTACTACTGTCGTTCCTTGAACGAGTATTGATTGGGTATCTGTTATGCGTACAATTAGACCATCTCTGTCACTAACCAATTATTCTAGGGCCACACGCAAATTTCATCATGTGTGTCTTTTTGTGACAATGCCATTGTGATGGCCTTAGTAATGCAGTGCTTGTCTGGCTCAAATTTTTTTAATTGTTTCAATGCATCATAAAGTTCTACACTGCTAAAATTACTGTAATTCATTGCAACAGCTTCATTGATGTAGTTTAGCCAATTTATTTTCCCCCTCTTCAAGAAGAAAATGTAAGATCCTTAATTTCTCATCTATCATTAGGCATATGGCCAGCCTCCTCAGAATGTCTGACCTGTCATGTAAAACCACTGATATCCATAGTGGTAGTCACCCATTTTGACTTCCTACCATGAAATTCAACTTCATATTTATACTTCATTTTCTGTCTCTCTTATATTCAAAACTAGAGTCATTACACTGGTCCCCGTATTTTAAAACATTTAGTCATAGTAACTCAGGGGCCAAAAGAAAGCTATGAAATTCGATGATTGTTACTGAGTTTGGGGAGATACATAACTTCTGACATTGCCTCTCACTGCTCAGCCTGCTAGCGCTCAGATTGTATTTCCTGCTATATTTTTGTCTTTGCTTGACAAAATCCCTCACCTATTGCATTTTTGTGAAGATCAGCATAAAGCAATTTTTCCCAAACTTTAATGCGCATACAACCCCTTGGCAATCGAGGTGAAGTTCAGATTCTGCTTTAGTAGGTCTGGGGAGGGACCTGAGAGTCTGCAGACTGGCAGCTCGCAGGTCATGCCCATGCTGCAAATCGAAAGACCTCACTTTGAGTAGAAAGGATTTAAAGGACAGATGCCAAGACCAGTTACAAAATCAAACTTAGATGAGCTTCTTGAGAGATTGCAAACCGCTCTCAACTGTGATGTTAGCTCTCAATGGTGAAATTCAACCCTGGCCGCTCTGTGAGTGCCATCTGTCATGGCGTTGCCTACAGAAGTGTCCTATGGGTGATGGACCCTGAGAAGGGGTGTTGGCCTTGTCTATAACCAGCCTTTCAAAAGAAAAAGCTGTCTTCAAGTCAAAGAGGATTCACCTTATATTTGTGGTTGTAAAAATTGGGTTTATTTGGGGAGGGGAGAGAAGGAGGAATTGTCATTAATCTATTTGCTCAGAATATATTATGCATACTATCCCCCAGCTCTGATTTTGAGATTATAGTCCTGAAGACATGTGGGTTTTTTTTTTTTTTTTTCACTTTCTGTCAAGAATGACAAGTGACCACAGATGGGCCCAGAGATGGCTTTGAGCTTTGCTCTCTCAGAATCCATATTAAGTGGTTGGAAGAAATGCCCTATGAAATCAATTGGGTTGAATAGTTTTGAAGCTAATTCTTGAAAATGGGAAAGAGAGACGATGACCAGGACACAGACGTGATCAATGAAGCCCCATCTCAATAAGTTTTGAGAAGAAAGGAGATCAGACTGTTCCTTTAGATCTCTGTGTCACAATCTTGTGTGCATGTCAGAATCACTGACACCTGAGTCCTACCCCAGACTCTGATATCAGTGGGCTGATGTGGGCCCAGGAGATTCTAATATGTAGCCAAGGCTGAGAAATTCTGTTCTAGAGCAGTGAGTCTCAAAGTTGAGTGAGCATCCAAATCACCTGGAAGCCTTGTTAAAACAGATTCCTAGATCCCACCCCAGAGTTCCTAATTCAGTGAGTTAAAGTAAGCCTGAAAATTTGCATTTCTAATAAGTAATCAGGTGATGCTGCTGCTGCTGGTCTTGGGCCACACTTTAGAACCATTGTTTTAGATCAGAGGCCAGTCAATTATAGCTCTGGGACGAAATCCTGTCCTCCACCTGTTTTCGTAAGTAAAATTTTATTGCAACACAGCCTCACCCATTGGTTTACATAATGCCTGAGGCAGAGTTGAGTCCTTGCAACAGAGATCATTTGGCTGGTAAGTCCTAAAGTATTTACTATCTGGTGTTTTACAGAAAAAAATTGCCAACCCTTATGTAGGTGCAAAGAGTTTTCAACAAGGAAACTACATTATCTGCCTTAACGCTTTTACTCTTTAGAGAGATGGGTTATAAGAAGTGTTGGTAGCCATGGGGAAATGAAATGGAAGGAGGAAGGGGAGCCAGGAAAAGGGAACTCAAGGGCATTTTATAATTTCTCAAACTTCAGTACCACCCTCTCTCTCAAAGTGTGGTCCCTGCCTCACGGCATCACCATCACATGGAACTTGCTGGAAGTGCATGTTTTTAGGACCCACCTAAAACATACTTGGGAGCCCAGGAATCCGTTTCAACAAGGTGAGTCTGATAGACTCTTGAATTGTAGAACCATTAGTAGAGCACTCAGAGACTGTAAAGTACATACACTTTATCTAACTCATAATCAGAAGATGAAAACTTTAGTATCACTTTGTCCTTTGAGTTAATTCAACACTAACTTTAACTGCTGAGTATGATTTTTTATGAAAACATGGATAGATGGTATGACCTATTGAAGGAATACTTTGGTTAATCCAAACAACCAGAAGTTGAAGGAAGCTACTAGTTAAACAGTGTCTCAAATGTTAGGTTATCAACATCAAGTGGAGGGTTTGTGAAACACGATTACTCAACCACAACCACAGTTCCTCATTCAGTAGGTTTGCCTGAGAAGTTGCATTTTTAATAAATTTACAGGTGAGGCTGATGCTGCTGGGCGAGGGACCACTCCGAGAACTGCTGAGTTTAAGTATTATCTTTAGCATTCTGGAAAAGTGGACTTTCTTATGAGCTCTGAGTGTAAGAAGGAGTATGAATTGGGTATGTGGTGGGTCTAGTGAAGACCAGGACTTTTTTCTAAATGTTTGTCAAAGACAGCGGGAGCAGAAAAAAAAAGGCTGAGATGTGACTTTGGGATTTGAGTCAGAGAGAAACCCCAGTTGCAAAATCCTGTTTCTTCTTGAGGGTACTAGATTGAAATTCAGAGCTAGCAGCAAGAGGCGAATTATTCTCTTCTTTGGAAAGCTATAATTAATGATGACTTGACATTGCTCAGATGCTCAAGCTGGCTTGATGAGCTGTTTTAGATATGAAAACTGTGAAACAGAAGTTAGAAGGAGCAAGTACTGAGAGATCTACAGCTTGGTAGCAATGAGAAATCAAAGATATTCTGAAAGTAGCAAAAGTTCACATAAGTAGAGATTGACAGCAGATGAGTCCAGTGAGTAGAGACTTTGGCGAACTAGTGTGTTTCTTGTTTTCTTATTTGCTCCCTATCCTTTGAACCTGCCACTCAGTGACGTGGAAAAAGATTGTTGAGCTCCCTCTCAGCTCTCCTTTGTGTTCCCTTCATTTTCGGGTATGTTCTTGGTAGCCCCATGCTTTCTCAGCTCAGCGACCTCAGCCAAAAGAGAGCTTCTCTTTCCCAAGAGTTGAAACAAATGAAGAATTGGCTTTGGTGAGATTGACTTTGGTAGGCGTCTACCCCAAGGCATTCATTCCCATGGGTGGAATACCCTGGGATTGTCCCTGGTTACTTGGGATGCTGTCCACCTTACCCAAACCTCTTGGACTGGGAGTGGCAAAGGAGTGATCCCTAGAAGACAACCAGAAAGCATGGAAGCTGGGAAGTACAATCACAGAGGTCCACTTCAACCTCTCTTCACTGGAGAATGAGATAGGACAGCTTTCTTGAGAGTCAGCAAAGTGTTCCATACTTGCCTTCATTTTCAGAATCCTCAGGTTTGGGGCCAGTATGCAGAGGGTAATAACAAGGTTTTGGAGCCACATAATAGTAGAATGAAGTAATATATTTGGAAAGAAGTAATCGAACTTGTTTTATAAGAAAGCTTAAAAAGCAGGGAAACCATTCACAGGACTACAGAAACAGCTCAGAAGTAGGCTGCTATGGAAAAGGGTCATGACACATGGGAGAAAAGTACATGGTAGACAATCTTGTAACTGTAGGGAGCTGGTAGACGTGTTAGAGACAGATGTCAACTCCACACATTCACATCCCAGGGCTGGAGTTGACATGCTGCAGGTTTGGATCTTCCTAGCTTGACTGAGAGAGTCACCACTCAACTGAGTTCTGCTCCTCAGGCTGTCATGGGCGCCCCCAAACTTCTGTCCTGTCTTCCTGCTTCTTGGCCCAGGCTCAACGTGCATCGCCAATTTGTGTTTCTGTTCCATTTCTGCCCTGCAGAGTTGTTTACCTTATTTTAAGTATGGCTTTATATTCTTTAATTTTATTTTTGTATTGACTTAATGTGAAATATTTGGAACTGAGGAGCCCTCGAGCCATAAGTGCATCATGCCACCTTGACCAAAGTCTGCCCATTTGCTCATCTTAAAATTTTCCCGATCATTTCATGATATGTTCCAATCCTGCTTGCCCAATGTTGTTAAACTATATATATTTTACTTTATAAAAAATACAGTTGGGCAACTTATTTTATACATATGTTTTTTCAAAAAATACCATGATTAGAACCAGAGCTGTAGCAGACCATGGAAAAGTAATTTTCAAAGCATATTCTATAATTGTGCTGACAGTGTAATAAGGAGGAAATGGAGAATTTTACCGAAGATATGAAAAACTGATGATTTTCATTAGTGAAGGAATGAAACCAGTGTAGTGTGTCCTGGGAGGGGATGGACAAGTGCCAATCAATATCACTCTTGAGTTAGTTTCTTTTATCATCATTCAATAGTGGGTCTCATGGCATGATTTTCAGATGTATACTGAAAGGGACATAGACCCAGACCTGCCAGTAGCATCCAACTGTTTTCCTGTTGTGTCTGCATTAGTGCCTTTGGCTTTTGCTATCTGGTTCCACAAGATGCCTGCGGGTGAGCCTAAATGGAGGAAAAAACTGGATAGGTTATGTTGTGGGTGTAATTTTGCAAATGTGGTATTTCAGCAGCCTGGAGAATTACCAAGGCAAAAAAGATGATTCTGCAGGCAAATTTAATTACTTTGACAGAATGAGCAATTCCAAATTCCAAGTGTCAGATGAGGTTCTTATCTACGTTCTCAGGTGTTTAAACAGGCTACTTTCACTTGGAAATCTTGGCTTGGAGGAAAGAATTAGAGCTGATTTAGAGTTTCTTGGGTTTTTTAAATTACAGTAGTACTTTAAAAATGTTATAAATAGTGTTTTAGAAATTATAAAATGCAATCCCTCTGCTTGTGGAACTCACCCCTCATCCCCTAGTGTAGCCTTCAGTCCACTTTCTGTGAATATATCTGTATCTGTAATTATATCTGTAACTATAGCAGTGATTCTCAACAAGGGGTAATTTTGCCCCCCAGGAGACACTGGGGAATATCTGGAGACATTTTTGGCTGTCACAGTGGGGCAAAGGGGAGAGGGCTAGTGGCTTTGAGTAAGTAGAAACCAGGGATGCTGTTAATTTAAACATCTCACAATGTACAGGACAGCCCACCACAAAGGATTTTCTTGCCCAAAATGTCAAGAGTGCCATGGTTGAGAAACCCTAATATACAGATTTAATTCATATAGGAACACTTTACATAGGAATGATTTAAGCACCATTATTTCTTAGAAGTTCATGTGGGGAATCTACCTACTAGTGATCTAGTATTGTTTTCTCCTTCTTTGTAAAAAGTTTTAAATCATTTCTAGAGCAGACATCGGACTACTTTTACTTCCAGTTCCACTCAGTCATTTAGGCAGAGAAGATTACCTTGGAGATTCAGCCGGGTTGTTCCTAAACTGGGGAGAATCAAGACAACAGACCTCGGGTTTAGGGGCCCATAGCTGCTTTGATGAGTGTCCCCAAGACACAAATAAAGAGTCACAGTAGGAGCGCAGCTCGAGACTGGGGACTCCTGGCTGGGACTAGGCAGGACCTGAGGCACAATGGCTCATAATGAACCTTGATTCCTTAATGACTGGAAAGACCCAGCAATCCCATTTGCACCCACTTCTCACACCCTTCTTCCCTTCCTTCCTTCTTCCAGAGAATAATATCTTTAAAAAAACACTTTAAACTTCTTAGGAAACTACTTATGAGAAGAACAAATATGCAAAATGAGAAATTTTCAGTAGGTACCATTCTAAAGGGTAGAGAGTATTAGGGAACAAGATGGAAGAGAATCACATTTAAGGTCGTTCGTGGGTATTTTGAAAATCTTGTTATATTAATAGTGTGTTTCATAATATACTTGTTTCAAAATATATTAAATCAGTAATTAGCATTTCGTCACCAGTACATATTTATTAAGCACTTAATGGGGGCCTAGCATTTTGCCAGACACGATGCATATTTATTCCAGACAAGTAAGTATGGAAATCCTTCCCGTGACCTTTATCAAATGCCATAATTTGTCACTCTACATGAAATCTAAATATCCTTTATCCTGAGTTTAATTTAAGCTTTGTCATCGAAAACGGGTATATGCGTGATTGAAGACACAAAATACAGAGCTTTGAGTCAGGCGAACCAGCTTCAATTCCAAGTCCCACCATTACCTTGCACTAGCACAGAGCTGCATTTTCTTGGGACAAAGGCATCCAAATTTTACCCCAAGGTAAAATCACTCATGACACCTTTCTCCCAGCTTTTTGCTTCCTCCACTCGGCTTCTAAAAATCAAAGGGGAAACAAATATATCCAAAATCCAACCACTTCCCACTCCCACCGGGCCACCCTGGACCTGGGCATGATCTTCTCTAATCAATGAGTGCCATAATGTTCTCATCAGTCCCCTGTGTCTGCCCTGGCGCCTTGCAGCCTCTTCTCCATGGAGCAGGCAGAACCATCATCGTGTGAAGGAAGAGACCTTGTGCTCAAAAGCCTCCAATGGCTCCCACTTTCACTAGGAGCCAATTTTCCTTCTTTGCTTCTCCCTCCTCCAGGCCTTTGCACATGCTAGTCCATCTACCTCGAAGGCCTTTCCTGCCTAGACGCCCAGGGCTCACTCTCTCAGCTCCAATATCACTCATCAAAGAGCGCTTCACTAATCCACTTCCCTGAGTGGCCCCTCCCCACTGCCACCCACTCCCTGTGCTCTTGATCCCTGAAATTGTCCATAACTCTATCACTCGCCTGACACACTTTCTTTATTTACTAGTTATCTGTCAGCCCCGCTTGAAGGAAAGTTCCACGACAACAAGAATTTTTATCTGTTATGCATAGTTGTATCTGCAATGCCCAGAACTGTGCCCGGTACAAATATTTGTTTAATGAATAAAAAATAAAAACCACATCTCTTCAAAAAACGCTTCTGTTTTTCTACTTCATTAAAAGTACGGTTGGACACAATCATGAGAAATACTAAGCAGATTAGGATCCATCCAGATTTATTTCTATCCAATTCCAAATTTAAAATACCCAGTTAAGATTCTTGGAATAAGTTGCTAATTACAAAATATTTTCAATAACAAGTTAATACATGTAGCATCCATAAAAGTGCAGCCAGATGTATTATATATATGCAGCTAACTGCAAATATAGCTAAATAAACTTTATATTTGAAAACTCACATTTACCACGAATCAACCCATCCTCTCGGAACTGTGGACAATAGTTTTCTAACCTGTTGGAGGAAGGCCAAGTATCAGTTCATCTTTCGAGTTTTCTTTTTCTTTCTGTCAGCCACATTCACAAAGGTCAGATCTCTTTATGTGACCACCTACGTGGAGGTCGAAGATAAGCACATAGGCTGGCGCTGTCTAGGAGAAAGATAACGTGAGCTGCATTTTAAATTCTCTAGTAGCTCAATCAAAAAAGTATAAAGAAACAGGTGGAAATTATAGAATTGAAAATATATTTTTTATTTAATCCAGTATAGCCAAAAATATTATTTCAACGAGTAATCAATATTAAAAAGGATGTGAGATATTTCATATCCTTTTTTTTTGTACTAAAATCTAATGCATATTTGATACTAACACTGCATCTCAGTTTAGACACATTTCAAGTGCTCAATAGCCACATGGGGTGAATGACCGCTGTTATGAATTGAATGTTCGTGATCCCCCAAAATTCATAGGTTGAAATCCTGCTCCCCAATGTGATGATATTAGGAGGTGGGGACCTTTGGAAAGTGATTAAGATTAGATGAGGTCATGACAGCAAAGTCCTCCTGAATGGGAGTAGTGCCCTCATAAGAGTCACAAAAGAGCTTATTGCTTTCTGTTCTCTGCCATGTAAGGATACAAGAAGGCAGCTGTCTGTGAACCAGGAAGAGAGCCCTTGGCACCTTTCTTCAAAGATGACCCTCATTCTGATTCCGTCAGCGCCTTGACCTTGGACTTCCCAGCCTCCAGAACAGTGAGAAATATGTTTGTTGCTTAAGCCTCTTGGTCTATAGTAATTTATTACAGCAGCCCAAACTAATTAAGACAGCTCTCATATTGGACAGTGTAGATATTGGCTTTCTATTAAAATGTCTCAGTGGCCCATGTTAATAATGTTTCTGCTTACTCAATCAAAACAAATCTAATGTGTGTCAGGAGCTGTTCTAAGCTCTAGGGTACAGCAGTGAACAAAGCAGACAAACTTCCTTTGCTGTCCAAAATTTATGTTCTAGTAATGAACAGAGGAAGCGGCAATGGGTTTATGGCAGGGAGGATGATGGTTAGTGTCATGGAGGGGATGATAGGGGAGCCTCGGTTGTGGGGGGAGAGCTGCAGTGGTGAGTGGATGATTCTAGAAGGCTTCACTGAGAGAGTGGCACCCAAGCTGCCTGAGAGAGGTGAGGGAGCAAAGCATGGGACATCTTGTGAAAGAAGACTCTAGGTAAGGGGAAGAACAGGGGCAAAGGCCATCCTCTGAGTGTCTAGAAACCTGTAAGAGGGCCGCTGTGGCTGGAGTGGGGAGAGCAAAAGGCTGTGGGAAAGGGGAAGGGAGCATCATTCGAATTCGGTGAGACTTTGCCTTTTCTCCTGAATGAGCTTAGGAGCGTAGAGGGTTTTTAGTAGGGTAATAAGACCTGCATTTTATTAGCACCTCCTGGCTGAGCCCATACATTCACTACAAATCCTGGAACTCTCTTTTCCCTATGTTTATTTCTGCACGTTGTCCTAAGCATGCGGCTCTAGAATGCTTGTTGAAATGTGAAATGCAGTTACTCATAGGCCTTCATCCTATGAGCTGTTCTGCAGCTCTTTCTTTGCCATTAGGCTACATACAAGGACAGAGGAACTATACACTCGGCTCTCAGGAAAGCAACAACGTGGGAGGGAAAAGATCAGTTTCTGGGCAATATCTTTCACAAGGCAGATGCCTATGGAAATAAAGCACACCTCCTCCCAGGAATGCATTCCATTTGTTCAGATGAAAACATCTCCTAGCTGAAATGAAGGCATCATCCATCAGAGGCCTGGCTCTGAGACATGGAGGCCAGGAGAAATGCCCTCTAGACCCCACTGCTCAGATTGTGGTCCAGAACCAGCAGCATCAGCACCAACTGCAGGATCTCTGGCCCCAACTAAATATGCTGGGTCAGAATCTCATTTTAACAAGCTCTCAGGGTGATTTGTACCCACAGTAAAGTTTGAAAAGTGCTGCTATGGCCTTTTGATTCTCAATCCTCTCTAAATCTCACACGTAATAAGGTTTTAATGGTTTAAGACAGCAATAACCATTTATTTTTCATAATTATGATGGTTACCTGGACTGCACTGGATGAATCTTCTGCTCACCTGGGGCTGTGGTCATCTGGAGGCTTGATTGGACTGGCGCGACCATGATGGCTCATGCGCATGGCTGGCAGTGGCATGGGGATTATTCTGTCCCATGTTCTGTCTGAGGATACAGCCCCTGTGGGTCTGATTGGACTGGCACACCTCTTGTGGCTGAGAGTTAGTGCTGGCTGCTAACCGGGAGCTCAGCTGGGGCTGTCTACTAGCGTCCCAGTCCCCCTCTGTGTGAGGTCTCCATGTGGCTTGTCTTTGTCAAAGCATGGTGGCTTCATTCCAAGAGGAAGCTGTTTTTTTTTTTTTTAACTCACATTCTATATATATTTAAATACCCTACAGAAGAAAAACATAATTTCATGATTACACCTAATAAAATGGAACTCTACTTTGACTAAAATGCCTTCATTCTCCCTGCAAAAAGACACAAAGTCTTAGTTTTGGTATCTATAATTGTAGGTTAATTTTTATCCTGGTTTTGTCATTAGTCCACCTGAATGTTCTGAGAGAAAAATAGATATATAACCAAAAGGACTACCCAAGGAGGTTCCTAACCACATTAGAATTTTTGGAGGCCTTCCTAGTTTTCTGCCTATAATAATCCTAGTTCCTGATTTCTGCCTTATGACTCCAACTTGATTAACTCTTTTATAATCTGCTTAGATTTTTGCCTGCATGCTCTTTGAATTGGTTTCAAAAAAGATATTCTTTTAGTCTTTTTTTTTGTTCATAGTATTCCTTTAGTATTCTTTTTTTGTCTTTATTGAAATAGACATTTAGTTGCTTGTATTTACACTGTATAATTCAATGAAGTTTTTTTCAATTGTAGTTGGCATACAATAATATACCAGTTTCAATTGTATAACATAGTGATCAGAGATCCACATAACTCGCAAAGTGATCACCCCACTAAATCTAGTCCCCCTCTTCCCCCTTACATATTTATTACAACATTATTAACCATCTTCCCCATGTTACACTCTACATCTCCATGTCTATTCTGTATCTATCTAGTTGTACCTCTTAATCTCTTTGCCTTTTTTTTTTGTCCTCCCAACTCCCCCTCATCTAGTATCTCTCTAAATATTCTCTATGAGTTTATTTCCACTTTTGTTGTTGATTTTGTTCTTTAGTTCCACATGTATTGTGAAATCATGTGATATTTGTCTTTCTCTATCCTACCCATTTCATTCAACGCACTACCTCTAGGTCCATCAAGGCAATGTCTTTTTCCATCCCTTCCTTTTAGTCTGTGTGTTTTTAATCTGAAGAGTCTCTTGTAGGCAGCATATGTAGGGGTCTTGTTTTCTATCCATTCAGCCACTCTATCTTTTGGTTGGAGCACTTAATTCTTTTCCATTTGAGGTACTTTTGATAGGAATGTAGTTATTACCATTCTTTATTCCTGTTTTTGATACATGTTTTTTCTTCTTAAAGAAGTCCCTCCAACATTTCCTGTAATACTGGCTTGGTGATGATAAATTCCTTTAGCATTTTTTGTCTGGGAAGCTCTTTATCTGTCCTTTGACTCTAAATGATAGCTTTGCTGGATAAAGTATTCTTGGTTGTAGATCCTGGGTTTTCATCATGAATATTTTGTGCCAAGCCTTCTGTCCTGCATAGTTTCTTTTGAGAAATCAGCTGCCAGTCTTATGGGTGCTCCCTTGTAGGTAACTAACTGCTTTTCTTTGCTGCTTTTAAGATTCTCTCTTTGTATTTAACCTTTGGCATTTTAATTATGATGTGTCTTGGTGTGGGCCTCTTTGGGTTCCTGGTTTTGGGGACTCTCTGAGCTTCCTGGGTTTTATGTCTATTTCCTTCACCAGGTTAGGGAAGTTTTCCATCATTATTTCTTCAAATAGCTCTTCAACATCTTGTTTTCCTTCAGGTACCCCTATGACATGGATATTTTTACATTTAATAGTGTCCCATAGGCTCCTTAAATTATTATTATAGTCTTGGCTTCTTTTTCTTGCCATTCTGATTGAGTGTCCTTGGCTTTCCCATCCTCTCTATAGGTCATTTGATCCTCTTCTTTATTCACTTTGTTTATTCCATTTAATATACTTCTCATCTCAGATAATGTGTTCTTCATTTCTGACTGGTTCCTTTTATAATTTCCATTTCCATTTTTATGTTTTTATCTCTTTGTTGAAGTTCTCACTAATTCATCTACACTTCCCATAAGTTCATTGAGCATCTTATAACCAGTGTTTTGAATTCGTTGTTTCCAGATCTCTGTTCTGTTTTCTTATATGGTTTCTGCTTCTTTGTCTTCCATTTTGGCTGCCTTTCTGTGTCTGTTTTATGTACTAAGCAAAGTTCTTGAGTCTCCCAGTCTTATTAGTGTGGCTTTGGTGTGGTAGGTGCCCAGTGGCACAGTCCTGAGAGGGGCTCAGCTACTGGCCAAATTTAACCCCATCCTGTGCCCATTCAGGGCCACCTGTTAAGATTCAGCAAGCAATCCACAGATGCTGTGCTTATAGTTGCCTCAAAAGGCTACACCAGAAACCGAGGCCAGCTGCTGCCAGTGTGAGTCCAGGGCGCTGCTCAACAAGGGGCACCAGACTAAGCAAAGACACACCAGGATGTGGCTTGAGTGGGGCCATGAGTTGGGGAGGCAGAGTTTCAGGGATCCTCTGGGCAGAGCCACCTCTGTTATCCAGTTTTAATGATGTTTGCTTATGCCCTGCTGCATCTGCAAACCGGAGCAGGGACGGCTCAACAGGGGACACTTCTGTCCAGGAGAGATCCTCGCCTCTGGCCCTCACTCTGACAACTCTGTGTCCCCTGTAAGTGCCTAGCACCTTCCCAAATAGCCGACCAGGCACTGTGCTCAGAGCAAGCAGGTCCATCACTCTGAAAGTCCACTCACAGACTCGGCCCCTTTTAAGAGGCATCTGCCGCTGCCGCAGCCTTCATTCCACTGAGCTGCTGGGTCTGGGCAGCTTTCATGTCATGGCCTTGTCCTGCCTTCTGCCGCTGCAGGGTACTTTCTTAGTTTTCTCCCTAGTTGTATGGCCTGTTCATCTAGATCCCAGGTGATTTTTCCTTGCTGCTCTCCTTGTTTCCATCACAACTTTGATTTGGTCGCCAGAGGCATGAACAGAGCCTCTATCATATACGTCATTTCCCACCCCCCCATCTTCAAAAAAGGTCAAGGGAGCTTTTTAAGGGATGACGCTGCAGGCCACTTAAGGCCCAGCCCTGGAAGTTACCCAGTGAGACTTTGTTCTATTCTGTTAGTCAAAGCAAATGACAAGGTGAACTGAGATTTAAGGGAAGGGAAAAGACTCCATCTCTCCATGGGAGGAGCGGCAAGGAATTTGCAGCCATCATTAATCCATCCCCAAATAGAATAAATGGCATTTATTGAGCAATCACCATGTAGGTACTGTTATCCAATATATCCAATTTCATCCATTTTTAAATGCACAGTTTTATTTTTACTTTTTACAGATCCATAGAAGGTTGTTAAGGACAGAAGGTTGTTAAGACAGAACAGAGAGGTCCTGTGAAAACTTACTCTGTTTTCTCCAATGGTTAAACCATACATAATTTTAGTATAAACATCAAAGCCAAGAAACTCACAGAGGTACAATGTGTCCATATGGTTCTATGTCTTTTGAAAGTACATAACTGACATTTATTGGGTGAATGCCATGTAAGTGCCATTATCATTCTTCACCAATTCTAAGATGCACATTCTTTCATAAATGAGATTGTGTCTTATAATCAAGCATACCTTCCAACTGGAAGCATCATTTTTCTTTTTTTAGTAGTACCTAAAATTATGGCGTGTTCTACACTGTCTATATCTAATGTCCTAGGTTCAAGAAAATATCGTATTAGTCCATTTTACAAGTAAACTGAGGTACAGAGTGGTTAAGAAACCTGACCAAGGTCACACAGTGAGGTAAGGTAGTGATAAAGACGGCTGGGCCAGAATTCAAACCCAGCACTTTGATCCTAGAGCCAAGATGCTTCACCTATACTCTCTTGGAAGGTAGTTCTAATAAGATTAAATATAGTGTCTCATATATTTGCATGGCATTGGTGGGCTTTAGTGAAAAGTATTTGAGACAAACCAACCCTTGTCCTCTGGGTCCAGATCTAGCATGCTTACCCTATACAACATTACGTACCACGGAGTTAGCATTCCATGCATTCTGTGGGTATACCTTTTCTGATCATAAAACTATATGAATTGTAAAGTTCGCAGGAGCAAACCAGCTCAATAGCTATTTGATTGTAAACTCTAAGCAACAGTGTGCTGCATTTCTGTGGCTGCTCATTAAGTATCTGGCTGTTCTATATCCTTTGCTTTCTAATGCAATGAACCCATCTTTCCTTAGTAGAACACATTTAGCTCTGCATTTAATCAGTCCTCTGCAGGGATTAAAGACTGAAGAGGAAAATGAAACAAAGAAACTGGAAAAGAGGCGATTAGTTTGATTTTCACATATGTGATGGAAATATCACAAATTCTGGAGACACACAGACCACCTATGGGTTGAAAAAAAATTTTTTAATTATAAAACTCGCGTCAACTACTTCTTACAGAAGATGTTTTCTCTTCTTCTTTTTAACACCAGAAAATTAAAAGAAAAAAATATCATTGATAGGTTTAACTCAATATGATGCTTACTATATAAACCGGGACCAAAAAAGAAGAATGAATTTAACCACATGGGATATAGGCAAAAATAATTACAACAACTCACAAGTTTAAACTTTACTGTCCTGGCAGCTCTTTTAAATCTTAACTCTAATTTGGGGCTAACAAACAAGTACTTTCTGGTCATTTGAAATGCAAGGTTTGAATGGCCAGGTGCCTTGCACTAATTTCACACAAATGACAGACATACCTGGCTTAAAACACAGTTTCTTCCTTTCATCAGGCTTTCTTTGATATGAGCTATTTTGTGAGTCAAGACAAGTAGCAAAATCCAGAAAAACTTAGGTGTGTTGATAAGGTAAAGGCAGTTATCTAGACCAACTGAGAATTTGTTGATTCATTTCTGTATAATCAGTTGCATCTTGTCTAGGCTTGTGTGGTCACATAGTATACTCAAAAGCAAGCAAGCAAGATTTTATCAAGTTAGCCAAATAAAGGGGCCAGATATACAGGAATTTGCTTAGGGTCAAGGCCCAGTTTGTAGAACTTGAAAAAGAGAAGAAGATGTCAGAGGAAAATGGAATAGCTATCATTTATCTAACACTCAACTAAAAGCCTCATCATCTCATTGAATTCCTACCATAATCCCCTAAGGTAAATGCCCTTATTCCCATTTCACAGATGAGGAACTCTCAGAATGGTTAGGTAATTTATCCAATGCCACACAACTAATAAAAGGCAGGTCAGGCTCCAAACCATTCTATCATATGTGACTCATATATATATGTATTTCTGTTTAAACATGTAGATATGAATTTCAAAACATATCTGGCCCCAGTAATTTTGGATAAGAGATTGGTGGGCCTGTATTTCATCAAGATTCCCATTTATGTTTCCAGTATTTCAGGAATTAGATTGCAATGAGATGGAAAATCCAGCCAGGAGGTAACAGGGTCCATTTTCCGCTACTGGTTCAGATAACTGTGGTGTTTTGCAGAGCATGCCTAGTTGGGTTAATTGCATAAAGGCAGTCCTCACCCACACAGGTCTGAATTTTTTTTTTAATTTTACAAAAGCAATACAGTGTATAAAGTGTCTATTATTAAGTCCCTCAGCAGGGTTGGGTAGCTGGCCCATAACCTATAATCAAACACATTTCTATTTCTGCAGTGTTATGTATGAATATTTACTCTTAATGGGGAAAAGACATAAGTAGTCCCCAGATAACTGAAGTCAAATTTTGCTAATTAATCACTATACAAAGAAAAAAAAAAACTGGAATTTTCAACAGCATTTAGAAAATGGAATTGTGTGTAAAGAATTATAAACCTATATATTACATACTTCTTTACCATTTAGAAATAGAATATAGAGGGATCCCAGTGACTGGCTCCAGAAGTTTCTCCCTTTTCCTATAAATATGTAGCACACAGGGCTTCCACTGGGCGGGGCCCTTTCCCAGTGTGTGCAAGTCCGCTATGTGCCACCTTCTGCGAGATCATGAGAGCTTGAAGTGGATGGACTGTATGAAGTCAACTTGTCATCCTTCTGAAGTTTGCACCCCAATAACGCCTGTTTTGTATTTATACCTCCTGGAGATGGTGGTGTACGTGGCTGGCTGTGTCCCTTCCAAAAGACCATAGAACCTCTCAGCTAGAAGGAACCTTAAGTTCCTTCTAATTCCCTGTGATAACAGCCTTCAAGATGCCCCAGTGGTCCCTACCTCCTGGTATTAATACCCTAGTATAGTCTGCTCCAACACTGTACCAGAGTTGGTCCCTGTGACCAACAGAAAAAATCATAAGTCACTTCAGAGATTAAGTTATAAAAGTCATTATGGCTTCCATCTCGCCCTCTCCCTCTTTTCCTTCCTCCCTCCCTCTCTCATGACTAGCTCTTACTCACTAGCTCTGAGGAAAGCCAAGTGGCCATATCATGAGGATGCTCATGCTGTCCAATGAAGGACCCATGTGGTGAGGAGCTGAGGCCTCCTACCCAACACCCATGTGAGTGCGCCATCTTGGAAGCATATCCTCCAGCCCTAGTCAAGCCTTCAAGTGACTGCAGCCCCAGCTGACATCTTGACTGTAGCCTAATGAACCAGAACCAATCCTAGTTGCTCCCTAATTCCCAATCCACAGAAACTGTGAGAAAATAAATATATGTTTGTTGTAAGCCACTAAATTCTGACAGTGTTTGTTATTACAACTGTATAGAACTAATACATCCCTCCATTTCACAGATGAGGAGATGCTCACAGGATCCACCCGTCCATACCTATGACCCCAAGAGGCAGTTTAGCTCATTCTGCTTATATGGAATGGACAGGATGTCTCTAATTTTTTTATGATCTTGGTACCATTTCCAAGAATCTTCTCTCACAAAGAAACTGGAAGTCCCTGGAAAATCTGGCCATTAATTCAGCCATGAAAAGGAAAGTTTGGCACAGATGTCCTGGTTCTGGAGAGAGTCTGCCCACTTGCTAAATTTCCCCCAATAGCCTTCTTTTTGTGGGTTTGTTTTTTAGGGTTGATTTTTTTTTTCTTTCCTATAAGAGTGAAACTTTCTAGACTGAAGTTGTTAAGTCAGGGAAATGGGAAAGCATTTCACCCTTTTCCTTTCCTTAGCATTGAAGAACATGTTTTTAATAAACTGTCCACTCTTCAAAGGTTTTTATCTGAGCGTTGGCTCTGGCCTAGCCCATGAGATTGCATCAGACAGCAAAGCCGCAGCTGTCACCCTGGTTTTGTTACTGGATGAGTGATTCCATTCCCTGCTCTAATGCTGAGTGTCTTCTCTCACCAGCTGCAGTTTACATACAGGATGCATTTCCTGTCTGAAGCCCCCGTCTGCCTCTCATATCTCCATAAGCCATATGCTTATGTGTTTTAAGTACAGATGGAGACGTTAGTCACGCAATTCATCATAAAGGAAAATTCAGAGGCTGGCTATTTATTTCAATATAAGTGCTAATTTCTACCTTTGGTACTGATAAAAAACTTCAAAAAACGTCAGTGGGAATTGTAGGTAGACTATCTACCCCCACTTTAATTTTACTGAGTTCTTCCTTTTAAGATTAAAATGTGGCCCGATACATCCAGAAATTAAAGAAAGATACAAAAAGCTAGTGTGGTAGATTTATTGCATTGATGGCCCCCAATTCTTCACTCCTTCTTGTACCCTCACTCTTTGACCTGTGCCTTTGTAGAGCCTCTCTCTAAACAGGCAGCATCTATTCCCATCATTTGAATCTAGGCTGGACTTGTGGCTTTCTTTGGCCAATACAATGGCAGAAGTGATGTGTGGCAGTTCTAAGCCTCGTCCTCAAATGGTCTTAGAGCTTCTGTTTCCTTTCTTGGAAATTTGCATCCACCAAGTGAGCACCCCTGGTTAGCTGATGATCAGTTGCCAGCCAGTCAACCCCCAGACATATGAGAAGCCCTGCCAAGATCAGCAGAGCCACCAAACTTGACATACATCTGACCACAAATGCACACATAAGCACAGCAAAAATTAAAGAACTACCCCATCACCCTGTAGACCCCATGACCAATAATAAATGGTATTTAATGCCACTGAGTATCGAAATGATTTGTTATGCAGCATTATTTGTGGCAATAACTGATGCACGCAGGCCAGTTTTGTTTGTTTGTTTTGTTTGTTTTTTAATTGTGTGGCATGCAGGAAGCTAGGCTATGAGAGGTTTTTTGGAGAGAGCTTTCCATGTCTTCTCTGTGGGTATAAGCCAGATTGACAGTGTGAAGTCCCAATAAGAGGCAGGACTTTGGGGACCACTCTTCAATGTGCAGACTTCCAGATCACTGTCCTGTTTCCAGCACAGCACCACCGCCATTGACTGGGTTTAGTGTCCTTCTTCCAGAGTCCAATCCCACTGGTTAACATTGCTAGACTAAAAACCTTCTACCCTCTGCTGAGCCAAAAAGACTCAAGACAGAACAAACTCTCAGGCTTCCTTCCTGAAAAGGCCTGGACATCTACATGAGACAGAGAAGTGAGAGCTGGGCCCCCGGGCTTCTCGGGTCATGAGCAGCAATGACCTAGGGCAAAAGAGCATTGATTAAAGAAACGTAAGAGAAAATAGTCATGGAAGGGATATTTAGAATCTTTAAATTTAGCTTCAGCAGCATTTTCAGCGACTAGCAAGAAAAAAAAGTGCTAAATTGAAATTAATAAACAAGGAGCTGCTTTGATGAAATCTCTCAATCCACTTACAGCTTATATCTTCCCAATTCTATTCCAGTGGCCTAAAGTTACTTATGCCCTAAAAACTATGAATGTGAACTTTGGGGCCTGAGTTTTTCTAGAAGTTGAGTTTTCACATCATTGTCAGGTTAGATTCCATGTGGAAACTATTACATACTTAGTATTTTTATTAACTATTCTTGTTTGTGCTCTTCTGGGGTTTTCTTCAAAACTGTTTCCTGGGTGCCAGTCCAAAAAACAACCAAAAAACATACAAAAAAAAAAAACACAGAAAAAAAATGTTCATGTCGGTCACTGCAAAGTACAAACAATTTCATAACTTTCTTCCTCTTGTCATTCTTCTCTTCCCACTGGATCTGCTTCCTCAAATAATCATTTTAAAAGTAAATGTTACATGAGGAGAAAAATGCATCCTACACTAGATAACCAGACCACTTCTTGCAAATATCCATCAAAGGAAAGACAAATTGTTTGAGGTCAATTACACAGCGCCATCATAGGAGATGCACTCTTATGTGTACGGGTTTTATTTGTTCGTCATCAGGGTCAGGGGGCTGCTGCCGGAGATCCACACCGCAAGGTCGCATGGGAATCTTCCCCCTAACTTCTTTCTCTATCCAATGTCTTCTGACCACGTTGCAGGGTTCATTTGGAGTGTTTTTCTTAAATAGGTAGAAATGTTGTTTTCCTGCTGATTTTGCTTTTGCATACTTGGCAAGTACTGTCTTGCCTTCCTCAGTGATCCTGTTTCTGGGTCCTCCCCCAGCTTGTGACCAAAGCTGACGTTCTCATTGTCCTTGTAAATTCTAACCCCATTTCAGAATGTAGACTACTGCATGATTTATTTGGTACTTTTTAAAATTGAGGTATAATTGACATATAACATTTTAGTTTCAGGTATGCAACATTACAATTCGATATTTGTACATATTAGGAAATGATCACCATAATAAGTTTATTAACATCCATCATTATATAGAGAGTTTTTTCTTGTGATGAGGACTTTTAAGATTTATTATCTTAGCCAACTTACAAATGTGCAGTATAGTATTATTACCTATAGTAACATGTTGTGCCTTATATCCCATGGCTTATTTATTTTATAACTGGAAGTTTGTACCTTTTGACGCCTTCCCCATTTTGCCCACCACCCCCAAGCACTCTCACAACTAATCCATTCTCTATATCTATGAGCTTGGGGTTTTTTTTGGGGGGGGGGGTTGTATGTATTTTAGATTCCATATGTAAATGAGATCATATAGTAGTTATCTTTCCTCTGTCTGACTTATTTCACTTAGCATAATGCTCTCACGGTCCATCTATGTTGTCACAATTGCGAGATTTATCATTCTTTCTATGGCTGAATAATATTTCATTGTGTATATATACCACATTTTCATTTTTTTCATCAGTAGACACTTAGGTTGTTTTCATATCTTGGTTATTATAAATAATGCTGCAATGAACATGGGGGTGCAAGATCTTTCCCAGTTGTGTTTTTGTTTCCTTCGATAAATACCGAGAAGTGGAATGCTGGGTCATAAGATAGTTTTATTTTTAATTTTTTGAGGCACCTACCTCCATACTTTTTTTCCATAGTGGCTGCACCAATTACATTCCCACTAGCAGTGCACAGTGGTTCCCTTTTCTTCACATCCTTACCAAGATCTATATTCTCTTCTTGTCTTTTTGATGATAGCTATTCTGACAGGTTGTGAGGTGATAGCTTGGTGTGGGTTTGATTTGCATTCCCCAATGATTAGTGATGATGAGCACCTTGTCATGTACCTGTTGGCCATCTGTGTGTCTTTCTTTGGAAAAATGTCTATCCAGATCATCTGCTCATTTGTTGTTTTTTTCTGTTGTATATTTAGTACTTTTTTAAAGATGAGCGAGGAATGGTTTGAAAAAGGTTTTCAAGATTAGGGATGACTATAATGCTTATGCGACATTTACTCCCTGCCTACTATCTAAAAAATTCTAGATGGTCCCTAGATTTTCTGTAATGAAATAGCTTAAAACTCAGGGCTAAAAGTGTAACATGGACAAAACCATAGGAAAAATAGAAAAAAAATAATTATGCAGGCTCCACTCCAAAGATGAGCCAGAAATTTGGCTCTAAGCTTTCTGATGGCCCACTCGAAGAGGGAAATATAGTCAAGAGTATGATTCAGGTTGTCTAAGAAATAAAGGCTGCAGTAAATATGAAGAAGTAAAGCTTCTAGCACAAAGAACTAAAAGAACATTCCTATGAAGATCTTCACGTGAGTCACACTTCTATAATAAACATGATTGCTGGTGTGCTGGGGCGTTCATTAGAGATCCTGCAGTATGAAGCGAAGAAGGCTGAAATTGATGCACTTTCTAGCTAAAGCAAATTTTCACAGAGTCTTCCACGGTGTGACCAAAGTCTCTAGCTTCTCCAGTGGCCTACGAAAGAATAAAGCGAGGGTGTCTGGAGATGAATAGCTGGCATATTTTAAAATAAACTTACATTAATATCATTTCTCTCAACAAAATTTTGACTTTTCTGCATATAAGTTTTCTGAGCAGGGAAGATCATAGACAAGTTCTGCAAAGCCTAAATAAAAGGAAATTAGCTTAAATTTGCAATGTGAAATGCTTGGGTTTGTTAAAAAGAATGTCCTGACAGTGTCCAGCTTTTACAGTGGATTCCTATGAGAATAGATTCTTTTAAATATAATTTTGTCCTTCTCATCTTAAAGCATGGAAAAATCTGCATAAGGCTTTTCCCAATCCTATGAGATGGCGGTTGCGACAATTCATTTCCATCGTGCTGGAAACAAGACCATTTCATGCTGAGTCTTGATTTCTGCACTGGGTTGAGTAAGGGGGGAAAAAAGGAACATAGACAAAGTGGCTTCCGGCCAACCTAAGAGGTAAATTTCCTTTGGGGTATGCCCTTCAAGTTCCACAAGCCCAGACTCAATTGCAAGCCATCTGTTTGCGGTTTTGTGGAACCCAGAATCCAGAGCCTGAGGAGGTGGGAATCATCCTGGAATGGAGTCTTCACTGAACCTTGTTTCCATCCACAGTGGAGAGCTCCTGGGCTTCTTTTCCCCATGATTTTAGAGCTGGGGAAGGAGCTTAAAGCACTCTGAAGCTCAAACTTAGACACGTGGTGGCCCTTTCACACAGAGAGCTGACCCTTGGAATGAAATCTTTTGACATTCCATATGTGCCTCCTGAGACGAAATGACCCAAAACAATGCAGTTAATCTCTCTAATGACCAACATTGAATTCACCAATTATTTCAATGTCAACAAAACCAAAACTGTATAATACACTAGTAATTCTGGCTGGTTGAAAGGAGATCATCTGTCACCCAGTTCTCTCACCTT